>CM035431.1:38801983-39401983 GCA_020310875.1 Ceratopteris richardii
CACACACATGCATACACACATGCACATACATACATACATACATACATACACATCACATGCACAAATGTATACATGCACACATGCATACATACACATGCATATGACACACACACACATACATACATACACATGACACACACAAATGCATCCACACACATGCATATATACAAATGCATTCACATAGGCATACATACTCACATGCATACTTGCATGCATGCACACACATGCATATGTCACACACACATGCACATGCATACATAACATCACACACATGCATACATACACACATACGTACATACATACATACATGCATGCATGCACACATCACACATATGCATACATATATATGTGAATATACATATATGTACATTAGATACATGCACACAAATGCATACATGCATACACATATGCATACACACACTTGCATACATACATACATACATACATACATGTATGCAAACACACACACATGTATATATACATATACTCACACATGCATAAACACACATGTGCACATAAAACAAACTAATAGTAGCAGTAGAGAGCCTGTCCCTGACATAATGATAGTGCACCTCAAAGTGCTTTGTGCAAGCATGGAACATAAGGTTCCTTGCAATTTCCAATGTGCTCTAATTCTAAGTAATAATGGTGGTCATAGAAGACTGTCCAACACCCAAATCAGCCAAAAGGTGCATGAACCACACAAACAATCACTATGAAAGCTCCCCTATACTCAGCCTCACAACTAGATTTGGCCAAAATAGTCTACTTCTTTCTCAACCAAAATATGAATGAGCAACCAAGAACGAAGCAAAAAACACTAGTGTGAACTTGAGTGTTACAAACAAAAAACCAATATAAGTCTAAAAAATCATGTAAATCTGGTGGTAATGATCCCCTCTTGGAATAAATCAATCCAAGCAGGTGGGTTCCACTAAAGTAATGAAATATTTGTGAGGAGCTGATGAGATATGTGCAGAGATGATTTGGTGTTGCAGCAAACATGATCTACACTAGCAAATATGAATTTAGGGATACTTAATGTAGTTCTTTAGATTCCCAAATATTCGTAAAGAGTCACCAAGTCCTTTGGAAAATCATTGCCAAATGATTACATCAAAGCATATGACTTGCACTTCTCAAGATTTGAAGAAACCTTCTATTTTGGGAAGTGAAGTTCACTGAAAAATGCTCAGAGCTCACAACCTAGTATGAATTGACCAGATATATTTTGCACACATCTAATTGAAGTGCATAGCTAACTAAAGAAATTGATTTGATTAATTTAACTGAACCATAAAAAGGTAAATGATTTTAGCAAGTTTGGGGGGTCACCCCACATTAGGGGAAAAAATGAACCCTGCATGGGCCTTGTAAGGATTCCTAATTTTTAGGGATTAAAATGATTAATCTTGTGGATTAAGGGTCGAGGCAAAACCACTAGTGGTATCTACAAATAAAAACGTGTTTTATATTTTTTTTTATTTGAATTATCAAAATGTACAATTTCTGAGCCTTTGGATGCTATGATTCAATGGTTGAGATTAAGACACATGGATATATAGAGAGATAATGTAAGAAATTCGTGGATTTTTGGAAGTATTCAAGCAGGGCTAATTGCACACTCTCTGCACGAATGTGGACCGTTGGATCAAGGCAAAATCCCATGGCATTCCACGTTTGGGGTTGATCTATATCTGGGAAGAGACGTGCGTCGTTAGATCTAGATAAAATTGGATGGTGGAGGAGCAAAGGCGCCCTCACTCTTTGATCCTTCAAATATCCACTGTCAGATGCTTATTAGATATCATGTCACACATTGAAAGTGCCTTTTTGCTTCAAAAATCAATCTCTGCCATCCGATTCAAGGGCCAATCCAATGGTTATAAACCAAAGGCGCCTTGTTTGAGCAATCTTTCATCTAAACCATTCAATCCCTTTCTAATCCAAGGGTCCAAATGCAAGGATGCCTTGACTTTTGCAATTCAATCTCATCCTTTGGATTTTTGAACCAATCCAAGGGTTATAATCATCTTCAAGGCTTTCAAAACCTCTGAAGTAAGAAAAACCACAGTTCAAGCTATTTTTCTCCTATTTGACCAAACAAAAACAAGGGAAGCCTATGCCTAGTCTAGGTGATTAAGGTACTAGAGTGTGTCCACCACGCTCTTCTCATTGGTCCATCAATAATCACTCCCTAATCTAAAAGGCCCATGTAGGGTTCATTGTTTCCCTTAATGAACTTTTCAGGAACAAGATGAAGTGCATACATAGTCACCTTCAAACATTCATAACTTGAGATCTATTGATCCAATGACAACAAAAATTCATATGTAGATACATAACACTTATCTAATGAATCTCGGTGAAATTTTTGAAAATGGGTATTCACACACAGAGAAATAGATCAACCAAGTTCACTATGTACCTCAAGGTACAATAGCAACACACAAACAATAATTAATCAAGAGATATGAATCACAATGTGTAGTGATATTGAACATATGATACAAGGGGACTATGGAGGACTAATCATATATTAAGTGAGAATAATTTATGCTCAAAGATTCATCTCAATCTCATAGGAAAAGGCTTCATCTCTCCTGACTAAGAAGTAGATCTATTTATACATGGATTTGACTTTGATTATGGTGAGTTATCCACCTAAAAGTGATCCTAGACTTTAAGGATGCTTTAAATTTGATTCTCAACTAATAAAGTCATGGCTCATAAGTTAGGAGTATCGAGTAAACAAACCCATTGAATGGTTTTTTGAAACATTGCTATATATGTGGAGGAGATCACATGGCCAATGTGTGTCCTTTGCTAGTTCAGAACCAAGGGAACTTGAATGCTCAATATTGCACAATTGAGAGAAATTACACAAACCGTACCACTCAAGATTCTCCCTATGAGAATTAGGTAGTTAGCCAAAACTATCAATAGCCTTATCCATAGCCAGGTAGGTATCATGGTCAGTACCTGCAACAACCTTATTATAGGCCACCATAGAACTACCGGTCACACTATCAGGCACATGAGACCCCAACCTATGTTAGAACAACAACCACCACCCCCTACCAATGTAATTTTAGTTAAATTTTCTATGGTAGATGATAACCTCATAGGGCTTTAGTGCCAACATCTCCATTGATCTCAAAAAATGATCCCAATGCTCAAAACTTTGATTCTATGCATGGAGATAGTCCACAACAATACTCTATAGAATCCCTTGAACACTCTAAAGCTTACACATACAAAGCACACATAATGAAGCCGAATTGGGAGCCTCAATATTCTAATGTGATGTACAAAAACCCTAGCCCTAGACCCCAAATGAGATAGATGAGACCATGAGCCCCTAGAGGACCTTATTTTTAGATGCCAAGGAGATCACTTTGTAAGGGAATGTCCCCATCCTCCACTTGCAAGGCAGCCACACTATCTCACCATTTAAGGATATTGTTCAAAATGTGGTAAAGATCATATCATATGAGAGTGTCCCAAAATCCCAACCGATGCCTCTAAGATAAATCCAATCAATGTAGTTGGCATAGCACACATAAAATGTATCTTCGCCAACCTTCTTGCCAATTTAGGCAACGATGAGAGCTCACACTTTACAACAAATCCAACACATAGACCAACAAAAAACCCTTGGAACCTAGTGAAATCGGAGATTCGAACAGAAAGAAAGCTAAATCATGGAAAGATTCTTGGGAAAGAGTTAAGAGAAAATGGAGTAGGAAATTAGTAGAACTCAAATGGATTTTAAAAGAAACCAAGGTTAAAATCCTAGAACTAACATCATAAGAATCACCAAAAATTCCCTCTTTACGAAATCCAGGATCACTTTTAATAGAACCTATCCTAGAGGACTTGAATATGATCTTCAAAGCCTATCAAGACACATTGAGGGAAGGACCCTATGTCACAGAGGTAGACAAGAGCTATCCAAGAGCATACCTAAAAATAGAAAGAACCAAGATGTGCATGAAAATTGTTTAACTAGCTTTGGCTATGTTCAAAGCAACCCAGTATGCTAACTAGAGTAACCTAGTCAAACCGTATTTGCACTTCCATAGACCATTAGAGAGATTAGAACAATTGGTATCTAAATTAGACCATTTAGCACCTAATGAGGCTCATTCCATAATGATCACACTAGGAGAATTCTCACGAGTGATATCACAAGTTCCTAATTCTACAAAGTGTGGAATTTCCCCCTTAGTCCATAAGTACTCACAAGGATTCTTGAGAGAGATTCAAGAGGAGAAATGGAGGGGAGAGCAGGGTGCTCCACCCCATGTTCACAAGATAGATGATCTCCATGATCAATTTCCTCAAGACATCCCTTCTATATACGAGGGTGAGGAAGAGGTGTAGCCAAGAAAGTGATTAGACTTTGAATCCAATTCCTTACAAGAGCTGCCCCACTTCATGTGCCCATGGGAATCAAAGTCTTTTCATATATGAGCTCCCATCGTCTTGATTAGAAACTATGATTTAGTTCTTCCTAGGAACATGAATATAGTAAAGAACATTAAAGTGTAGTGCCACCTCACTTTGGAAGAGTTAATGAAAGTCAGACCTTAGTTGTGGAAACATGTAGCAAACCAACGACCAGATGTTGCTAATTCCCGCTCTCAGGAAGGATCACAAAGAAAGGTGCTAGAGATACCCATAGATAAGATATGAGATATGAGTGAAGGAGAGAAGGGAAATACTTATTGTCCTATCACATACCAAGGGTATACCAAAGAGGCAATTTTAGATTCAAGAGTAGGAGTTGCTATTGCCACCAGTTCCTTATGGAAATGATTGGGCAAGCCAACTTGGCCTACTAGAATGAAGTTGCAAATGGTGGATGATCATATAGAGAATTCTTTAGGATTACTAGAAGGAATAACTCTCACCACTTGTGGTGTAGAGTTGGAGCACACCTTTTCCATATGTGAATTTGGAAAGAACCACACCTATGAGATGATTTTTGGAAGACCCTTCTAAGACAGTTGCAAATAGTGCAGGATTGGGGACCAATTCCTTATACTTGCAACACTTTTTTTGGGGTAACTACCAAAGTCAATCTCAAGGATTATTCCCATAGAGATGTACCTCCATTGCAATTGAATACCATCCATAGAATGCTAGAAGAGATAGAGTAAATGCATTCCATAGGATTAGACCCCTCATATATGCATGAGGACACACTTTTATGGATGTGAAAATTGCAACAGAAGATGAGAAGAGGTTAGAAGCCAGAGACTTAGGTGCTACACAAACCTCTAGATCATTACAAGACCTAGCCTATGTGCCCATGATATTCCCAGATGAAGAGTTTGAACCTCATGGTTGGTAAAAAATATTAGCCACAATGGAAATAGCAGTAAATGATGAACAATGGACACCCCATTATGACAAAGACGGCTATGATATCTCCATATTCATGGTGGAACCTCTTATGTTTGAACCTCTCATAGAGGAATGTGATCATTGTTGATGTGTGAAGTCACAAGAAATGAATTAATGTGACACTAGACAACCTCTATGGTCACCATTAACTCATTGCCATTCAAAACTTTGAGAAATGATAGCCAAAACCAAGAACTTTACTTCTTCAGATTTTTCCAATCACTAAAATGACATACCTTCAGTATTTTGTTAATTTCTCTTATCACAAATATTATTTCTCCAAGATCTTTTGGTGAATAAAAGTAGAAGAGTAGAGATTTCCAACAAGCTATCATATGCAAGAAACAGATCTCTAGAACTCAAGATGTAGCCTTTACAAGATGACCCTATATGACTTCCAAAAGTGGAAATTTTGTCGATTTTAGTAAGTTTAACTATCTAAAAATGAAAATTCGATGCCTAGCATCGACTTGCAACCAAAATTTGATGCTAGGCATCGACTTAGCCAATTTTTCAGTGCAAGAATTACCCCCTTGAACACAGACATGAACAAGACCACTTTTATGTGGGAAGTCGATGCCAGACATCGACTTTATGCTGAAACTCGATGCCGGGCATCGAGTTGCTCCACAAACCTCATGTTTTTAAGAAGTTCTAGCAGTACATAGCACTCAGAGAATAAAACAAGGACTTATCAACACAAAGTCGATGCCAGGCATCGACTTGCTTGGAAAACTTGAACTTTTGAATTCATCACACAGTAGGCAAGCATGGACATGATGGAGAGAGTCTCATACACAGGTGCCTTCTCACTCAAAGAAGCCCGACTCTATTCAGTCATACAAAATGAACTCCTTCTCACATTCTATCACTCTCTTCCACTTCTTCTCTCTTCGCGTCAGTTGATACAAACTAACTTAATATATAGATTTTCTCATTCTCGTGATTAAAAAAAAAAACTTCTAGAATTAAAGTGAACTAACTTTACAAATATAATACACTTGTGAATTTGTCCCTTCACATAGGCATGCAATTTTCTTCTAAAGCTTTGACCTTCAAATATATGTCCAATTAGTGAGTGTTTCTCCAAGAGCTCCCCCTCAATCACTAATTGACATTCTCTGTTTCTTCATATCATCTTCTTTCTTTTACTCCTGCCATGCTTTTGAATCTGTTGGTCTTCACACCATCCAAGCTCTTTGTCGTTATTTCTGCTATCTGATCTTTTGTAGAAATGTACTCCACTTCAATTCCTTTCTCCATTACCTTTTCTCTCAAGAAATGATATTGTATCTCTATATGTTTTGTTCTTGCATGAAATACTAGATTTGCTGCAAGATAAAGTGAACTCATATTATCTCCATGTATATGTAGGTATACCTTGATCAATGCCCAAGCTTTTGAACAGTGTTTGCATCCATATGACCTCCTTAGTTGCTTCCATAAGTCCTTTGTACTCAGCTTCAGTTGATGATAATACTACTGTATGTTGTTTCTTTGAACACCAAATTACAAGCTTATCACCAATGTATATCATGTAGCCATGAGTTGATCTTCTGTCATCTTGGTTACCTACCCAATTTGAGTCACTGTAGGCTCTCAACTTCAAATATGATGTAAAATGATAATATAATCCTTCCTTTATAGCTGCTTTGATATATCTGAGAACTCTTTGACCTGCAATCCAATGTGGGTCCTTTGGACAATGCATGAATTGTGACAAAACTCCCACTGCATAACTAAGATCAGGTCTTGTTAGTGTAGCATAAATCAAACTACCCACAAGAGATTGATATTTCCTCATATCTTTGTATTCTGCACCATCATATTTACTGAGCTTGTGATTAACTTCAAGTGGAGTTGAAGCTTCTCTGCAATTTTCCATATCAAACTTCTTCAATAGATTTAGAAGATACCTTTCTTATAATACATATATGCCATGATCTATATAAGTAACTTCCATTCCAAGAAAGTATGACAACTTTCCTAGGTCACTGATCTTGAACTCTTTCTCAAGTAATCTCTTTACCTCCTTGATTCCTTCATCTGAAGTACTTGTGGTTATAATGTCATCTACATAAATACAAATGTAGATTGTACCTTCCTCTGCTCTTTTGATGAGTAGACTTGGATCTGCTTTTGAACTTTGATATCTAAGTTCATCTAGATACTTCACCAATCTATAGTTCCATGCTCTTGGAGCTTGCTTCAATCCATAGAGTGCTCTTCTCAACCTGCAAACAAAATTTGGATACCTGGAATCTATAAACCCTTGAGGTTGTTCCATGTATACCTCATATGATATGTATCCATTCAAGAATGCATACTTTATATCCAATTGACTCAGGGTCCATCCTTTTGAAGCTGCAATAGCAATGATTGTCCTTATAATTGACATCTTAGCTACAGGACTGAATGTCTCATCATAATCTATGCCATAGGTTTGGGCATAGCCTTTCACCACCAGTCTAGCTTTGTATCTTGCTATACTTCCATCAGCAAGCTTCTTTACTTTATAAACCCATTTATATCCAATTACTTTCTTACCATTTGGTTTAGGAACAAGTTCCCATGTCTTGTTCTAGTGCATTAAACTCTTCCTTCATTACTTCTTCCCATTGTTTCTTACCTTTAGCTTCATCATAGTTATGAGGTTCTTCATCATATTTGACCATATATGCAAAATTCTTTTGAGTTATGTAAGAAGTATCATAAGAATACCTTTCTAGTTGTCTTCTTGTCCTACTTGACCTCCTTGGTTCACATTCTTCATATGTGTCTGGATACACCTCTTCATCAAATATAGGAGCCTCTTCATTTCTTCTTGTTAATCCACTTCTGGATGTACTTGCTTGCATATATCCTTCATCTTCATTTACCTGCACAATTGATTTTCCTTTCTCACATCTTCTTACCTCTTCTTCAAATTCTTCAGCTGTATGACTTTGATCTGCATACCAACTTTTCTGTTCATCAAATCTAACATCTCTAGAAACAAGAAATTGTTTGATTAGAGGATTCCACAACCTATAACCCATCTGCTTTTCATCATAACCAATGAACACACATTTTTCTGCCTTTGGTTCAAGTTTATGCCTAAGCTGTGATGGCACATAAGCATATGCAATTGATCCAAACACTCTACAATGATCTAGTGTTGGTTTCTTACCCCACCAAGCTTCATATGGAGTCATTCCATTTAGAGCTACACATGGCAATCTATTCACAAGATATGTAGTTGTATTTACAGCCTCAGCCCAAAGCTAATTTGGACAATTCTTCTCCTTTAGCATAGCTCTAGCAAACTCAACCAAAGTCCTGTTTCTTCTTTTTGCTACACCATTTTGTTGTGGTGTATACCTGCAAGTTATTTCTCTCTTAATACCTGCATTCCAAAGATAATCATTGAACTCTTGGGAGAATTACTCTCCCCCTCCATCATACCTTAGTCTTTTAAGCTTTTGACCTGTGACTCTCTCTGCATATGCATGAAAATGCTTGAAAGCTCCAAACACTTCTGATCTTTCCTTCAAAACATATAAAGTTATCCATCTTGTAGCATCATCAATGAAAAGAACATAATACCTTGAGCCACTGATAGATCCTTCTTTTGTTGGTCCCCATACATCTATATGAATGAGCTCAAGTACTCCATCATGTTTGAATCCTTTCTTCTGAAATGGTAACATGTGTGCTTTACCCATTTGACATGCTTCACATTTATAAACCATATGTTGAATCTACACATTTGGTAATCCTAGTACAGACTATTTTTCAACCATAGCTTTAATTCCTCTTTCATTGAAATGACCTAATCTCTTATGCCAGAGATCAAGTTCTGTAATCACTCCTTCACCATGTGTGAGCAAAGCTTGACCAATGTTCCCTTGTACTCCTAAAGTAAAGAGTCTACCTTCTTTATTACCACAAACAATTTGATTATATCGATTCTCTGGATCTTCAACAAATACTCCTTCATTTGTAAACCTGACTTGAAAACCTTTTTCAACTATCTGTTCCACAGTAATTAAGTTTTTAGGTATTGTGGGAACATAGAAAACATTGGTTAGCAAATCTGCTCCACTCTTGCATTTCACTTTTCCAATTGAATGTACACTGTGTCTTGTATTATCACCTGTTTGAACTATATGACTAGAAATACCTTTTTCCAATCCTGGCATCAATTCTATGTTTCCTGACAAATGATTAGAACATCCAGAGTCAATGTAAAATACCTTAAGATCTTCTTTATTTGATGTGCTGATTGAGTTCATCATCAATGATGTATGACTTTCATTTTGTGTGTCATTTGCATAGTTGTAGTAGATGGTGTTGTAGGATTGATTCTGTCCCCAACTTCTTCCTCCACCTCTACCATAGCCTCCTCTTTGAATTTGTCTACCTCTTTGAAAATTACTTTGATATCTTCCATCTCTGCCTCTGCTATTGTTGTTTTGATTCTGGTTTTGATTTGATCCTTGCTGATTGTGCCAACAATCATGAGCCAAATGATTACTCAATCCACAGATCCAGCAAGCCTTCTTATTGTTATTTTGATTACCTCTTCCTCTTCCAAAACCTCTTGGTCTTCCTCTACCAGTGCCTTTACCTCTTGCATAATAAACTTGAGAAGTTGACTCTTCTTCATCCTTTGCTTTACCTTTATCTCCTTTCTTCTTGCTCTTCATGTACATTGCAGAACTTTGTCCTTTATCTCCATCTCCCTTCAAGTCTTGCTCAAATGTGAGCATCAAACCAAGCAACTGGTTCAAATCTAGAACATAATGATTTAATGAAAGTTCTGTTGATAAGACAAAAGGTTTCCACCTTTCATCTCCTCTCAAACCTGTAAGTAATTGAGCAATCAACCTGTGATCCTCAATATCTTCATCTATGGATCCAAGACTATCTGCAAGGTCCTTCATCTTAGTGACATAATCACTAATACTTTGACTTGGCTTCTTCTTGAATGTTGTAAACTATGACCATAGACTTGCTTTTCATGCTTTAGTAGTGCGTTGGAAATGATACTCCAATGCATTCCATATATCTTCATATGGTTCCAATCCTCTGATGTGTGGTAACAAATGATTAGAGATTGTATTGTAAATGTATGCATTTGCACTTGCATCCTTCTTCTACCAATGCTTTAAAGCATCAAGTTCCTCTTTCTTTGGTCGGCTTTCATCTTCAAATACTGGCTTCTCTTCTTCACCCGTTACATATATCATGAGATCCTTACTCATAAGTAAGGCTTCCAGAGTCTCATTACCCATGCGGGGTAATTATCTCTGTCCAGTTTGTCAATGGAGATATGATCTTCCATACTCCTTTCCTTCTACTACAACCTGTGAGCTTAAAGGATAAAGGATAATACCTTTTGGAGATCTTTGTGTATGAAGATACTTTTGAAGTAACCTTTTGATGCCTTGTGTCTTCAAATGCTTCACCTTTCAAACTTTAATGGAAAACTTTCCAAAACTTCTCGTACCTTTGCCGCCTTTTGATCTTCAAGACCTTTCTGCTCTGATACCACTTGTTGATGTGTGAAACATCACAAGAAATGAATTAATGTGACACTAGACAGCCTCTATGGTCACCATTAACTCATTGCCACTCAAAACTTTGAGAAATGATAGCCAAAACCAAGAACTTTACTTCTTCAGATTTTTCTAGTCACTGAAATGACATACCTTCAGTATTTTGTTAATTTCTCTTAGCACAAATATTATTTCTCCAAGATCTTTTGGTGGATGAAAGTAGAAGAGTAGAGCCTTCCAGCTTTCCAACAAGCTATCATATGCAAGAAACGGATCTCTAGAACTCAAGATATAGCCTTTACAAGATGACCCTGTATGACTTCCAAAAGTGGAATTTTTGCCTGTTTTAGTAAGTCTAACTGTCTAAAAATGAAAATTCGATGCCTAGCATCGACTTGCAACCAAACTTTGATGCCAAGCATTGACTTTGAGCTTTTTTAACCAATTTTTTAGCACCATAATTACCCCCTTGAACATAGACATGAACAAGACCACTTTTATGTGGGAAGTCGATGCCAGGCATTGACTTTATGCTGAAACTCGATGCCAGGCATCGAGTTGCTCCATAAACCTCATGTTTTTAAGAAGTTCTAGCAGTACATAACACTCAAAGAATAAAACAAGGACTTATCAACACAAACTCGATGCCAAGCATTGACTTGCTTGGAAAACTTGAACTTTTGAATTCATCACACAGTAAGCAAGCATGGAGATGATGGAGAGAGTCTCATATACAGAACTTTAACTATTTCTTCTCATAGCTATGAAAAAACTCAGAAGTTTTACAGGTGCTTTCTCACTCAGAGAAGCTCAACTCCATTCAGTCATACAAAATGAACTCCTTCTCACATTCTATCACTCTCTTCCACTTTTTCTCTCTTCGCGTCAGTTGATACAAACTAACTTATATAGATTTTCTCATTCTCGTGATTTAAAAAAAAAAATCTTCTAGAACTAGAGTGAACTAACTTTACAAATATAATACACTTGTGAATTTGTCCCTTCACATAGGCATGTGATTTTCTTCTAAAGCTTTGACCTTCAAATATATGTCCAATTAGTGAGTGTTTCTCCAACAATCATATCACAAACTGACCAGCAAAAAGTAAGTGATGAGGATTCAAAATCAATGATCATGGAGCCCTTTTGCTCTTCAGAGGACGAATACTTATACTTGGTGGAAGGCCAAACTCATGACCGGTTTGTGCATAATCAAGATGAGCTACTAACTAAGCTAGTAGAAACCAAGCTTGAGAAGAAGAAGGAAAGAAGAAAGCCTTCCTCACAAGGTCTATGTGGATGACTTGTGTGCCCATTCTGACATAAGACATACACATATCCTAGAACTAAGGAAAAATTTTAACAAGTTTGGAGACTATCAAGTGTGCCTGAACCTAGAGAAATGTGTCTACATGGCCAAAAAAGGTAGAATTTTATGCCATATTGATTCAAAGAATGGTATAACTATGGATGAGGATAAAATGAAAGTGATAGGTGAGTTACCCAGACCAAGGATAGTTAAGGAAGAACAAGCTTTTTATGGAACATTGTGGGTACTACCAACATTTTATCCACATGTACGCTATCATTGCTAAGCCTCTGTACAATTGTTAGTCAATCAAAGAAGCTGATTTTATGCAAAACATGCCTCTATTTTATGGAATTTATGGTTGATTGCAGGTGTTTTGGAAAGAAAAGGGATGTAGTGGCATGGGATGCTATTATAGTTGGATTCAATAAACATGGAAGAGGCTAATGCATACGACAATGGCTGAAGTTCTTAATATTCTTTTGTGGACTATCCTTATTGCAGGATATGCTGATCGATGCTTGAAAGGTTGTGGTTGCTTGAAGGTAGTAGACAAAGGGATAGAAATACACGTTGAAGTAGAAAGGAGATCATTATTGGTGCAAGCTTTTGTCCTAACAAATGCTTTACTTGACATGTTTCTAAAGTGTGGACTTCTTGACCATGCACAAGAAGTATTGTATGAACTGCCACATGAAGATGCTCCCTCTTGGACAACATTGATAGCTGGATATGCTGAGAATGGGGGCAACAAGGAGGCATTTAAATGTTTTAGTTTGATGCAAGTTGATGGCATTATCCCAAATGCAGTCATTCTTTTGTGTATTTTGAAGGCTTGTGGAAATTATGGTGATCTAATCAAAGGTCTAGAACTACATAGTGAGGTTGAAAGAGGGGGCTGAAAGGTGATTTGAATATTGCCCATACACTAATTGATATGTACGTAAAATGTTATGTTGAACTTGGCCACAGTGAGGAGGTTCTGGCATGCTTTGAAAAAATGTAGGCTCAGGATTTTTCTCCAGATGTTGTTACATATTTTGGCATTTAGAAGGCATGTGCTAGCATAGGAGTCGATATCAGTGGTCAAGACTTACATGAAGAGATTGTGAGTAAGGGCGTCACAACATCTGTTTTGTTGGGAAGTGCCTTGGTTGATATGTGTGTCAAGTGTGGCCAACTTCCAATTGTAGAGGAGGTATTTGAAACCTTTAGTGTTTCAGATGTAGTTTCATGGAATTCACTTATTGCAGGGTATGCACAGCTTGGAGATAGCATAAGAGTTTCAGTGTCTTTGACAAAATGCTTGTAGACAATGTGAAGCCAGATATGGTCATTTTTCTTGTTGTCTTAAGTGCATGCAATTGCAGAGGTCTTGTCAAAGAAAGTGGCTATGAGTAAGATGTTTGGCATTGTTCCTATCCTTGAACATCACGATTGCATGATCAATCTTTTCAGAAGGAATGGCAATCTAAACCAAGTAGCCGTTGTCATCAAAGCATATGCCAATTTGGGAAGTCTTAATAAGGGCATGTTAGTTCATGATTGCATTGTCCAAGATGGTCTTGATTTAGATCTTTGTAAGAATGAGGGCTACGTGACACCCGAGGACAGAGAGAGAGAGAGAGAGCTTTGAAGGGTTGTTCTGCTTCTTCGTTTTTCTCTGTTGGGCGCTCAGGGTTGAGAGAACCAGGCAGTTGTTGGAGCAAGTCTATGACAAGCCTAAGTATTGGCTTGAGTCCCACAAAGTCTTAGAAGAAGCTTTAAAAAGAAGACTATGTAAAGTTCACTTGTGAACTACCTCTTGTAACTTTTGAAGAGTTTACTTAATGTAAAAGTAAGAGAATCTTAAGTGGTTGAGTCCACTTGATCAAGAATGGAAAGAGGAGCCAAGAATTCGTGATTTGTGGTAGGTAGAGAATCAAATCAATCATTGATTGATTGGAGAGTGATTGAGGGAAGTTAGCCTCCCAAACTCAACTATAAATAGATGGCAGTTTTAGTCGTGGTTAGAGAGACCTATGTGAAGACCTCCAAGAGCTGAGCTTTATGCCATATCAAGGTGTGATTACAAGGCACACATATGTATCAGTAAGTCATTGTATTGTACAAGCAATATACTTTCATTTTCATGATTATTTGAGTTCATCTTTCCATGTTCTTGTGAAGTGTACTACTCACTGCCATTACTCTCAGTTTTCTTAGTCAACTTGCAGAGATGTTTTCTCTGAGCTTGGTGCATCATTTTCAGTGATTTAACTTGGTAAAGTTAGATCTATAAGTCTACTATATGCTCACAAATTTTCATGTTATTTGGATGTTGCAATCTTCAGTTATGTTCATTTGAAGTCAACAGGGTCTGTTCATTTTCACTTCTCTGTCAGGTACCCGACTTTTTCACTCATCTTGTCAGAGCCATTTCTCAGTGGTTACTTATCCAAATTCAGTTATTTAAAGCTTGTTGGATTTACTTACTGTCGAGTATAACCATACAAATTTTCATAATCATTGGATTTCTACATTTTGAGTTATGTTGATTTTTCTGCTCACTGGTCTATTTCTGTAGCAGCCCGTGAAAATCGGGATGATGTCATTAGTTGTTAAAACTCATTCTCAGTGTGTGGTTCATTATTTTTTATGAGACTACTCTTGAAAGTTAGCTCTTTAAGCTATTTAAACTTCCCCAAGAGGAATTAAGCTAATTGCTGCTGTGCTCAGAGTATTATGTAAAACACTGGACAGGTGTATGAACCAAGAATAGCAAGTTTTCACCTCTGAGCTAACTCCAACTTATCTGTTTTGATCTATCTTTTTGAGAGTGATCTTCCAAGGTACATAGGGTGTCTAATACATCCATTGGCAAGCTAAAAGGGCCCACCATATACTCCTGGAGTTCATTTGGCTGGTGTAGATCAAGGATTTTGCAACACCTCTTCATCTTCAAGCACATACCTATCCATCTCTTCACAGCAGTATAGTGGAGAGGTAAGTCTTTCATTCATCGGGGTGTTGTGCATATGAAAGGGGAGGGTAGTCACTCTCCATCTCGTTCTTTGTGGCACCTCAACATCATTCGGGATGCCTCCCTTTTCAGTTTTCTTGTGGGTGTGTAGAGGCACATGCAGATCATAAAGAAGAATCAGTAGCAGCATCAACACTTCTTCATCCAGTGGAGGAATAGATGCTATGAAGGAGTCTTGGAACTCCAAGTTGGTGAATTGTGTCAAAACCGTCAACAGATTCTAGAGCTTGGAGTTTGCACCAGACATGCACAAACAGAAATGAGAGATTGTTAGCCAATGTTGCTGAACTTTGCTCCCCAAGTGGATGAGCTGATGAAAAGAAGGGTTCAGGTGAGAAGGCCCCTTAGCGTTTAGGTGACCATAGATGGAGATGAAAGGCAAGTGGTTCTTCACCTAAATAGCAGATGAAGTAATGGACTAAATGCATGGGTCATCCTCTTCTATCAGAGATGCCAAGTAGTTTGTGAAATTTCCATGTTTATAGTAATATTGTACATGCCAATCTTATCATCATGCTATCTTCTACGCATGCATTGACACTTAGTGGAAATGATTTTTTGTGTTGAAATACATTTTATGCTCACATACATGCATTTTGTTGTTGTTGTTGTTGTTGTGTGGAAAGTGTACTTTGATGTAATGAGCCTTGGAAACTAGAGGCTACTTCGGTAGTGCCTTGGAAACCACTTCATTGAAACAGAGAAATAAAAGTCGTAAAGGGTAACTTTTAATTTTTTGACCTATCTACAAGCAATCCCGTTTCTTTCCATCTCAGGTGGGTGTGAAGCTCGTTATGAATGTTTTTATTTAAATGTGTTCCAATCAAGTTTCTAAAGTTCAAGAAGGTAGGAGAGTAAGTGTGAAAAGCGAGTGCAACAAGGTGGTATGTGAGAGTGAATGGGAGGAAAGGAGTTGGAGTGTGTGAAGAAAAAAATAAAAATAGAGGAGATGTGTGAGTGATAGAGTGTGTGAAAGAGAGAATGTGAGAGATGAAAAATATGTGCTCCTAGGGGAAGGCATTGAGAGAAGAAAAGCTTGTGAGTGCAGAGGTGTAAGAAAGAGTGTGTTGGATTTACAAAGACAGAGAGTTTGTGACTTAGAGATTGAGTTGTGAGCAAGTTGTGAGTGACTTGTGAGAATTAGCAAGAGTCACTAAGGGTGAAGTGAGAGTGAAGCGAAGAGGGGTGGGATTAAGAGAGGAGAAAGAGTAAGTCGGATTGGAAGAGAGAAAGAAGAGGAGAGAAGTTGAACACGAAGGAGAAGAAAGAAAGTTAGGAGAAGAGGGGTGGAAGAAAGGAAAGAGCATGATTGATGTGTGCTTATAGGGCTATAAATAAAACCCATTAATGTTAACGAGGGGACAATAGGGCTAGAAGCAAGGGCAAATAGCACCAAGAAAAGGGCTAAAAAGATACATCGCAAGCACTTTGTACTTTATCCAACAACCTAGTGACAAACTCTGAATGGAACTGAAGAATGTGAGACCTCTTTTAATGAGCTAAAATGATGATTGTGCTCAACCCCTATTTGACAATGTTGGACTGGAGTAAACCATTCCATGTTCATGTTGATGCTTCTAATTATGCTATTGGATGCATGCTAGAACAACCTAGTGATGAAGGGAATATAAACCTTCCCATAGCATATGTAAGGAGACAATTAAATAATGTAGAATGGAATTACACTACCATCGAGAGAGAAGGCTTAGGCATAGCTTATGCAGTCAAAAATTTAGACATTATTTGCTTGCAAATAAGTTGATTTCTTTACAAACCACTAGGCTTTGCTCTACTTAGTGAAAAATCCTTGGAACATAGGTAGATTAGTAAGATGGTTTCTCTTATGAAATTTGGAATATGATTTTGAAGTAGTAGTCAAGAAAGGAAAGACTCACCTTTGGGCGGATCATCTTGCATGACTTACTTCCAAAGAAATGCTTGCAAGGAGTGTCAAATGAACTTCCTGATGCTTATCTATTCAATCTTGAGGTCGAAAAATGACTCATGCCTATTCTCACATTTGGACCTAAGAATCCAATGGTCAAGACCAAGGAGAATGAAGTATTTAAAGCATAGATACATTAGGTACTTGTAGGAAGCATTTACAAGCAAAGTGATCAAGGAATTCTAGTTTTTTTTGTGGAAGATACGAGCACGATAAATGGTTACAATTAGCACTTGTAGGTGCATTAGGAAAACATCACTTGAAACATAGAACCCTACAGACATTGAATCGATTAGTTGTGTATTGGTCAACAATGGAAGCAGATGTCCATAGGTTGATCAAGGAGTGTCAAAGTTGTATTAGTAGACCTCCAATTGAACATGCCATGTTATACCACATGTCTCTAATACTTGACTAGAGTGGTTCTATTGTAGATTTCCTAAGGACAAAAAATTTTCCACCAAAAATGACATTAGCAAGATGAAAGATTCTAGATCAGGAGACTCAAGACTATACACTCATTGGTGATAATCTATACAAACATGGAAGAGATGGATATCTAAAACTATGTGTCCATGAGAGCAAACACTTGAAGATTTTAGAAACTATACACCAAGGTGTTGTAGGAGGGCACTTTGGGCTTGATCGAGTGATCAAAGCCACACTACTTTCAAGACTATGGTGGACCATTCTTCATACGGATGCACATAAATATGTGAAGATATGTGAAACCTGTTAGTGAACTCAATATCCGATTCACAGAGACAAGATCCCAGTGAGACCCATGATAGAGAAAATGGTAGTTTAGAAAATAAAAAGGCTAGGTTGTTGGTGCAGGACAACCATCAATTAAGGATTTGGACAAAGGTTTGAAGGGAAAGGATGAAACAAAGACCAATATATGAAGCTTGAAGTTAGTGCATGATCAGAAAATGAAGACTTATATATGTAGAGGATATGCATGCGGAAGAAAAATGAAAAGTAAAGTACTCTCACAAAACAAAGAATGTGTGAGACACAAAATGAGTAGACCATGAAATGGGTAAACTCATGTGGATTAGAAATGAGCTTGCCAAGAGCATGGAGTAGGCTCCTCAAGCTTCTAACCAAGTACAAATGAGGGGAGAGGCCCTCCTTATATAGATTTGGGAGGGGCTCTCAAAAGTACATCATATGTGGGATACGTCGCCTGAAAGGAGAATGAATACAACTGGTAGAAGCACATGGCAAGGTACCCAAATACAAAGGAAATACAATATGAAATGGAAATAGACTAAAAATGGAGTGCCTCTTGGATACAAAATGGAGATGCACTCATGCGGATACAAATGTACATGAAGTAGGAGCAATCATGTCGTCAGCACCCCCTCTGCAGCTCCATTTTGGAGCGGCTGAATGTTGCAGAGGTCCACCAAGCGTTGAAGCGGAACTGGAGGTAGAGCCTTCGTGAACATGTCCGCCAGGTTCTCTTGAGAGGTACACTACTCCAGAGTAATCGCCTGAGATATGAGCTTCTCGCGGATGAAGTGGTATTGGATCTCGATGTGGTTCATCCAAGCGTGGAACACTGGATTCTTGGCAATGGCCAAGGCTGAATGGTTGTCCATGCGAGACATGTTGGAGTATCTTGCAAAACACCAATGTCAGATAATAAATCCTTTGTATGGGGATCAACTACCTTAACTGAGGTGTTATCAAACCATACTTGTTTGTCCTGATCTGTAATGGCCTTGACGGAAAGTAGATTCATACATAAATGTGGAACAAAAAGAACATTGGATAAAGACCTGCATTCCCCCTGATGGTTGGTAATTTGAACTTTCCCTTTTCCTTCGATGGGTAAACTTTTGTTGTTGCCAAGATAGACTTCTCTCATGTGCTCTTCGAGTTCTTGAAACGAGTCCTTGTCTTTGCACATATGGGAGGTAGCTCCGCTATCAAAGATCCACTCATGCGGGGAGCTAGAAGCAACTAGGGCATTGGCTTCTGTGGAGATGAAGAGTTCCTCACCTAAGCAGTGGGATCTATGTTGGGATCCTTTGGATGCTTGCCTAGACGTAGAAGCCTTTGATGATTGTTTCTTTTTGTAGCAAAACTTTTCTAAGTGTCCTGATTTTCCACAAAAATTACAGGTGAACTTCTTCGATGAATTATGAGATCCTTGCTTAGATCCGTTGCTAGCATGATGACTTGTGGTTTTGCCCTTATTGAATGGGCCTTTGGCCTTCATGGCTGACTCTTGTGAGGAAGACAATTTGGCTTGTGATTCGTGAAGGAGCAATAGTCGACGAACCTCTTCCCAAGATAAGACTTGGCTGCGATTATACAAAGTTGTGACAAATGTCTCATACGACTTAGGTAACTTGTTAAGAAGCCTAGTGGCCATGTCTTCACTAGAGATCTGCCTACCACATAGTGCTAATTTATGCTAGTAAGTCCTCAAATTAGGCTATGACCTTGGTAATTGTGTCGTGTGGCCTAATGGTCAAATTATGAAACTCGACCTCTAATGCATATATTTTTGAAGGGGTTTTGTCTTCATACAAAGCGGCTAACATATCCCAAGCATCCTTGGACGTCTTTCAGGCCGTGATATGTCCTTTCGTCAGTTCGTCGCAAGCAAGTAATAGCTGACCTAAAGCTCTTTTATCCTTGATATTCCACACATGCCAATTGTCTAAGTTGCTATCCCTATTGGGTTCAGGGTCTAACCCGTCTACTACCTCATGCAGGAGATTCGTGTAGAGATATGCGTGCATGACATCTTTCCATAGATTGGAATTTTTTCCATTGAGGCGTTCATCCTTAGGCATAAAAATAGGAGTGAAAGAGGGTAAGAACTTAGCCATAGATAATGAGCTACCTTCACTTTTGGTCATTACAAAGCTTTGAGGATAAAGTGTTTAGGAACACTAGCAAGGACACTTGCCGAAAATACTGCTTCAAAATAATTGAAAAGCTTGAAATGAACAACTGGACATTGCACTTAAAACTCTTGGGGAGGGGGGGCTTAGAGTAGCCCTACTCTTGCAAAACACCAAGATAAGTCGACGCGAGAGGAGGGGGCTTAGATTAGCCCCTTTGTACACTAGTGGAGCCTTAGAGTAGGCTTATACACTTGGAGAGAGTTTGGTGGGTGGGCTTAGACTAGCCTCCAACCCACACATGCACATACAAAAAAAGATTCTTCTTCTTATATCTTGTTGTTACAAGATGGGCACTGAGTGCCAAATGGTACCAAGATAGTGCAAATCCTTACAAGGTACTGGAAGTGGCAAACCTAAGGTTGGGACGCTTGGAAAACATTATGAAATAACTTCATAAGTAATGCCTTTGTGCATCTTGCAGAAGAGGGTTAAGACCCTTTGGAAGTGTTATACAACTCGAGAGTACAATAAGGTCAATGTTGAGGTTGAAACCCTTGGAATAATGAAAGTGAGATGATCTTTTAGCAAAATACTTGGCAAAAAAAAAATCTCTAAACCAATGCACAAAAAAAAAGTTGTTGAACTGTAGCTTGTTGAGGTGACTTCGAGTGATAATTGAATACTTCAAAATTTGATAAGAGTATGGTATTGGTAAGATGCCCGTGCAATTGCAATAATTGTAAATAGAAAGTTCAACTTGAAAATTCTACAAAAAAAAAAACTGCACTCCTATTGGCGAGCCTAAAGAGTGATTGCGATCACTCTAGATGAAGAACGTAGTTCGTTCCAAGTTCATTCACCTCCTGCAGTTGGCTCGCAATATATGATGCCACGTCAGGACATCAAGCATGAACGTTTGCACCCAGATTGCTAAAATTGGCAAGGTGAATCTACTCCCAACTGCACAAAGGACCGAACTTTGGCCAGGTATGATTCACCTCACGATTGACCAACGAGAGATCAGAACACTACTGGAATTCGAGAAAAGTTCCAGTTCCGCTGAGCTTTCTTTTGGCAGTGGTGGAGCCCCATAGACAACCTGTACCCAGCCTCACTGCTAATTTTGGGTGGACGCCTGAATTACGTGAGGTCGAGTGTGAATCGTTGTTGGAGAATCGTTCCTCTCTCTCTCTCTCTCTTTCTCTATCTCTCTCTCTGCCTCTCCTTTAGCGCACTGCCCATGGAGTGTCGTCGTTCGCTGCACAATGTACAACAAGCCGTCAGATGGCGGAAGTCAAATCTTGATGGCGACGGTAGTCAGAGATGGCGGAGGTGAATCGACCTTCGTGGGAGCTTCACGAGCAAGGAGTCCACTGTATTGCATGGAGGAGAAAAACCGGTTTTGGATGCAGAGAGCAGAGATACTCCCTTCATGTGTATCTACCTCTGGGCCTGTGTGGTTGCTTTCACCCTGGAGTAGACGAGTGCAGGTGCGCAGAGCTCGAGTGATGAGCACACTAAAATGGCTCTTCACACATTAAACACGTTCTTCTTCCTCCCCTTATCCTTCAAGCCACCTATTGTAGCAGGCATCTCCGGCGCGCTTTAGCTAGAATCAACTCGGTCATACCTCCCTGAAGCCTGCGTGACTCCTCTGTTTGACCTCATTTGCAGTTCAACTGCAGATGGGCTCGATAGTCCAGTTGCATCAATCACATATTCCACATCAAGGTGTTGCATCATCGATGAGTTTACTAATCATATGGTGTGGAGAAACGCTCTGAATGGATAGAAATAGTATAAACAATTCAATGCAAATGGAGATAGTTGAAAAAGTGTTTATAAACACTTCCAAAATCTGAGATGCATGCTACTAGCTCAACAGACTTCCATGTGCCATCTTGACATAGTCTATAGTCTCCACACATAGATTAGACTAGTGAAAGAACCACTAATCTAATCATAATGCAGGTCGGAGGGTGGGAAAATGTCGGTAAAATTTGAACAAATTGATGAAGAAAAGGGTGGGAGGGTGGGCAAATGGGCAAAATGAGTCCCAAAAAATTGATGGCAAAAGGCTTCTCTCAATGAGGAGAAAGCACACCACCAAAGTAAAGCACCACCACCACCAAAATCACCCCCAAATGCACCATCAAGACCTCCACCTAGTGCTCTGATACCATGTAGAGAGTATGCATGCGGAAGCAAAATGAAAAGTAAAGTACTCTCACAAAACAAAGAATGTGTGAGACACAAAATGAGTAGACCATGAAATGGGTAAACTCATGTGGATTAGAAATGAGCTTGCCAAGAGCATGGAGTACGCTCCTCAAGCTTCTAACCAAGTACAAATGAGGGGAGAGGCCCTCCTTATATAGATTTGGGAGGGGCTCTCAAAAGTAAATCATATGTGGGATAAGTCTCCTGAAAGGAGAATGAATACAACTGGTAGAAGCACATGGCAAGGTACCCAAATACAAAGGAAATACAATATAAAATGGAAATAGACTAGAAATGGAGTGCCTCTTGGATACAAAACGGAGATGCACTCATGCGGATACAAATGTAGATGAAGTAGGAGCAATCATGTCGTCAACAGTATATACATGTACACTAAACTTGTAATTAACTCACTTATACTTTTGTTATGGTTACGAGTTTGTACATATATGCCTATATATACAAGTAGAAAGTCAGGGCATGTAAGAGAGATGATGAAAGACAAGTTGTAAGAGTCATTAGACACTTTAGAAGTGATGAGAATATAGCTCATCAATTAGATGTAATGTTTTCTTGAATAGAAGAAAAATTGTGCCCGATATTTTGCTCAGTGCTCCTTCTGTGTTTATCATTTTGTGAAATGCTTTTGTACAAGTCTAATTCTATAGTTGAGTGACCTCTGTATAAATTTTTAGATCCTAACTATGATCAGGCTGAGAGAATTGAGAGTAGGAACATTTACATGTGTAAATGTGAAGAAAAGAAGAATGCAGCAAGCGCAAATTTGATGATAATGTTTTGGTCAGTTTTCCTTCCATAGTGTAAAGTTTCAAGTGAGAAAGCTCTCATTCTTTAAGTTGGAAGGTAAACTACCTATTGCTAAACGCATTTGAATAACCGGGCTCTAGTTTAAGAGAACTATGCATTAGAAGTTGTAGGTATCAAAGTTGACTGTATAGAAGTATACTTTTAGACATAGGTGAATAGTTTGGAGTAAATCTCAAGATTTACTAAACCTTTTGAGAAATTTTAACTTGGAGAAGGTGCGTAAACACTAGGCAACACCTCATACAAAGTTTCATTGAAAACTTTACAAATTTGGTCACTCAATGAGTGAATTAAGTGCAACACACTTTTCTAAATGATCACTCTCTTCACAATTAGTGCAAAGATTGGTCATGTGGCATTAGTCTTCCAAAATTGGTTGAAGTTTTGAGTTGTTCTTGATATAGAGGTGCACTAACATCAAGGATAACTTGTTCTTTTGAAGATTAACACTCCCCATCAGTGGTATCAGAGCAAGAGTCATCAAAGTTGAAGAAAGGAGGACCTAGACTATTGTAGTTATACAGAAATCAACCTTGAAGAGTAAAAAGGTGAAAGTTTGAAGTGAAAGCTAGAGAAGGAAGCCTGAATCTATCAATAAGATCAATATTAACTACATTCAAAGTAAAGGTACATTTATTCCTCACAAAGCTTGAAGAATTTAATACACAGGTGAAGAATGAATGGGAGATTCTCTTCAAATAGAGAAATTGGATAGAGAAAACTATCTTGCTTGGTCTATGAGGATGGAAGATCATCTAATGAGCAAAGACTTGATAGGATACATTACAGGTGAAGAAGAAAAACCAAATTTAAAGATCCTAGTGTTCCAACTAGGGAGGAGCTCACAGATTTGAAGACATGGATGAAGAAGGATGCTCAAGAAAGGAGCATTATCTACATGGGATTCAATTATTACTTGCTACCTCACATTAGAGGACTTGAAAGTGCAAGTGAGATATGGAATGCTTTGGAGGAGCATTTCCAAAACACTACAAAGTCAAGGAAGTCATCTTTGTGGGCAGAGTTTACCACATTCAAGAAGAAGGCTTCTCAATCCATTTATGATTATGTAACAAGGATGAAGGACATTGCAGATGCATTAGGAGCAATTGATGAAGATATTGAAGAGGAAAAATTGGTAAGGCAAGTCCGCATGGGTTTGAGAGGAGATAAAAAATGGATGCCATTCATTTTGTCTACTAAATTGTCAATAGATCATTTCCCTCTTGATTTGAATCAATTGCTAGGACATATGCTAACCTTTGAGCAGGATGTCAAAGGTGATGTTGATAAGAGTATAGGTCAAGCAATGTATTCAAAGGACAAGAAGAAGATTAACAAAGGAAAGCAACAATTGAATGAAGATGAAGGCACTACTAGTCAAGCTAACTTCCTAAGAGGAAGAGGAGGTGGCAAAGGAAGAGGTAGAGGCAGAAGCAATAAAGATGGAGTCAAAGCTTGCTGGATTTGTGGTAAGACTAATCATTTAGCTCATGAATGTTGGCATAATAATCAGAATAATGGACGATATAATCAGAACTTTAACTCAAGAGGAAGAGGTAATAGAAATCAGAGAAGTAATTTCAGAGGTAGAGGTACTAGAGGTTTCTTTGGAAGAAATGCAGGTAGAGGCTTCCAAATTCAATCCTACAATAATACCTACTAGAACTATGCTTCAGATTAGAAGGAGGATTCAACTTTAATTATGAATGCAACTTGTGAAAGACAAAGTGAAGATCAAAGAGTCTTCTATATTGACTCAAGGTGTATCAATCACCTGAGTGGTAACATAGCTTTGATGACTGATTTGGAGAATAAAGTAAGTAATCATGTGTTCAAATAGATGATAACACAAAGCACAATGTGAAGTCAATTAGATAAGTGAAGGCTAAGGATGGGAGCACTCTTCTGACTAAGGTTTTGTATGTTCCTACAATTCCAAGGAATCTGATAAGTGTAGGGCAAATTGTTGAGAAAGGTTATGAAGTAAGGTTCACTAATGATGGAGTTTTTGTGGAAGACCCTAACAATGGGTATAAACAAATTGTTTCATAGAAGAAAGACGGAAGTCTCTTCACATTGAAGATTCAAGGCAATGTTGGGCATGCCTTGTTCACTTATGGAGGACATAAGATCTCTGAGTTAGATCTTTGGCATAAAAGGCTTGGAGATTTCAATGAAAGAGGTATTAAGGATATGATTAACAATGATTCAGTGCTTGGGTTACCTAATGTTGTAGGTCAACATATGACATACAAATGTGAGGCATGTCAATTAGGTAGGGTGCATAAGCAATCATATAATAAGCATGGTTTCATGTATTCAGAGAAGCTTGAATTGGTACACACAGATGTGTGGGGACCATCAAAGGACTTTAGCACTAATGGTTCAAGATATTATGTGATTTATGTTGATGATGCTACTACGTGGATCACCATATATGTGATCAAAGATAAATCAGAGGTATTCAATACATTGAAACATTATCATGTGTATGCAGAGAGAATCACAAGGCAAAAATTGAAGAGACTAAGGTCAGATGGAGGGGGAGAGTATTTCTCTAATGAGTTTAGTTATTACTTATGGAATGTAGGTATAAAAAGGGAAGTTACTTGCAGGTACTCTCCTCAACAAAATGGTGTAGAAGAAAGGAGAAATAGAACTCTTGTTGAGTTTGCAAGGTCAATGATGAAAGAAAAGAATTTCCCCAATTAGTTGTGGGTTGAGGCTATAAATATAGCTACATACTTTATTAATAGGCTACCATGTAAAGCTTTACAAGTTATGACACCATATGAATCTTTGTGGGGTAAGAGATCTACCTTAGATCATTGCAAAGTGTTTGGATGTTTGGCTTATGCATATGTACCATCTCAGTTGAGGCATAAATTGGAACCTAAAGCTGAAAAGTATGTGTTCACTGGCTATGATGATAGACAGATGGGTTATAGGTTATGGAGTCCATCCACAAAGCAATTCCTTGTATCAAAGGATGTTACATTTGATGAGTAAAGTACTTGGTATGCAGGTACAATTAATATTCATGCAAGTGATGAAGAAACTTTGAATCAGAAGAGAGGTAAATCAAAGGTTCAAATATTTGATGAAGAAGAGAATAATGAAGCACAAGTTGAAGTTGAAGTACCAAGGTTTGATCCAGAATGAGATGAACCAGAAACTTCAAGAAGTGGAGAACTTAGAAGGTCATCAAGGCACAAATGGAAACCTAAAATGTATAGTTATGATACTTCATTTTTTACCACTAAAGATTATGCTTATATGGTGAAAGCAGAGGAAGACCCTTCTACATATGAAGAGGAAAAAGGTAAGGAAAATTGGGAGAAAGCTATGCAGGAAGATTATGATGCATTGATGGAGAATGAGACATGGGATTTGGTTCCTAAACCAAATAGTCAGAAGATCATTGGATGCAAATGGGTCTACAAGAAAAAGAGGTATGCAGATAGAAGTGTGTCTATGTATAAAGCTAGACTTGTTGTGAAAGGGTATGCTCAAACATATGGTATAGATTATGATGAAACTTATAGTCATGTGGCAAAGATGACAACTATAAGGACATTCATAGCTATTGCTGCATGTAAAGGTTGGAAACTATGTCAATTAGATGTGAAGAATGCTTTTCTAAATGGTTACATTTCAAATGATGTTTTCATGTAGCAATCATAAGGGTTCAAAGATAAAAGGTATCCAGAGTATGTATGTAAGCTCAAGAGAGCTTTGTATGGTTTGAAGTAGGCCCCAAGGGCATGAAATTATAGACTTGTGAAGTTCTTGAAGGAACTTGGTTTCCAAGTGTCTAAAGCAAATAGTAGCTTGCTTGTTAAAGCAAGTGATGATGGGTTCATTTACATGTGCATATATGTTGATGACATAATTCTTATAGGTACAGATGACAAGGGCATACAAAGTCTCAAGAAGCAAATGGAGAAAGAGTTCAAGATTAGTGACTTGGGAGACTTGTCATATTTCTTGGGCATGGAGGTCTCATATACTCAACATGGAGTATATGTGACTCAAGAAAGGTATTTGAGGAACTTGTTAATCAAGTTTAAAATGGAAGATTGCAGGGTAGCACCTACTCCAATGGAGATGAATTACAAATTGAGCAGATATGGAGGAGAAGAATTCAAGGAGATGAAACTATATCAAAGTTTGGTTGGTAGTCTAATCTATGCTACATTAACTAGGCCTGATTTGTCATATGCAGTTGGAGTGTTGTCTCAATTCATGCATTGTCCTAGGAAAGAACATTGGGTTGCAAGACAAAGAGTGTTAAGATACATTAAGGGTACACTCAAAGAAGGTTTCTATTATGGTTTCACATCAGATACAAACATCAAGATATATAGTTATACAGATTGGGCAAGTAATCCTGATGATAGGAGATCAACCTATGGGTACTTATGTTATGTGGAAGATAAGTTAATGTCTTGGTGTTCTAAGAAGCAGCATACAGTTGCTTTGTCATCTACAGAAGCAAAGTATAAAGGTATGGTTGAAGCTGCAAAGGAGTTCATATGGTTGAAGACTCTCATGAAGAGTTTTGACATCATTCAGTGTACACCCACTATTCATGGAGATAATATGAGTTCACTATATCTAGCTACTAATCTTGTTTTTCATGCGAGGACTAAACACATTGAGATTTAGTATCACTTCTTGATAGATAAGGTGATTGATAAGGAGATTGAAGTCATACATACTTCAACAAAAGATCAGATTGCAGACATGATAACCAAAAGCTTGGATGGACCAAAGCTTCAGAGATTCAAAGACATGGCAGGTATAAAGAAGATGGAGAAAATCACAATTGATGATTGAGGGGGAGTTGTTGGTGCAGGACAACCATCAATTAATTATTTGGACAAAGTTTTGAAGTCAAATGATGAAGCAACGACCAATATATGAAGCTTGAAGTTAGTGCATGATCAGAGAATGAAGACTTGTATATACATGTACACTAAACTTGTAATTAACTCACTTATACCTTTGTTATGGTTATGAGTTTGTACATATATGCCTATACATACAAGTAGAAAGTTGGGGCATGGAAGAGAGATGATGAAAGACAAGTTGTAAGAGTCATTCGACACTTTAGAAGTGATGAGAATATAGTTCATCAATCAGATGTATTGTTTTCCTGAATAGAAGAAAAATTATGCCTGATATTTTGCTCAGTGCTCCTTCTCTGTTTATCATTTTTTGAAATGCTTTTGTACAAGTCTAAGTCAATAGTTTAGTGACCTTTGTATAAATTTTCAGATCCTAATTGTGATCAGGCTAAGAGAATTGAGAGTAGGAACATTTACATGTGTAAATGTGAAGAAAAGAAGACTGCAACAGGTGCAAATTTGATGAGAAAGTTTTGGTTAGTTCTCCTTCCACAGTGTAAAGTTTTGAGCAAGAAAGCACTCATTCTTTAACTTGGAAGGTAAGTTATGTATGGATAAACACATTTGAATAAATGGGTTCTAATTTAAGAGAACTATGCATTAGAAGTTGCAGGTGTCAAAGTCGACTGTACAGAAGTACAATTTTAGACATAGGTGAATAGTTTGGAGTAAATCTCAAGATTTACTAAACCTTTTGAGAAACTTTGACTTGGAGAAGTGCGAAAACACTAGCCGACACCTTATACAAAGTTTCATTGAAAAATCTACACATTTGATCACTCAATGAGTGAATTAAGTGTAGAAGACTTTTCTGAATAATCACTCTCTTCATAGTTACTGCAAAGATTGGTAATCTGGCATTAGTCTTCCAAAATTGGTTGAGGTTTTGAGTGGTTCTTGATATAGAGGTGCTCTAACATCAAGGATAGCTTGTTCTTTTGGAGATTAACTCTCCATCATAGGTTTTTTGCATAGGATGAATTGAAGGTTTTGATGTTCAAGAAACATTTGCTTCAATACAAAAAGTGGCTTACTTTTCAAATGAATGTCAAATCTGCATTTCTAAATGGTCACCTCAAGGAGGATATTTATATATCTCAACCACCATATTTTGAGCCTCTCAATTCAAAAAATAAGGGTTCCAAGCTTAAGAATGGCTATTGTATGGCCTTAAACAAGCTGCAAGAGCTTGGTATTAACTAATAGATACATTTTTGAAAGACATAGGCTTTGAAAGAAGTACTTTTTATGCTAAGTTGCATGTTTTGATTAGGGGTACTAAGCTACTTATTGTCATCTTGTATGTAGATGATTTGATTATTATAGGATATCATGTAAAATTCATGAAGCAAATTGAATCGACCTTGGGGCATAGTTTGAAATGATACTTAGGTCTACATTTCTTCCTTGGAATTGAATTTTGGCAAAGGAAAGATGGAATTTTCATTTCAAAACAAAAATATGCCACATAAATCCTCAAGCATTTGGAATGATGGACTTTAAAACAATTAGCATGCTTATGGAGGTAAACATTAGTTTATCTCTAAATCAAGATATGCTTGATATAGATGCAAATAAATACAAAAATATTATTGAAAGTTTAATTTTTTGTGCAATACTAGGCCATATATTTTGTAGTTCGAGTGTTAAGAACTCCAATAAAGCGAAGGAAATTCATTGGAATGTTGTTATGTGTATCATAAGTTATATTGTAGGAACCTTAGATTTTGATATTTTGTGCACTTCATGTGATACTCTTCAAGGTTAATGTGACTCAAATTAGGTAGGATATTGTCAATCCAACAAAAATAGTTTTTGGATATTACTTCTCACTTGGATCAGCTATATTTTCTTGGGTAGAAGAAAATAACCAATTGTGGAACTTTCTTCCATTGATTTAGAACATAAGGCCTTCATCTTTTGAAGAAGTATGGGTGAGGAGGACACTAGTAGACTTGGGATTCTCATTGCACATGGAAACAACAATCAAATGTGACACTCAAAGTTGCATGGCTATCACAAAGAGTCTAGTTTTCTATTTTCATAAAGCATATAGAAGTACAAGAACATTGTTTTTGTGAGTTGATAGAAGATAATATTGTGGGTTTGGGGTATTGTCAGTTATAGGAAAATTTCGCTAAAATGTTCACAAGTGAACTTGATAAAGACCAACTCAACCAACATGTTCTTCACCACTTGGGCATAGATCCTAGACTATAATAGTTCATCATGGAAAAAACATTGAGGAGTGTTAGTATATGTTCGATGTCTATACCTCATGGATGTACTTTGTGTTGCACATTTTTTAAGATTCCCATTATGAGAAGAATCCAATACTGCATTACCCTATTGATGGGAATCCCAACTTACATGTTTGATGAAGGTCAGATTGGAATATTTATAGCTTATAATTGATGGAATATATTATAGGGAAAGAAAGTCACAAAGACTTCCTATTGTGGAGTTTTGAGATAGTACTGAGCAGCCCTAGTTGGGAATATCCCCTGTCTAACTAGGGATTCATTCATATTTGTTAGATTGATCAAACTAACCTAAGTTGCACATGGGTGGAAACCCACTACATGAGCATTGTTTACCCATGTCCAACTGCCCATGTCTAGCTATCCATAGAAGGACACACCTCTCCATCAATTTATCATGTATGACTTCTACACTAACCCAAACATGGACTTGGGCTAGCATACCTTTACCTTGTAATCTCCCATTATCTATCTCTCTATTTATCTATCTACCTATCTATGTGTCTTTGTATCTATGTATCTATCAATCTATATATATATATATATATATATATATATATATATATATATATATATATATATATATATATATATATATATATATATATATATATATATATATATATATATATATATATATATATGTGTGTGTGTGTGTGTGTGTGTGTGTGTGTGTGTGTGTATGTATATGTATATGTATATGTATATGTATATGTATATGTATATGTATATGTATATGTATATGTATATGTATATGTATATGTATATGTATATGTATATGTATATGTATATGTATATGTATATGTATATGTATATGTATATGTATATGTATATGTATATGTGTGTGTGTGTATCTTCTCTACTATTGCTCTTATTTTATCTTGCATAGTTTCTTTTTTATAGTTTCTTGAATCTTGCACAATTCTGAACTTCTGTCGACACCCAAAAAGTCATTTGGAACTTGTAAGATTCAAGAAGTTCCATAATATTGAACTTAAATCGTGTGTGTAATTCATGCCATGAAGCTTGGCTTCCATGAAGATTTGAGGGCGAGTTCCAAATGTTTAGATTTTATTTGTTGAGAATTCCCATTATTAAGGATAATATATGTGTTATTGAAACTATAAGTACGCTCTCAATGTTGCATAACAGCAATCTTTCAAAATCTTCTTAGAAACTAAAATTTCTCATAACCTAAGGTTTGATACAATCACGAAATAGCAAAGAACAAAAGAGGGATAATGGATTAAGAGAAAGACAATGATGACTTAACTTTTCTTACCAACACTTACCAAGAGGCATACAGAATGATAGATGGATGTGCCCTTCAATGTGCACCTAAGAGCGTTAATGGTAATTTGAACAATGAAACTCATATATTTATAGAATACAATTCGGCCACAATTCTAACAATGATACATGAGGTTGCGATGGACAATTGCATGCTTCAATGTGTTATAATAAAAGGCCCTCCTTATATCGATTTTGGAGGGGATCTACAAAGTACATCAAATGAGGGATAATTCTCCTTCAAGGAGAATGAATGCAATGGTAGAAGCAAATGGCAAGGTACCCAAATACAAAAGAGATACAATATAAAATGGAAATAAATTAGAAATGGAGTGCCTCGTAGATAGAAAATGGAGATGCACTCATGCAAATACAAATGTAAATGATGTAGGAGCAATCATGTCGTCAACACCCCCTATGCAACTCCATTTTGGAGTGGCTAAATGCTACAGAGATCCATCAAGTGTTGGAGCGGAACTAGAGGGAGATCCTTTGTGAACATGTCCATGAGGTTCTCCTGAGAGGTACACTGCTCCAAAGTAATCTCTTGAGAGATGATCTCCTCATTGATAAAATGGTACTGGATCTCAATGTGCTACATCCGAGCATGGAACATTGGATTCTTGGCGATGGTTGAGGCTCACTAGATATCCATGTAGATGCATGTCTAAATAACCTGCAAAACACCAGTGTTAGAAAATAATCGTTGAAGCCAAATGGCCTCACATGCTATGAAGCTAGATGCTTGGTACTCAATCTCAGTGGGTGACAAAGCAACTCTAGGCTAGTTCTTACATGCCCAAGAGATGGGTCTTGAGCCAAGCAAGAATATGTATCCAAAAGTACATCATCGAGAATCAGGATGACCAGCCCAATCTGAATCTGAATATCTGGTGAGGTCGATGCCCTCTTTGTACCAAAGACCATGATGTCGGGTGAGGGCAAGGTATCAAAGTAGCCTTTGAGCATCAACCCAATGTGTCTGATGAGGCTAATGTCCAAACTAACTAAGGATACCAACTACATAGGTAATATCTTGTCTAGTGTTGGCAAGGTGAAGTAATGATCCAATAAGTTGTCGATAAGTATGCACATCCACAAGTGATGATGAATCCTCTACTGTGACCTTGATGTTTGAATCAAATGGTGTAGATATTGAGTGACACTAGTCCATGTTATATCTGGAAAGAAGATCAGAGTATTACTTCTTCTAATAGGAATATGCCTTCCTTTGTTTGCCAAAGTTCCATACCTAAGACGTAGTGAAGTAGACCAAGATCTTTCATAGAGTACTCAATGTGAAGTTGTGTGATGATGAATTCGATTTGTTCTTCATCTGAACCTATAAAGATCAAGTCATCGACATAGAGGATGATGATGGGAACTAAGGACTCTTTCTGATAGATGTATAAGTCTGCATTGGTAGTGCTCGTTTGAAATCCTTTAGCTTCGAAGAACTTGTGAATCGTTTCATGCCAGGCCCTGGGAGCTTGTTTAAGTCAGTAAAGTGCTTTGTGAAGCTTCTAGACTTTATCTTCCTTTCCTTTGATCTTGAAACCTTCAAGTTGTTCAACATATAATTCTTCTTGAAGATCGCCATTGAGGAAAGAACTTTTGACATCGAGTTGGTAGATGGTCCACTTAAAGTGTGCACTTAGTGCTAGAATGATTCTTATAGTTGTAAACCTTGTAGTCGGGGCAAATGTTTCTTCATAATCAATGCCATGCTTTTGCTTATATCCCTTAGCTACTAGTTTTGTTTTGTACTTGTCCAATGTACCATCTGATTTGTACTTGACTTTGTATAGCTACTTAACTCATATGACTTGATGATTTGTAGGCTTAGGAACAAGTGTCCAAGTGTTGTTCTTCTCAATTGCATCCATCTTTGCTTGGATAGCTTCTTCCCATTCAAGTTGTCCTTGACCTTCTTTCTAGTTGGACGACTGAGGAATCTGTTGAATCTGATGCATCAATGCATAATTTACGTAATGAATTTGTTCACATTGTTGCTTTTCAATGAGCCTTTGTGATCTTCTTGGTTGGTTTGAAGTATTGGACTCTTAAGTTGTGTTTGGAAAAGGTTGTGTCCCCCTCTAAAGTGTAGATGGGTGGACTAAAACTTGTACTTGGATCTTTAGTTGAGTATCTTGAAGGTTCATTAGACATTACATCTTTTGATATTGTGATGGAGTGGTTCTCAAGATCATAAAATATATAAGCTTTAGATTGTTCACTATAGCCAATGAAGATATGCTTCTTAGACTTGGATTGTAACTTGCTTCCATCTTCTTTTGGCACATGGACAAATGCTTCACATCCAAATGTTCTAAAGTAATTGGCATTGGGTTTTCTTCCATAGTAGGCTTTAAAGGGGGTTTTGTCGTTCACTAGTGAAGTCTTGATTGAGTATGTGCATTGCAGTGTGTACTGCTTCTGCCCAAAACTTGAAGGGTAATTCTTTGTTGTGAAACATGGTATATGTCATTTCCATTCCGCTTTGGATCTTTCTCTCAGCTAATCCATTTTGGGATGGAGTGCAGGTTGAGTGACTTGTCTTTTTATCCCTTTTTGCTTTAAGAAATTATCAAAGTTGTGATTGATAAATTCATCACCTCCATTTGATCTAATAATTTTGACTAACTTGGATGCTTCAAAATCAACTTGACATATCCATTCTCTAAAATTTAAAAAAGTATATGCCTTGGAGTTTAGTATATCCAAATGTATCTTGAGTGGTCATCTGCCAGAAGAAAGAATTAGATTGATCCACTAAGGGAAGGGGTATTCATGGGTCCATAGAGATCCATGTGGACTAGGGCTAAAGGGCTCCTGGCCCATGTGGAAGCGTCCTTAGGAACAAGAGCCCTGTGTTGCTTGCCTCAGGTGCAAGCTTGGCATACATCATTGGCTTGCCCAAACTTGCATAATCCTTTAGCTATTTGTGATGCAGAAATCTTTAGATGAGGTGTGGACATACCTTTGATGCCATAGGTTGAAAAGTGACTCCTTAGATAAAAAGCAGGAGAGTTTGAATAACTCTTTTTCTTCTACGCCTTGGACGATGATGTCTTTGGTTTTAGGCTGAATCACCCTTACAAAAGTGTTATCAAATAACACTTGTTTATTGTGGTTGGTGATGGCCTTAACTGATAGTGAATTCATGCACAAGTTAGGGACAAATAATACATTGGATAATGATTTACACTCCCCTCAATTATTGGTGATTTGTACTTTCTCTTTGCCTTTGATGGGTAAACTCTTGTTGTTGCCTAAGTAGACCTCATCCATGTGGTCTTCAATCTCTTGGAAGGATTCTTGATCTTTGCACATGTGAGATGTGGCTCCATTATCAAAGATCCACTCTTGATATGAAATCGAAGTAAGTAGGGTATTGGCTTCCATCAAAATAAATAGGTCTTCACTTGAGCAGTTTAGATCTATGTTGGGAGGGTTTTGATTGGTTGCTCAAGGTAGAGGGCTTGGAGTTATTCTTCTTTTTGTAGCAAAATTTTTCAAGGTGTCCCGTTTTACCACATTAATTACAACTAAACTTCTTTGATGAAGTATTGGAACCTTGTTTCGGTGAGTTTCTAGTGTTATGACTAGCATGTTTTGCTTTGTTGAGGTATCCCTTAGCCTGCATCGAGGTTTCTCATGAGGATGCCGACTTTGCTTGAGAGTCGTGGAGGAGCAAAAGTCATTAAACTTCTTCCAAGTTAATACTTGGCAACGATTATAAAGAGTGGTTACAAATGTCTTGTAGGATCTAGGAAGCTTATTGAGAACCCGAATGACCATGTCCTCACTTGAAACTTGGTGTCCACATAATGCTATCTTAGGTTGATAATCCTCAAAGTGGCTATAAATTTAGAAATATAATCATGGGGCCTAATGGATAGGTTGTGAAATTCGGCCCCTAAGGTGTAAATGTTTTAGGGAGTTTTGTCTTCATACAAGTCTTGTAGGATCTTCCAAGCCTCATTGGATGTTTTACAAGAGGTAATATGATCCTTGGTTAACTTATTGTACGCTAAAAGTAATTGACATAAGGCTCACTTACCTTTGATGTTCCACACATTCCAGGCTTCTAGATCACTTTCTTTGTCAGGCTCTTTCTCGGTTCCTTCAACTACTTTGTATAAGAGGTGTGTATAAAGGTAATCCCTAATGGTTTCTTTCCAAATATTGTAGTTTGTGCCATTGAGTTACTCATGTTTTGGCATAAAGATTGGTGCAAATGAGGTTAAATACCATTGTCTTGATGATGTTGCATTTGAAATTGTTGACATTGTCACTGTTGAAAATAGGATACCACACTTGAAATCAAAATTTGCACAAAAGTTGAGATGGGGTAGGGGGAGGGGGCTTAGAATAGCCCTACACTTGGCACCAAAGATGAGATGAGTCGACACAGAGAGAGGGCTTAGAGTAGCCGAGGAATGCATACCAAGTTAGTCTTAGAGTAGGCTTAGAAATTGGAGAAATCTCATGGGTGGGATTAGATTAGCCTCCAACCCACAAGTGCACACACACACACACTAAGTTCTTCTTATATTCATCTTGGTACAAAAATGAAGGGGCACATACGCCAAATGGTGTGCCAAGTTTTTGTTTCAAGCCTTGGGAAAAGTACAACCTTTTACAAGGTTCTTGGAGTGGAAAAAGCTAACATTCGGACACTTGGAAACATTACAAAGTAGCTCTTTAAGAAGTTCCAAATTGGATGGAAAAATTAAATGTCATGTAGTGGAGAGAGATGTGACCTAGTGAGTTTCAAAAGGATGTTGAGTAACTTATGGAGAGAGAGTCTGCCAAGTAGCAAGTTTAGTTCCAAATATTAGAGTTAATTACTTAATATCCCAATCTTAAAGTGATTAAAAAATGCGTATATGATCCCTTGCTTAACGATCAATCCTTTAATCTAATCGAAAATGAGATAATCGATGAGCCACAAGGATACACCAATTCAAGTTTAACAAATATTAATTCACATGAGTTATGGTTGTCATTATTAAATTCAAACCAAATATTTTGAGAATCCATGCATGGCTTAGTCTTGCACTTTTGTTTGATTTTGTTGTTTTTTGGCTATGGAAGACAACCATCTAATGCACTGGACCAAGTGCACTGTACTGTAAAGGTTGACATCAATGATGATGTCAAGACCAATTCCGCTTTCTTCCACGTGGCTGAGGAGTAATTTTTGCCTCCACGCTCGCTCGAGTTTTGTTTATTGTAGAAGACCAAAAGAAAATGTAGCACCAAAAAAATGTAGAATCAAGGGTTATGGGGTAATGATCCTATTTTTTACTCTTGTCATAGTAGAGTTGACATGACAAAGCAAACTATTCTTTGCTTTGTCATGGTTTGATGGCTCTTGACTTCTCTCTCTCTGCACGTGAATAGAAGGGTGTTGCTATGTGTGAGGCACCTCTGAGCACTAATCTGAGATGGGCATAGCAATAGAGAGTCATCAAACAGATGCAAAGGAGTTGTTTCTTTTTTCTTCCATTCTTATGCAGACAAGGAGTGGTGCTTCTCTCTCTCTCTCTCTCTCTCTCTCTCTCTCTCTCTCTCTCTCTCTCTCTCTCTCTCTCTCTCTCTCTCTCTCTCTCCCTCCCTCCCTCCCTCCCTCCCTCTCTCTCTCTCTCTCTCTCTCTCTCTCTCTCTCTATGAGAGAGAACTCTATTATGTGCACCATGATTTGTTATGACTTGAGCTCCATGCACCAAGGCCACAAATTACACTATCTTGCACCATGTTCCCTTATAACAATGGCATCTACAAGCTGCATAGAGTTGTTGTAGTTCCTTGTGCTATGTGCTTTGATAGAGAGAACTAGAGTGTGCTGAGTGATGAGTTGTCGGGTACCAAAGTTGCTCTCTTTCTATATTGCTATCTTCCTCTGTAAGCGAGCGCAACTAGTTTATGGTGTAGATGCAAGCTATAATGGCACAGTTGAATGCTTTGCTCAATGGTTATCTTTATCATTGTTATGAGCCTTGCCAAGGCATGTGTAAGCCCATTCAGCTCTATTGAGAAGCTTCTAGCTCTTCTTTCATCCGTTGCTATCTCAATTAGGGAATCTTTGTCACCCAAAGATGCCACCTCTCTCCATCTATAGTGAAGGATCAAATCACCCTAGCTTGGCTAATGCTGCTCTAGCGATGATCAAAAGTTCTTCAATTTCTTGTTTGTCATTGCTGCTAAGAGCTCGATCTCATTCACCGCATGGTTGATGATCGTTTCAGTGCCTCTCTATCTCTTGCGCTTGAAGTTTGGCCACTATGTAGACTCAAAGACTGGTTCTCTCTATGTGATGTTGCTAAAATGGGGGAACTCCCTTTGCGATTGCACGTGGAGTGGACATCACTTTAGTAGTTTGATGCATTAAGTAATGTGAGCTTCCTTTTGAGAGTCAAAAGCAATTGTGCTAACGGCTATAGAAATGTGCGGGCAATTTTGCTTTGTGACTTTGTTTGGAGATGAGTGCACAATTTGAGGAGAGTGTGAGAAGGGTTAGTTCTTTTTCATAGAACAAATGAGAGAACTGGTGATGGTAGATGGCAGAGCTTATGAAGCTTTTGAAGATCAAGGAGCTTGTCAGAGAAGCAAATAGTGAACTATAAATTTTTATCGCCCATCAAAAAACAGAGGACATGAACAAATGTTATGACCTTACAACCTTAAACTTTTGAAGCAACAACTATTATAAACTAGTTTTGAACCAAGGCTATATGCAACAATACATATGGACTTCACAAAGATAGCCAAACTATCACCAAATGAAAAGGTGAAGAATGCTTATAAACACTACATGAAGCTAAAATGTAGCACATAATAAAAAATGTAAATTGACTCCATAAGGTATTTATAAACACTTCAGAAGAAGAGATGCTCACAAATCTTTGAGAATGGACGGGAAGGGTGGGAAAGATGATGAAAAGAAGGGTGGGAGGGTGGGAAAATGGGCTAAGCGAGACCCAAAATGAGCATAAATTGATGGCAAAAAGACCTCTCCCCGTGACTGGAGAGGCACGTCACCAATCTCTACTAGCACCACCACCAAAACAATCACCATTGCCACCAAAATGACCACCAAGACCTCCACCTAGTGCTCTAATACCACATAGAGTACATCTGTAGAAGCATAATGAAAAGGAGAGTGTACTCACAAAAGAAAGAGTGTGAAAGACTCGAATTGAGTAGACCAAGAAATGGGTAAAATCACATGGATTAGAAATGATCTTGCCAAGAGCATGGACTAGGCTCCTCAAGCTTCTAACCAAGTACAAATGGGGGGAGAAGCCCCCCTTATATAGATTTTGGAGGGGCCCTCCAAAGTACATCAAATGTGGGATAATTCGCCTTGAAGGAGAATGAATGCAATGATGGGAGCAAATGGCAAGGTACCCAAATACAAAATAGATACAATACAAAATGGAAATAAACTGGAAATGGAGTGCCTCCTAGATCAAAATAGAGATGCGCTCATGCAAATACAAATGTAAATGATGTAGGAGCAATCACATCATCAACATTTTTTCCTCTTCAGGATGTTTTTTTCCTCGATTTGTATAAATGCCTATAACCTTAAGGAGCCACTTATCTCTATCACTTATCTCTATCACTTATCTCTATACATTCACTTGGTAATTCATTCTATGTTGTGTTGTGTTCCAAGCTTCTTCTTCTTCCTTGTGTTGTTTGTGTGCTTCCACAGACCTTGAACTCCAACAATTGGCATCAAAGTAGGTCTTTGCTTCATCTAGGGTGTTGTCAACACCCCTCCGACCATAATTGCATGAAAATTGGTGATATGAGCTCGTTTCAACCTTTAAATGCACTATCGTAGTGCCTGTTTAGCCAATTTTTTTCTTTTGTGCCAAACATATATAAGGGTTTCGATTCACCAATACAAGCATCTCAAAGTTTCCTATAGGTTTAGCAGAGCTCGATGGGATGGTTTTGTTCAACTTTTCAAGATTCGGTCATTTATTTGCATTAGGGTATTTAGTCAGTGGCCATGGTTGAAAGCAATGATGTATTCTGTATGTAGATGTTGAGGATAGATTGGATGGTACTAATTACCCATTGTGGAGATATATGATGCATTATGTACTGGTAGAAAAAGGGTTGTGGAATATTGTGCAGCATGTTGCAAAATGTCCTACTACACCTACAAATAAAGTTACTGAAGGTGATGGAAATGGCATTGAAGATGATGCTCTTCAAATTCCTATTCATCTTCGATCTCCTATTGCACCTATTGCAGAGAAACTTTGTTGGGATGGTAAAGATGCCCAGGCATATGCATTGATAGCTTTGTCTATCAAACATTCCATGATCCCTCACATTCAATCTTGTAAAACAACAAAGGATGCTTAGGATACACTTAGCACTTTATACTAGGCAAGAAATGTTGCTTACCTCCAAAAACAATTAGAGAGTGTGCATATGAATGAAGGAGATTTTGTGGACAATTTTTTTGACAAAGATCAAAGATTTGAAGGAGAAGTTCATTTCTATCGATGAAGTCTTCCCAACAATTCACTTGTATAGATTGTTCTTAACGATCTTCCAAATTCATATCATATTTTTGCTTCTACTCTTCAATTGATGGTGAAAGTCAATCTAAATGCCTTAGCATTTGAGGAGTTAATCTTTGTTTTGTTGCAAAAAGATCAGTCCAGGTAAAAAACCTCCATTATGTGTATTACAGATCAAGCTTTTCTAGCTCGTCAGAAGGGCAAAGTAAATGGAGCTCATCTACTGGTAAGCAAAAATTTATTAATGTTGAACAGCGAAAGAAGGAAGAAAAAGATGAGAAGAAAATAGAAAAGCAAAAATATTTTTGCAAATACTGTAAGGGAAATGACCATTTCATAAATAATTGTCCAAAATTGGTTGCAAAACAGGGAAAGAATTAAGAGGTTGGAATGGTTGTTGTTGTAGAGGCCTCGACACCTAAAATAAAGTTTGCTAATCTTGTTCAGAATGAAGAATGGGCACTTACTATTGAATGCAACTATGACCCATCTTCTCGTGCACAATGTATATTTGCAATAGACTGAGATGTTTGGTACTTTGATAGTGGGGCAACCAAACATATTACTTCGCAGTGTAGTTTCTTCAATTCACTTGAGCCTTCCCTTATAGGGAATAATGTCACATGCACTAACAACTCCTCTTATCTTGTAATGGAAGTTGGTAAGATCATTTTGGCCACTATAGATGGTTGTTTTTTCACATTGTTAGATGCTTTGTATGTACCAAGGTTCAAGAAAAATATGTTGTCAATTTCAGCATTAGCCAAGATTGGCTTGGTTGTCAAATTTATTGATGACAGATGTACGGTTCATGATTTCTCAAATGGCGATGTTATTATTGCTTCTAGTATTTTATGTAATGGGTTGTATAAGCTAATAGACTATGCAAAATTTGTGGATGATTTAGCATGTGCAATTAAAGATTCTCATGCTATCTCATATGCAATGCTTTGGCATGCACTCTTTGTTCATATGAATTTTGCTAGTTTGTTATGCATGCAAAAATATGAAATGGTGTCATCTCTACCCAAACTTGAGGCACCTTGTAAACATGTGTGCGAAGGTTGTATTTTGGGCAAAATGCAATGTTCCTCATTCCCGAAAGTTGGTTCAGTTCGAGCTACACATAAATTGTAGCTTGTTCATAGTGATATTTGTGGTCCTATGCAGACACCTTCTTTTGGGAACTACCTTTATCTAGTCACTTTTATTGATGATTTCTCTAGGCATACATGGGTGTATTCATTGAAACTAAAGTCCGAAGTGTTTATGTGCTTTGAAAAGTTTCTGGTTATGGCTGAAAATCTATCAGCATGTGAATTGGGCATCCTCTGTTCTTTGGCATATGTTACCACAAGGGATAATATTGCAAATATTTTCCCAAAGGCTCTACCTAGGGAGAAGTTTGAAGCTTTCCTCAAAGCTTTGGGCTTACTTCCTTATACATAGCTTTGGAAGTGCCAAGCTTTGGGCTTTCCTCAAAGCTCTCCACATAGCTTGGCACTTCCTTATACATGAGTTCGAGCTGCTTGTTCACCACATCACTCCTAAGGGGGAGTTTTTTATATATATCGATAATGATGTGTGTGAACACACTTAGGATTGTCAGGCACTTTTTCCCTCTTTAAGAGGTTTTTTCCCCAGCTTGTATATATGCCTATAACCCTAATAGATCTCTTATATCTATACATTGAATTGGTATTTCATTCAGTGTCTTATTGTGCTCCAAGCTTCTTCTTCCTTTTGTTGTTTGTGGGCTTCCACAGAAATCCCTCTTACATCTCCATCAAAATTGTGTGACCAACAAGATTAAAATACTTGGTTTGCCTTCCAATCTCTAAATTGAGTATTCCATGAACTAGTGATGTCCACATGGTTTCTTCCTATATGGGGACTTTACATAATTGTGGAATGCACATTTAGGATGCTAAGTTCTTGAGAGGTGAAAATTTGAGATATATCTAACACAAATAACACCATGGTTTGAGAAACATAGTTTGAGCATTGAGAAAGTGTCTCCCTCTCAAATCCTTCAAGAAACCCTCTCTCACACTCATGTAAATGAATATCAATATAATCATTTACGAGGACCATGGTTCATCTTGAAACCAAGTAAATATTGATAGATCCAATACCTACTTTGAGACAAGTGGCTTTCTATGAAGGTCATCTCCTCCAATTCACCACAACATACTACGATCAATAAAATTTGTGTGATCTTGGATTATGGTGTGCTATTGAGCATAGATCCACATTCTCAAAACACTATATTATTGAGGTAAACAAATATAGAATAAGAATCCAAATCATCACGTATATCAATTGGACACTAAAATTCAATTACATTACATATGGTTTATGTTTCCTCTTTGAAGAAGGATTTAGGCTAGTCTTGATAATTGATCCAAAAGATGTTCATACAATCATGTTTATGGATATGGAGGAGAAAAAATAGATTAATTTGATGGAAGATCATGAATTTCTTCAATCCAATCATCAATGGATGATATAGCTATCAAACCAAGATTCCTAACTAAAAATGTATAGCTTGATTATGCAAGTGAGCTACATCTTGACATCCTTCAAAATGCCTCACATTACCGAAACATGTATATGGATCATTCCAACTCATCATGTGAGACACCCAACTATGGTACTCACTATTTAGGGTGTCAAATTGTAGACTGTGAAATTGAAATCATGTCACACTTCATTTCCATGTACAATATTAGTGTAGAATTTTGATGTACAATATCCAAAAATTTCTTCTCTTCATTAAATGCTAAGTGGATTTCTTTAGAAAACCATAGTTTCTCATTTCCTTATCACTTTCCATTGTTTACTATCATCTATTATTCCTCATATAAATCTATAATGGAAAAGAAAAACACTTTATAGGGTATTACTACCTTGTTCCATTCTACCAATGGATTGAAAGAAGGATTGTTGATATATTTTGGTAGTGATATGTGTGAACACACTTAGGAACATTGGGGCATCTTTTTCCTCTTTAGTATTTTTTTCTCTCAACTTGTATATATGCTTATAACCCTAATGGGTCACTTATCTTTGTGTGCATTCACTTAGTAATACAATCAGTGTCATGTTGTTCTCCAAGCTTCTTCTCCTTCCTTGTGTTGTTTGTGTGCTTCTACGTTCCTCAAACTCCAATTGTTATTAGAACAGGTCATCACTTCTTTAGAGCATCGTCAACACCCTTCCAATAAGATTATTAGAATCATGCAAAAATTGGTCATGATACTTAGGCTCATAAGGACTTCAAAACACATTTCTCAGTGGCATAATTCATAGGTCATTTCGGCCTTCAAATGCACTATCGCAATGACTGTGTACGCAATTTTTTCCTTTTGTGTCAAACATATATACAATTTTTGATTCACTAGTACAAGTGCCTCAAAGTCTGTTATAGATCTAGTAAAGCCTGATTGGATATTTCTCTTCAATATTTTTCAGATATAGGCAATTTTTTTGCATCAATTTCTTCATTCGCCATGGCTAAAAGCAATTATGTATTTTGTATGTTGGATGTTGAGGATGAGTTGCGGGACACTTTTTTCCCTCTTTATGAGGTTTCCTTCTTTGGCATGTATGTATGCCTATAACCCTAATGGGTATCTGTGTACATTCACTTGAAATACAATCAATTTTGTGTTGCTCTCCAAGCTTCTTATTCCTCCTCGTGTTGTTCATGTCCTTTTGCAATCCTCGAACTCTAACAAGGATTCTTAATATCTTCAACTCTATTTGGTATGTAGGTGGACGAGGCGTTTGAGTATATCAAGATGTTAGGTGACATAGGGGCACAACTATGAAGGACATGGAAAGTTCTTCTATTATATGTTGATGTTATTGTACTAATAGCTAATTCCCTACAAGGTTTTAGAGATAGTAGAATATCCATGAACATTGGGACCAAGATTATGGTGTTTAATACCACACTATTGTGGATAAGATTAAGATCCACTTTTACTTATGGGAAAAACATTGTAGAGTATACGTACATGCTATATATATATATATATATATATATATATATATATATATATATATATATGTATGTATGTATGTATGTATGTATGTATGTATGTGTGTGTGTGTGTGTGTGCGCGCGCATGTGCGCGCATGTGTGTGTATGCATGCATGCATGCATGTATGTATGCATGTGTGTGCATGTATGTATGTATGTATGTACTTACGTGTGTGTATGCATGCTTGCATGCTTGCATGCATGCATGTATGTATGTGTGTGTATCATCCATACATATATATTTGGGAGTAATTTACAATGAATCTATGTTTTCCCTTGAGGGGAGAAGCAAAGATCACATTAACCAATGCCTATAAAACCTTGGAAGAATTGAAGAGGGTGTCTTTATAGGTTAAGTTCCAAGAACTCTGAATAAAATTCTATCTATTTGCTACTTTGGTAACATTAATAATGTTGTCTAGAGTATAGAGCAAGGGACCCCACTTGGCAACCATGATAGAGCTGATGACATGGATGTATTGAGGATGGAGAGACTTTTGGGTGCTATTAACTATCAAATTATTAAAGAAAAGGTTTTAATACCTCATGACATTATTAAAGTAGAGATGATGGCAGCCCCATCGTTGATTGAGGCCCTTGCTAGATCAGTCTTTTTCATATATAGTTTGTGGGGCCTTCCAAAAATAGATAGGCATAGCTGGCTCTTGAGTCATCTCAAAAGTGGGGCCTTACATGAAGAAAAAATTGATAGATGACATAGTTTCAAAGACATGTTTTTAGCATGGACAAATTTCCCCTTTCAATACCCTTTAGAGACGACTCCTCTCATTCTAGCATGGAAAAAGATTATTAGAACTCATACGTTGTGATTTCATTCAACTCGAAACCAGGACTTCAGTAGTTCCTACTCGAGTTATGAATAAAGATGGTTTTTTACAAACAGAAGCTTCTCTGAAATGGTGAATTTGTGATCAAGGCCACCTATCTCGATACCACCAACAATAGTTAATTCTCATTGATCATGCGACTAACTTTGGGAGGTCTCGATGCCCACCACTATTTTGGAGGATATCTAAGCATCGGTATTGATTACAGAGGAGGGTTTAAATTATTCTAGCATACCACACGTGACTCCCCATGAGGACACCATGGAGTTCAGGGTTGGATATATGGATACAAGTTTATCATATGGGATATGATGTGTTATTTGCCAGATCCATACGTCTTGCCATCAGTTGGAGATTGACACACACAGGAATCCGGCGGAAGACCGGACATGCCAGATATGTCATAAGGAGCCCAAGACAGAGCTGCACTACATATGTTATTGGCCTGCATACTAGAGATATGGGGTTGCTTCCATTGCCTATTCACAGAGGGACAAGTTGCTGATTATTTCCACTTAGACCAGATCTTGCATATCATACCTACCTGAGATATTCTGATTGACCGTGCCACAAACTTGGGGAAGTCCAGACATCCCACAACTACCTAGGAGGGTATCCCAGCATACACAGCAAGTACAGAAGATTTGAACAATCTTGGCATTGCCATGTTCAACTCCTTACAAGGACCCTCACCAGACATTTAGGAGATTCCACGCAGATCAATGCTCAATTACCCAAGATGGGAGGACCATACCTCCTTAGATTGTATACTTGTTGTTACCGGCAGCAGCATCATCTTCTTAAGCCCTTGTAACTTTGTGTTGACTAGAGACTCTCCAGTGCACTCATAGCTGCGCCACACCTAGTACTCATTTCTTAGTTTCTTAATATTTCTAGCCCACAGAATGTGTCAAATTCACCACTTTGTAACCTTTAGGTCTCATAGGACAACGTATCATGTCACTTCATTCCTCTCACATACACAAAGATGAATATGTATGGGTGTATGTATGCATACTTGTGAGCAAACACATACATTACATACACTTGTATATACAAGAAGGAAAGACATGGACAAAGGGGGAGGAAGAAATGTATCCCTCTCTTTGTCATTAACTGCTGCTGTGAGTAATGCGCAGCTGAACAAGAGATGGTGATTTCAGCATAAAAGGAGACATCTTCCATCCCAGAGAAGGGATAACAGAACTCCGCAGATTCATGTGAAAAGAAGCCTCTTAGTCTGGATTTCACACAAGACTGGCGATGTTACCCCACCTATAACGTAACTCTTTTGCTGCTGCTGCCCGATCGAAGGACTTCGTCATGATTGCACTCGCGTGCCATCTACAACAGAGATGCATATTGCTTTCCTCCCAACCGCCGAGCTCGTGTTCTTCTTCTCATCAAGAGTCATATTAGTTAAGACTCTCTCCCTAGTAATATACAATGCATCTATCTGATGCCATGTGGCAAAACAAGCCACGTCATCTTAGAGGTGTTCCCATGTAACACCCATGATATGACATTTCCTTCCCCTTGAAAACATTTTCGTCCTCGAAAATGTAGATGAAATGTCAATAATGGAAGAAGAAAGTGCTCGGACTCCCCTGAACCCCATGTACTCTATGTACATGGTCATCTCTGTGTGTTGTTTCCCCATATCCTTCCCCTTAAGAAGCCTCAAATGAGATCATCTCAAAGGTGGGAAACCGTCTGAGTGGTGCCTACTATCTCCCATGTACACTCCACTTTCCAAACTATTACTCCCATAACATATAATATCATAAGAATGACCTCAGTCCATATGATGTATCCTCTATGGAGTAATAATATGAAAAGTAAGTGCAAAGTGCCAAGCTCATAAGCTTGACCATACCATAATGGAGATAATAAACCATAGAATCCTCTGAAGTATAGAACAAAGTCCCATAACAAGTGACTCCAAACCCATCTAAGACTAAATGATAGATTGCCCTCATACCACTCTAGGTCTTCCTAACCTTGAGTGTAATCACAAGTAGTAGTTTTGTCTAAACTACCTTGTGAACTATGCAAATCCATCATCTAACTCACGGTGGTAAAATGCAATCTCTACATTTCACCAACCAAGAAGTCTGTGGTTTGTCATCCTTTACCATTGGACTACGTTCTATTGGAAGAGCATCTATTGGCACTAGTGCAAACTTTAATATTTCTCTTCCCTGTAGTTTGCCATATGAATGCAAAAGCATTCCCTTTTGAGATTCAGATAATCCCTAAGTACCTATGCTCCTAACTGATTTTTACTCATCATACTCATGATGTAACTCCAACTAAGAGTTTGGTACCATAATAGGTTAGATATATCCCTATCTCCTGGAAACTCAAAAGAGAAGTATTATCAATCTACTCCCAGTCTAACTAATGTGAATAACTAGATCATCTCATCTAGTCAAAGACCATCACTGGAGTAACATAATGGCTCCTCTCTAGAGTTTACAAGTGAGACTCAATCTAACCATCATGATTAACTTATCTCCTTTTTGCCTTTTATAGAAGAGTGCCACTTCTATCTAGACAAGTGAAATGAGAAAGTGAAACTCTCTCTCTCTCTATCTCTCTCTGAATCTCCTCTAAGGAAAAGAGCTGTGGTAGTGGAATCTATTCCACTTTCCCTTTCCCTTTGGAAGAGGTTCCTTTGAATCCAATTACTATACTCATCCATAAGTGAGAACATGCACATAAGTTCTCCATGTTTTTTCCTTCTAAAATAGTGGAGAAAGAAACTCCCATGTGAAGGAAAATTATACTGGAAAGTAGAGTAATTGAATTCCTTTTGAAATAAAGACTAAGAGATGTTTTTCAAACACCTCTTCTCTATAAAGGAAAACCTACTGTATTCTTCTGCTATGAAGAAATTATGTTTTCCTTTCCTTCTTTCTCTTTCAAAGAATAGGAGCTAAAGTGAGACCTCTCATGAATCTCTGAACTGATTCCCACTTTCTCCTTTCCTTAAAAGAGAAACTCATGAATTTATTTAGTCCTCTCTTCCATATCTGGTGCATACTCCCTCATTACACAGATTCTTATGAAGATGTAGAACAGATCTCCGCTAACTAATGAAGGTGTATGTAGTGAAGAGTGGAGAAAATAAATTCCTAATAAGGGTCAAAGCCCTCTACTAAAATGGTCAGCAATGATGTGACATGATACCGTAAACACATGTGTATCCATACTATAAAGCTATGTCTGCCAACCATTCTCTATGCATGGATGTATATGATCCAATCAAACTGATGGAATTATCCTTCCTGAAAAACTGAAAAATGAGTATGTGATACCAATGGTGATAAAATCACCTATCACATTCTCTATTAGAAGAATAAATCTTCCCCATACTGTGAAGGATAACTTCCAATCCTAGTAGGAGATGTCTACTAAGAGCTCTCCTCTGATCTAGTGAGACATGACGCCATGAATGATGAGTCCTTTTCTCCCTGGCCATAGAAGAAGAGTGCTCAAAGGGAAGTCATTTCCACCGTCCCATACCAGTGAAAACTTCTTCCAATTCATGATGTCATAGCTACACTAAACCGAATATATATTCCAATTCATGATGGAATATATAGGTGGATTCTAATGAATCCCATATCCTAAAATCATGTAGGTGGACTCAAATAAGTCCTATGTCCTCGAACTAGTTAGTTTGGTTCTAGTCAACAATGTGACAATGGATATCCCCTTGTGTTCCAAACCAACTTATTCCTAGGTACAAAGACTAAGTCTAGGTACCTCTCTGTAGATCCTGATATACATATATATGTATTGGGTACCCCAATTATTCCTGAGTAAAGGATCTATGCTCTATACCATAGAGCTAGTGTCATGCCTATGACCTTCCTAACCATCACTCGAATCACATAAGCATCCGTCGATGCTATCTCATGAAACCCATCTTTATGATCCCATCCATTTGGTTTCCTTAGTAATGTAGCAAAAAATGCTTCACTACTTAGTCAAGTGATGTACCTGAGTGAAACTAGTCACTCTTTGGGTATTCATCATGATACCCCATAGTCTCCTAATTCTACTGTGAGACTCTTGTGAAGATAAATAAATCTTCACTACCTTGGAGATTATCCTAAATGTATCTCCCGAGCCTGAATGCAACTTCCTGAACCTATAGGATTGCTTGTGCACATTACTAATGGTGAAGGTGTAGCTCCTTCCGTTAGCAATCCTATGGTCTAAATCCATAAGGATTATATATAGGGATCCTGTTACTACTGAAGTTGCCTTATATATAATACTCTGATGGTCCTAAGTCCATCAAATACATGCTTATAAGCATGCCTAAAACTTATTGATGTTTGCAGAAAGGGCATGCTACGATGCTATAACATTCCTACCTAAAGGCAAGTGCGTATATAACGCCATGCGGTAGGAAAATTTTCGACAGCATTTCCCCAGGAAATGGAATCTCAAAAAAAAAATTAAACCATAGCTCAGTGGCACTCAGGCCACCCAAAAACATAGGGCTTGACAAGCCCATGGCATGCACGCCATAAACTTATATATGGATTCCATGACCTGCAAAAAAAACACAAAAGTATTTGCTAGCAACCATTCCCGATGTTGCATAGCCATATGGTTTCTGTAATCTTCTTTCCTGCAAACAATCAAAAAGTATACTTCCTGCACGTTGATCCATACTTTTAAGAGCTTAAACAATGATCAACACTTGATGTATGCAATCTCATTCATGCATGTAGATACAGAACATGCCATAACATAGATAAAATGCCAGAAAGCATAAAATATACGTCCTGAGTAGTCTGATTTTGGAATTGCATGCATCCAATCGCTCTCGACAAGCTTCGAGACCTCTGCACCTTCCTCCTCAGGTCCTAACATACACTTTGAAGTGTCCGAAAATATCGGAGCACTCCTCAAACATAAAACATGGTCAGGTGATTACAAAAATAATGCAAATTTAGCTCAAAAAATGCATTAGTAATCCTTCTTTAGACCTGCAAAAACCACTTTAGGACCTGCAAATGTTCATAAACTGAAATATAAAGCATGTGCAAATAGGTCGAAGTGAAATTACTCAAATCGCCTTCCCGGTTTGGAAGATATGGCTCCCGGAAGGTAGTCGCCAAAAACTGTTCAGACTTTGCAGACCTGTTCAGACCTGCAAAAATTTTTACTTTCCAAAATTTTTTCTCATAAACTAAAAGTAGACCTTGTGCTCTTCGAAATGAGCCGTAGCACGTCCAATTTGGAGTTTCCTAGCCCAAGATATGGCCATTCCAAGTGGGACATGCCAAACTAGTGGACTGTTGGAGGGGCTGGAAAAAGTGTAAAAATATGATTTTTTGGGGTGCCCAAAAGCATTCTTCCATCATGCAAATCCTAAAATTCTCTCCATAACCTCAGAGAGTGGTATATGAAGATGCTTGAGCCATTTTTTACCTTTCCAAATCCTCCCTTTAAGCATGCTAATTTGCTCCCCAAAAGAGGCCTAAATCAAGATTTTGCTTTTATGCAAAAACTTAAATGGGAGCTCTTAGCAAGCTTCTAATCCACTCTAAATGTGGATTTCTCTTGGATTATATACAATAATCCATGGGAAGCCTCTAAATGATCTTTTTCTTACTCCAAGAAATGGAGTTTGGCAAAAGATTAATTTCTGAAATTTTTCCAAAAAGTGCGGGAAGGGGGTCTTTGAGGAACTAAAATCCCTCCTTAACTTATCATTTTGATGAATTTAATGATTCGCCTAAGAAGTCCATGCACCATACTCTCAGTAAATATACTTTTTCCCATCCATCCATAACTATTGCACCTCTTTTTCCCTCTTCAAAAATGGGAATTTCTTAGATTTAGGTGCTGAAATTCTTTATCAAACTGTGATGGAAGGGGGTTTTGTGGAGCTTCAAACTCCCATCAAACTGAGATATCTTTTGGATTTCTTGATCTTGGATGGAAGTCAATACACTATACTATATGTGTGCATGATTATTTCCATAAATCTATTGAAAATACCTCTTCTTTTCCCCTTCCCAAAATGACTACTTATCCAAAATAGCTCCTGAAATTTATGTAAAAATCATAAAAAATACGCTACTTTGGAAGTTCCTAAAGCTTACCCTTTCTTGTATTTTGAGGGAATCCTTGACTCTAGGTGAGAGTACATATCTCATACTCTCCATACATATGATTTCCCTCCAAAAACTCGGCCCTCCTAATGCTTCATTATCATTCTCAAAAATGAAAATTTCTTACAGGAATGCAAAAATACCCAAACCTGGAACTTGAAGCCATAACTCCTTGTTGCCGAAACCTCAAGAAAGAACGCAATGATCCCATAAAGGTCCTTATCTTCCATAAAGAAGAGCATCCTCTTCTACCTTTGCTCATTGCCTTAATGATCGTCATGTCCCTTTCATATCATGAACTCTACCTCATAGATGTGAGGAGTGAGGATCTTGCTTCAATACTTTGTTCTTCTTGCCTTTTGTCTTAGCTTATCATAACCTCTGAATATGCCACACGCGAGGCCATCCTCTAGTATGAGAGAATACATGCCTTAAAGCTCCATCTCAAGGAGCTCTCACGAATAGCATCCGTCAGCAGCCATATATCAGCAGACGATCTCCTAAGAGACATCGAATGCGCACATGATTTCTCATGAAAAGGCGTGTGGTCTGTTGGCCATGAGTGAGTCGTCCGTGAGCACGTCGAGGTAGCATTACCTTAGGAGCTCGCCACTTCCTTCAACAAATGGAAGTGGGCAACGTGGATAGCCCACTCCCCCCTCTTCAAGAGGTCACGGGTTCGATCCCAGCCTCTACCATCGCATAAAAAGCACATAGAACTGCCTTCGAAACCTGCTCTGATACCACTATAACGTAACTCTTTTGCTGCTGCTGCCCGATCGAAGGACTTCGTCATGACTGCACTCGCGTGCCATCTACAACAGAGATGCATATTGCTTTCCTCCCAACCGCCGAGCTCGTGTTCTTCTTCTCATCAAGAGTCATATTAGTTAAGACTCTCTCCCTAGTAATATACAATGCATCTATCTGATGCCATGTGGCAAAACAAGCCACGTCATCTTAGAGGTGTTCCCATGTAACACCCATGATATGACACCACCCACATGGGCAGTATCCATGCCTAAAGAAGATTTTCTTAAGCCCACCACCATTTTGGACAGCCCCTATACATACCCCAGATACGGGACTGTTGAATATAATGTATATTAACATTGAAGATGGAACATTCATTTGAAACATACAATTGTGATTACCCCTATACATACCCCAGATAAGGGACTGTTGAATATAATGTATATTAACATTGAAGATGGAACATTCATTTGAAACATACATCTGTGATTAGAAATTTCTCAACACTAGTATTGTACAACCTAGAACATCCAGCTTGTAGAGACTAAGCTATCCATGAAAATTTCATGACATATTCAAAATGGGAAAAGACAAATCAAGCACGCACGCCAAGAAAAATCAACACAACCCATTTCCTGAATATATTATCACACATATAGAAAGCCAAAAGCATTCAGAGCTAATGAACTATGCACACAAAAAAGAAAAATTGAAGGCTTAAAGTTACGTTAAATAACAGTGTAAGGGTGGCTTAATGCTTGGGAAAAGGAACCAATAGCATTTCTGATAATTGTATCAAAGAGGTTACTCTTAAATAATCGATCTGAGGACATCCAGTGCTGACTGCAAAGCATAATGCATCAACAACGAAGTTCTAATTCTCCAATTTTCTTTGGCATAATCTCTAGATGCTTTATCTTTTATTTCCCAGTCAAACTCATGAGGATATCCAGTGCTGATTGCAAAGCATAATGCATCAACAACAAAGTTCTAATTCTCCAATTTTCATTGGCATAGTCTCTAGATGCTTTATCTGTTGACAGGATGCGGGAAGAAGCAAGTATGGACACACATGCAGATCTAGCACTGAGGCTACCCTTCATTTTTTTCAAAACCCCAACATCATTCTAAAGTGATTCTCATCACTACAAACCCTTGTAAATATCATTTCACCTTTTTGTAGCTCCATTTTGTACAAGCCGAGGAGTCCTCGAGCTTGGGGAGCCTTAGATGTAGTTGCCTGCCAATTTTCATAATTTTTAGATCTCGTTTGGGCCCTCAAATAAGCCCCGGAACCTAATTTTTAACTAGGCCGGACACTAGGTCTGAACAGGGCCAAAGTTAGTCAAAAACTATAAATAGAGCTAGAGAGCTCATTTTTGGAGGGGAGCTTCTTGTAGTTTGAGCTTGTATGAGAACTTTCTTGCAATAGAAGTGATTCCATTGTCTTACTCTCTTTGTTCTTACTGTGTGTGCGCGTGTGTGCGTATGTGTGTGCATGCTTGTGTGCTTCTCACTCACGCACTTGTGCTTCCACTTGCTCGTGGTCTTCATACCATCCTCATGTCTTCCCGGATTGACATTAAAGGAGGTGTTACTCATCACTGAGCTACACCAAATTTTGGCGCCGTTGCCGGGGATCGAGCTTTGAGGACGAGCGTGTGATGGTAAGACGTAGGGAGGACGCGTTGGAATGGTAAGTAGTAGGTAAATTTCTGATTTTTCTCCATCTCCATTTTCATCTTCACCTCCTTCTCCATCTCCACCTCCACCTCCTTCCCCACTACATATCCCCTCTTCCTTTTCTTTCCCTCATTTGTTGTGTGCGAGTTTGAGAGAGAGCGATTGTGCGTGCTTGTATTTGTGTGTTTTTTGCATGTTTCTTGCAGGTGGCAGCTCCATCATCATCTCCAGCAAGCTCAGCAGGTACAGAAATTGTCTGCACAGTTCCCGAGGCGTTGAGCTCGAGCTATCGCGACACTCCGAAAATTTCGCCTTCTCACGAGTCTGAGTGCACCACGGCATTGCGCAGGCCTAGAGCTCCTAGGAACCCTAGATAGAACAGGAAAATTCACCATATCCTGAGCTATCGCGACACCCCAAGGTATCGCGACACCCCGTGAGCTATCGCGACACTCCAAGGTATCGCGACACCCCGTGAGCTATCGCGACACCCCAAGGTATCGCGACACTTCGAGGTATCGCGACACCCCGTGAGCTATCGCGACACTCCAAGGTATCGCGACACCCCGTGAGCTATCGCGACACTCCAAGGTATCGCGACACCCCGTGAGCTATCGCGACACTCCAAGGTATCGCGACACCCCGTGAGCTATCGCGACACTCCAAGGTATCGCGACACCCCGTGAGCTATCGCGACACCCCAAGGTATCGCGACACCCCGTGAGCTATCGCGACACTCCCAGCTATCGCGACACTTCGAGGTATCGCGACACCCCGTGAGCTATCGCGACACTCCCAGCTATCGCGACACTTCGAGGTATCGCGACACCCCGTGAGCTATCGCGACACTCCCAGCTATCGCGACACCCCGACCCGACCTATCGCGATACCCGGCCATTAACGCATGAAAATTGAGAGTTAAATTTTTTGAGTGATTGAAGGGGTAGTTGAGCTTGAATTTTGACATATTGGTATAACTTAGCACCTTGGGAGTGGGCAAAAGGCCTAGAAACCAGAAATAGGGGGGACTAAGTGATTCTCAGAGACAGGGGGTACAGTGAGCTACTCCAAAGGGGTTAAAATTATTGAAGCGTGTCTTTCAAATACTTGTGGCAATAAATCTATACTAACTGGTGAGTTTGTGCAGGAACTTTGTGGGCACTCAAGGCAATCGAGGCAAGCTAGCAAGGGTGAGTACCGGGCTTGGGAGAAGACTTCCTGGGCTTGCATAGTTGTCTGGTCAACCAGCTGATTGAGGTTGGAAGATCTCATAACCCTCCTTTGTCAATTCCTAGCCTAGGCTAAGTACGACTTAGGTGTGGTAATTAACTAGGGCAACGTTAGGCACGAATCAAGTCCAAGAGAATTAATCAACCAAGTGCAAGAAAATAAATAGGTCTTAAGTGCGAAAACACTAAGGGACAAAAAGGTAAACGGGAATCGATCACTCATCAAGTGCGGAAATTCACTTAAGTACCCCTGACGACGCAATTTCAGACAAGACCATAAACATAATATTCAACTAAAAAGAACAAAGTGATTGATGCAAAATCAACCTGCAACGAGAGCGTGCTTGGGTTCCAGGGGGTAAATAAATCAGGCATATGAACCTTAGATCAGGCAGACATTTAGGCCGAGACAGACGAAGCCTCAGATCTTCTGAAGCTAGTGTCAATCACACTGCCAGGTCTTGGGCCCAGCAGTTGAGTGATTACCCATACACTCCCAGATCAGAAACCAGTGATTCTGAAATGTCCTATCACATGGAGAGACTCGTAGGGAGTTCAGGGTTGGCTTATCTAGAAAAGCCAGAGGGGCCTTACAAGACTCAATTGGAATATATCAGGACGAATCGTCTAGGTGCTCGCATCTACGAAGACGGACTGAGAAGATCAGTGGTCCAGATTAAGAACCCCGACCAACCCCATGGAATAGACCACCCGGTAGTCAAGTTTGAGAATGGAGCATACCTAGATAAAGAGGGGACTATATATGTAGTCACCACTCTTCCCGATAGAACTGATGAGTTTGGAAATGTGATTGCGGAGACCGACATGGGAGATATAGAGCAAGGGAACTTAGAGAGAGAGCCAAGAACTCCCCGTGGTAAGTCTGTCTTGACCAGAATCATGACTCCTGAGTGGATTCCACAAGATAATAAAAGCATAGATCTGCTTTTAAATCGGGAAACCGATGAGGCTTTTTGGAGATATAGAACTTCTCAACCTCAGGAGGTGAACACCCTCACAATCTACGAGTTTAAAGACCCTGATAGTCCAGGCCAAGTAACCTACCTAGACACTGCATCAGAGAGAATCTTCGTGGTCACTGAGCAGGGCAGACATGCCTACACTTGGAAGGGTGAATTTGTTTTTCCCCAACCAAGGTCTAATGTGTCCTTTGGTCATCAAGGAGCTGGGACCTCCCAAGCTCATGGCGCTCAAAGAGATAGAGGTAGAGACAAACCTGAGGTAAGTTTTGCCAACTCCCTGGGAAGAGAAAGAACGGGAACAGAAAGGAATAGAGTAGAACCTGAGAGACATAGAACCCCATGGAATCACCGGGACATTGATGATTTTCCTTTGCCAAGGCCGAGAGAACACACTAGGACCCTACGACCAACCCAACTTGTGAAGTCCATGAAGAATTATTTCGATGGCACGGGAGACCCTTATGACCATGTGGCAGAATTTCGACAAGTGTTGAAAGCTGAACAAGTGGAGGACCTATTCACGCAATATAATGCTTTCGGTCTAACCCTTAGGAACACTGCCCTTACGTGGTTCCAACCACTGAATGAGAGGCATTTCAGAAACATAGACCAACTCTTAGAGGCATTTATTGTTGAGTTTTCTAAGAGTGGAATCAGGCATAACACCTCCTCACTAATTCATAGCTTCAAACAAACACCTCAAGAGACGGTCAGACTAGCTGGAAGAAGATTTAGACAGTACCTGGAGAGATGCCCTATGCCGGAGTTACCCACACCAGCCAAACAGGTGGCCTTGTTCCTAGACGGGTTGTTGAGCACTAAGCTCAGGTCATATGTGTACCTAAAGGACCCTAGAACGATAGAGGAGTGCGTGCGCATATGCATAGACATTGAGGACAATCTAGGTGAGGAGCTAGGACTATCAAAAATCTATAAGGATTCTGATAGCGCTAGCACACAGACATCTGGTCAATCCGCATCCATCGAGGAACTTGCAGAGAAGGTAGCCCAAAAACTAGGCGTCTCTAGCAAGCAAATTCCAAGATTTGCCCCAGTTAAGCGGTGTTACAATTGTGGCGGTGAACATATGGCAAGTGTATGCCCCATTATGGCCCAACCACAGGCGAACCTTAGTGGCCAGTACTGCACCATAGAGCGCAGGTACACCAATCACACGGCACAAGACTGCCCATATAACAAACAAACTGTTAGGCAAAATTATCCTCAGCCATATCCACAACAGGGTAGATACCAGAATCAGTATCCATCACCACAACACAACAGACCGCAACAAACTTATCAGCCACCTTATCAAGGGAAGCAGAGACCTCAACCAGTCCTAGTGCAGCAACCCTCTACTCCAACCAATGTGATCCCAGTGAAGTATGCATCTACTGAAGAAAATCCGAACAGAGCCATAGTCCCAGTCACCCCATTGCTATCAGACAGTGACCCCAGTGACCATAGTTTTGACTCCGCACATATTGATAGCCCACAGGCTTACTACATGCAGTCACCCGAGCATAACGAGTCATACTACTATGAGGACCCAAGTGAAAATAGTGGGGAACCGGAGTATTCTAATGTCATGTACACAAACCCCAACTCTAGACCTCAACCTAGGCAGGTACGACCCCCATTTCCTAGAGGGCCATGTTTCAGATGTCAGGGAGATCACCTTGTACGTGATTGTCCACTACCCATCCCTACACTACCTCAGCCAGTAACCATTCAGGGCTTTTGTCAAGACTGCGGGAAAGAGCATCTCCTACGAGATTGCCCGAAAAACCCCAATAACATGCCTAAGATCACTCCTATCAATGTTGTGGGGTTAGTTGTAGACTCCATAGGAAGCGTGACTTCCATTGCACCTGTGCAGGTGATCACAAGAGCCCAGGCACTTCAACAACACCAAGGTGTTGGTCCCGAAAAGAGCCCCGAGGTGAGTGAAACAGAGAGCATACCCAAAAAGAGGACTAGCGCCTGGAAGGATAGTCGTGAAAGAATGAAGAGACAATGGGCAAAAAAGATAAACGAACTTGAAGAAAGCGTGAGAGAAACCAAGGCAAAAATCACAGAAATCACATCTCAACCACACTCCCACACACTTCCACCACTACCATCCCCATCACCCTCCATTTCTCCACCCTCTAACACACCCCTCGTAACCCACCCACCACCCCGAGTAGGATCAGTATTAGCTGACCCCACTCCTGAAGGCTTGGACATGATGTTTAAAGCCTACCAGGCTCGACTTCAAGAAGGGCCAACAGCTGCAAACCTAGACAGGAGTTACCCTAGAGCCGACTTAGAGATTGAACGGATGAAGATGTGCATGAAAATGGTAGAACAAGCTCAAGCTATACTTGAGACTAGCCAAAAGTTCAATCAGACGAACGCTGTCAAGCCGGATTTGCATTTCCAAGGCTTACTAGAAAGATTAGAGCAGTTGGTAAACAAATCACAAGTTTCTTTACCTCCACAGGCTCAACCAATTGTTGAAAGAGGAAGCTCACCACAAATGGTAGCTTATGTTCCTAATTCTACGGATGCTGGAATACCTCCTTCAATACAACAGTACTCTCCAGAGTTCTTGCGGGAAATACAAGAAGAGAAATGGGCCAAAGAGAAGGGTGATTCCCCTCCTATTCCTGAGATTGATGATCTTCGTGATCAATTTCCCCAAGACATTCCCTCTATCTATGGGGATCAAGCAGAGCAACAAGAGGATGAGAGATTAGATTTTGAATCTAATTCTTTACAAGAGTTGCCTCATTTCACAGGCCCATGGGAATTTGAATCTCTCCAGATTAGAGCGCCCACGATATTGGTAAGAAATGAAGACTCAGTGATTCCCAGGAACACTGATGTTGTGAAAAACACTAAGGTTCAATGTCACCTCACTGTAGAGGAGCTGCTCAAGGCAAAACCGGAGCTCTGGAATCATGTGAAGGATCAGGTCCTAGAACTTGAATCCAATGCAACAAAAATAGGCTCTAAACAAAAAATACCCGAGGTACCTCTCGACAAGATAGGAGACATGAGCGAAGGTGAAGAAGGTAACACTTATCTTCCGATCACCTATCAAGGTTACACAACCAAAGCAATTGTGGATTCGGGTGCGGGAGTTGCTATTGCAACTACCTCCTTGTGGAAACGATGGGGCAAACCCACCTTAAGGCCAACAAGAATGAAACTTCAAATGGCAGATGGTCATTTTGAAAGACCTCTCGGATTGCTTGAAGGGATAACTCTAACCACTTGTGGTGTAGAGTTTGAACATACGTTTGCCATATGTGACTTTGAGAAGAATAATGTTTACGAGATGATCCTAGGAAGACCCTTCCTACGACAATTACAAATAGTACAAGATTGGGGAACCAACTCCTTGTACTTACAGCACTTAGGGGTCACCACCAAGGTCAATCTGAAGGATCACACCTTCAGAGATGTACCACCCCTACAGTGGAATCCTATCCACAAAGCGAACGAAGACTCTATCTCCGTGCATTCTGGAAGTTCACCTGAACCATCCTGGCTGCATGAAGATACTCACTTGTGGATGTGCAAGGTCGCGGAGGAAGAGGAAAAGCGCCGAAAAGCGAGAGAAGAAGGAACTTCCCCAGGAGATAGACCAATAAAAGACCCAGCCTATACACCGATGATATTTCCAGATGAGGAATTTGAGCCTCATGGTTGGGCAGAAATCTTAGCTACCATGGACATTGCAGTCAATGAGGAACAATGGACACCCCATTGTGATGAGGAGGGTTATGATATTTCAGTGTTCATGTGTCAGCCCTTGTTGGAAGAGTGTGATCCTAGTGAGTTCATAGAAGGAGAAGAGAGTGATGATGATCTAGAATCCATTGTGATGGATACTTACTTTGACTCAGAGGAACACTACTTAGAAGACATAGGAGTGTTAACCCAAAAAGAAGAAGAACCTCTTGCAAGTATTAAAACGATAAGTTCAAAGAAAGGAAGTGAAGGAGGTCTAAAGAAAAAGAAAAGAAAAGCAGTAAGACAAGAAGAGGAAGAATCATTGTTTGAAGTACCAGAAAATTTCAAGAAATATGAAGTGGAAGACCGGAAAATTTTGGTACGAATGCCTAAGAGAGAGGCCATTATAGGAGAAGCATATGACAATAAAGAAAAGACCAAAAAAATTGTAGTGACCATTGAAGGGAACGAAGAGAGATGTACGTACATAGGTGATGACCTAAGTGCAGAAGAAGAAGCAGAGCTTGTAGCTCTATTAAGGGAATATAGGGATGTGTTCGCATGGCATTATAGAGACTTGAAAGGAGTAGATCCAGAGATCTGCTCTCATACGATTCCGATGACCGCTGATGCTAAGCCCACCAAACAAAAACCCTACACATATAATGACAATTATGCGGCCAAAATAAAAGAGGAAATTGACAGGCTGATTGAAGCCGGATTCATCTATGAGATTGAGCACACTGAATGGGTGTCCCCTATTGTAGTGGTGCCCAAGAAGAATGGGAAATTGCGAGTGTGCATTAACCTTAAAAAAGTTAATGCCGCTACGATTAGAGATAGTTATCCACTGCCCATCACCGAACATCTTTTGGAGCGTGTTGCAGGCAAGGAAGTTTACAGCTTCCTTGATGGATTTTCAGGTTACAACCAAGTAGCCATTGCCCCCGAAGATCAACACAAAACGGCCTTTGCCACAGAATGGGGAATCTTTGCATTCCGTGTGATGCCATTTGGGCTCACCAATGCACCTGCAACATTCCAAAGACTCATGTGTCATGTCTTCAAAGAGTTCTTGCGAAAGAGCTTAGAAGTATATGTGGATGATTTGTGCGCTCATTCCCAAGAGAGAAGTTACCACATCCCTGAACTCAGGCAAATCTTCAACAAGTGTAGAGATTATCGAGTGTGTCTGAATCCAGAAAAGTGTGTGTTTATGGTACGCCAAGGTAAGATCTTAGGTCACATTGTTTCGAAGAATGGAATATCAACAGACGAAGACAAGGTAAGAGCAATAGCAGAGTTGGCCAGACCAAGAAATGTGAAAGAGGTACAAGCCTTTATGGGCCATTGTGGATATTACCGTAGATTTATCCACATGTATGCCATCATAGCTAAACCTCTTTATGGGCTGTTAACGAATTTTGAATGGAATGAGGAATGCGAGACTTCCTTCAATGAGCTGAAGAGACGTTTGTGCACAGCACCAATATTGACTACTCCGGATTGGAGCAAACCCTTTCATGTCCATGTAGATGCCTCCAATCATGCAATAGGATGTGTGCTAGCACAACCCACAGGTGAAGGGAACCTAGATTTGCCGATAGCATATGCTAGTAGGCAATTAAATGCAGCTGAACGAAATTACACCACAACGGAGAGAGAAGGCTTAGGCATGATATATGCTGTGAAGAAGTTTAGACACTACCTATTGGCCAATAAGTTCAAGTTTTTCACTGATCATCAAGCGTTACTATATTTGGTCAATAAACCTTGTAATACAGGTCGCCTAGTAAGATGGTTTCTCTTACTAATGGAATACGACTTTGAAGTTGTTGTCAGGAAAGGTAGAACCCATCTTAGGGCAGACCATCTTTCTCGCATCACTTCAGGAGAGCCACCGCAAGGAGTGTCTGACGAATTGCCCGATGCTTATCTGTTCAATTTAGAAGTTGTTCCTAAATGGGCAAATAAGCTGGTACCAATCCTAACCTTCGGGCCTGCAAATAAGAATGTGAAAACCAGCAAAGAGGAAATTGTAAAATCGTTAAAGTATCAAATCTTGGCTGGAAGTATGTACAAGCAAGATACAGAGGGAGTGTTAGCTTGTTGTGTCGAGGAGGATGAACATGCTAGTTGGTTGCAACAAGCCCATGAAGGACTGCTAGGGAATCACTACTCTAAACAGCGAACTTTGCAGAACCTAAAACGCTTAGGAGTGTATTGGCCTAGCATGGACAAGGAAATACAAGAGTGGGTTCACAATTGTTCAGTATGCCAGGAGAGACCCCCAGTGGATCATGCCACTCTTTATCATGTGTCATTAACCCCAGATTGGAGTGCTCCATTGGTTGAGTTCATGAGATCGGGAACATTGCCCAATCAGGCGAGCCTTGCAAGAAAACGAAGCATGGAGCAAGAGGCTCAAGACTATGCCTTAGTAGGGGACAACCTATATCGAAGAGGCAAGGATGGTTACCTAAGACTGTGCGTACATGAATCAGACTACCTGAAAGTCTTAGAAACGGCACACAGCGGTGTTGCAGGTGGACACTTTGGGCCTGACAGAGTAATTAAGACCATTCTATTCTCAGGACTGTGGTGGCCCACTCTTCATATGGATGCACATACTGTGAAGAGTTGCGACACATGCCAACGTGCCCAATATCCGACAAGAAAAGATGAAATGCCCTTGAGGCCAATGATGGGAGGACGTGCTTTTTCAAAGTGGGGTATAGACTTTGTAGGTCCCATCAACCCCCCAGCTAGGAACTCCCATGCAGAATACATTATTGTAGCCACAGATTACCTTACAAAGTGGGTGGAAGTAAAAGCCACGACAAAGAATGATGCTCAAACGACGGCTAAATTCTTATTCGAAAATGTGTTCACTAGATATGGGTTACCAATAGAGTTGGTTAGTGATAGAGGTACGCACTTCTTGAATGAGGTCATTGAAAATCTCCTTCAAGAATTCATGGTGATACATAAGAAATCTGCACCCTATCACCCACAGGCTAACGGACAAGCCGAGAGCACGAATAAGATCCTGTGTAATGTATTGACGAAACTTGTAAATAATAAACGCTCTGATTGGGACAAACAACTTCATCATGCTGTTTGGGCATACCGAGTTGCTTACAAAACGGTACTCAATGCCACCCCATTTCAGATAGTCTTCGGACAAAATGCGGTGCTACCCTTAGATTTCCTAATTACAGCTTTAAGAGTAGCACAAGAGCATGAGTGGAATGGACACGAGTTGTCCTCTAGGATCTTGGATCTAGAGCGTTTAGGTGAGACGAGGCTACGAGCAGCAGCAGGCATCTATGCTGCAAAGAAACGGCAAAAGGCATACTTTGATGCCCATGTGAAGGATAAGGGCTTGAAGGCAGGAGATCTAGTGTTAGTCTACACATTGAAACAACACGCAAGAAAGCTAGAAAAGAGAGGCTATGGACCTATGATCATTAATAGGATCTCCACAAGTGGAGCAGTACAACTAGCCACTTTAGAGGGGGATGTCCTCCCAAACTATATTAGCGGATGCAGAGTCAAACTGTATCAGGAACCCCTCACGGAGGAGATGCTAAGCCGACTCAATATTGCTAAGCAACGTAAAGAGGAGGAAAAACGAATTCGGGAAGAAGCACAGGCAGAGGCCTTAGAGCGTATCAGAAGAATGAAGTTGAGGAGACGAGGAAGGGACCAGCCTATGACTGACACTCAAGAGTCTCCAGGCTACCACATGGCCATGTGTGAGGCTTCAGGTGGACGCACCCATAAGATAGTAGACCGACGACCTTTTGTGACCCTAGAAATAGGACAAAAGGACAGCAGCACAAGCGTGAGGGCTTTAATTGATTCAGGAGCAGCCACAAGTGCAGTTCGGCTTTCTTATTGCCAGCAGCTGCAGTTGGAGGTAAAACCCATAGAAGCATATCTGATAGGATTAGGAGGTGTTGAAACCCCTTGTATGGGAGAGGTGGATCTTCCCCTCTACATACAAGAGGTCCTCATGCCAGTAAAAGTGCTAGTGTGTGAAGACGAGGATCTGACCGAACCTCTTGTCTTAGGCCAAGACTGGATCTATGATCACGCAGTCAACCTCAACCTAAGAAGTGGACTTCTTCAGGCTTGGGTAGGCCAAAGTCGTCTCACGGTTGAATTAGAAAAGCAAGCGCTCAAACCAATAGAACAGGCACCAACTCCTGGTCCCTCCAGGAATCCACACGAAGATAACCATGTTGTGCTTGTCCAAACTTCTATGGTGCAGAGGAATGGCAATCTTACTGAAGGTTCAGGAGCCAAGAAGGAGTTCCTAAATGAGTCCAAGAAGATGCTAAACGAACGGACCGAACATCACGCTACACGAAGGAGGCCGCTAATCAAGAGGCAGGAGCGCCAACCCGCGCAATATGGAGCATCTCATGGTGTGAAGCAGATCTGGATGCGCAAGGATGGAAAACCCACAGATCCAATAGCAGATTCTCAAAGAAACAAGAAACGAGCCTCACCATCAAGGAACAAAGTGAAGAAGCCTCCTAGGATAACCCCTAGGCGTACCATTTCTATTTGGGTTCCTAAGCGGTCAATGAAGGCCACCCCTAATGCTAGACAGATATGGGTGCCCAAGGCTAGCTTACAAGCCCAAATTACTTCACCTACAGGCACGAGGATGAAGCAGCTTTCACAAGCACTCTTGGCCAACAACGCAGAAAGTGATAAGATACCTACACCTCTCACTGCCCCCACTCCCATCAACCCCAGGAATGTCTGGAAATGGGTACCCACAAGGTCCCACATACATCACACTCTCAGACCGAAATCTTCACCTGTCCTTAGCTCTAAGAGCTACGACTCCTGTATCAAAGTGTGGAGAATTAAACGGTGTACTAAACCCCCTGACCCTATTCTGTAAATCCGTCCACACTAACATAGAAGCATTCCGAGCCCATTGCATAACCAAAGTATGCATCTAGGATGACACTGACCTTTAATCACCACTCACACATATCATAAACACCTCACCACTAATCACTGACCTCCGGGATTGTCGTGTTAGTATTGTGAAGGGAACACCATTACATCCTGTTTCCTATGCAACACTAATGTGCCTTTCGTCTTCCAGCAGATAAGCAACCTACTCTCATGGCAACAGCGGCAGGCACAAGCTCTCAGGCAGGATCTGGTGCTCCTATCAATTGGGATGCCATGCCAGTGGAAGCTCCACCAACGGCTAGGCCTGAAGAATTCTTGAATGTGCGAAGGATTCCTATTCCAGATCCACCCAGTGGGCTAACCGAAAGAGTAAAAGGGCACTCCCATTGGTTCAATGAAATGCCAGGGGATTTGGGAGACGCAGATCACATCTGGGAGTCCAAGATGGAGTGTGGAGGGGTTTGGTGGACCTTCCAATTCTTTTCAAGAGAATTTGAGACCTTGCAAAATGCAGCTCCACTTCAAGAGATCTGGCAAAAGGCAGGACTTCAAACTTACTTCAGTGCAGCTCTACCAAAACCTGACTTCCTCAGGTGTTACTACTTGATTGCTACGTTGAAACCTACCGGGGATAAAGATCATTCAGGCACATTCTGGGTGCCCTCCTTATCTAATCTGGAGGAGATGAGGAAGTTTGAATTAAATGTAACATTAATCAGGGAAGCCCTTCAAATGTATGGCACTCATGTGCCTTCAGATCGCGACCCCTTGATACCAGAATCAATGAAAAGCAATAGAGTCAAGAAGCTCAAAGACATGTGCGCCCTCACCCCCAACATCGCCATACCCCTGCGGATGTGCCTCCAGCACTTCGCATTTCCAGCTCAGGACCGCTTCACTCAGCCTCACAAGAAGATATGGTACGGATTGTATTTAGCAGAGACCGGAAGCTTGCCCATTAAGATGCCGGTATGGATCTTAGATCAGGCGTATGAGGCAGGCAAGCGGGGGGTGAGGAAGCCCACTCTACATGGTTGCTGTGCGTTGACTAGAATCATCTACAGATGTCTGGCATATGATGTGCCAGTTGCTCGAGCCCTAAAATATGCACACCTGGAGCTGTTCAAAGGGCGAAAGTCAGGGAGTCAGCCTGCAAAAAGAATGCGTGGATCCCTTTCACAAGTCCTGATCCCTCCAGCAACCACCGCCGAAGTCTCCACTAGAGAGGAAGCCCCGGTGGCACCAATCACAATCCATCTCCAGGAGTCTCAACCAAGAGAGGTGGTACAACCCACTCCTTCTGCCCCTCCGCTACCTACCGATGCGGAATTTGCAGCGATGGCCACCTTCACCGAGGACCCAAACTTTGATTTTGAAACATTTCTGCAGACGGCTCATCTATCAGACAGTGAAGGTTGCCCTGACAACGTCGATCCGGGGGCATCAACCCAAAGAGAACATGCACGAGGCGAGACAAGTAGTGTACAGGAGATAGGAGTGGCACAACCTCCTCAAAGACTAAGCACACAAGCTCAGGAGAAGGCACCAAGAGATAACCCTGAAGAGAGTGAAGACGAAGCGCCTGCATATACGGCACAGCTCAAACGACTATACCAAACAATCAAGCAGGTACAAAGACGCCATAAAATGTCAGAAGAAGCAAATAGGGCCCTAGTAAACCAGATGTTACAGTCAGAGCATATCGACCCCCAGTTTGTAGAATCACTAAATCTGTTGGCGGACACCTGTGGCATCAGTGAAGCAATGAGAACCATGGTCTATCAAGAGAACCCTGCTTATGATCAAAGAAGAATTGATACACGGCCGCGACAAGGAAAGATGATTCAGATGGAAGTATCTACCGCGTTAGCTACGTCCACATCAGAAGATGTGCACATGATTAGCCCTAGGCACAATGATGAACCGGAGGAAATTACGCATGCCCCATCTCCCCCATCATCTCCTATCCCACCCTCAGAGCCTCTCTCCACGTGTCTTTCTACACAAACATTCTCCTCCTATAGTGAGACCATTGTACACACCCCCGTTTCCACTCTCCTCCCTTCACCCTCATCCATCTCTGTCACTCAGGTTTTTGAACCTCAATTAGGTCACCCTTTCTTCCCCCATGCCTTTGGACAACCATCTGTCACTAGTCAGACTCTTTCCATCTCTTTACCCTCCACCCCTCCATTTCCTCCCCCCCAAACTCTACCTACCCCGTCCCTTGTAACTGCCTCGAGCACCACACTAACCACCCAACCCTCCTTCTGGACCTACCTTGTAAACATTCTTCAACAGGTTGAGGAACATAAGAAAAAGTCCCTTCCCCAAATTCACTCCCCCACATTCACGGCCACCACTATCACACCACCCACCGTCCCGGTGTTCACATTTCACGAATCACACTCACTCATGTCCGATCCCATGGACATCTCACCATCCGCTGGATCACCCACCACCACTGTTCTCACAACACCATCACAGGTTATTACACTCACATCACCACTTCCACACACGGTAGGCACAACATCCACTTTTCCCATTCCCACTTCCCAACCCCCTACATCTTCCACCTCATTTAGTCTTGCACTCGACACGATGCTTGAAGCTGCCACTCAGCTTAAGCAAGAATATACATTATTGGAAGAAAATAACAAAGGGCTTTGCACCCTCTCAGCAACACTCCAAGAGCGTGTCAATGCTTTGGAGTTCATTCATACGGAGTCACAAAGCAAGATCTCCGCCCTCGAACAGGCAAATGCACAACTCAAAGCGAGACATATGGAAGAGAGCAAAGCCATGGAGGAACAGCTGCGAGATCAAATGGGCCGCAATGCACGGCTTCAACGAAACATGGCTTTGCTACGACGACATCTGGCAGCAGCGCAAGAAGAGAATAGACGGCTTCAACAACAAAACCAAGAGAACCTCGAGGCTGCCATGGAGAACACCCCGGGAGCACCCATAGACCCGGTCAAATTTCAAGCTGTCCCCTCAGAAAGCATACAACAAATCTTGGAAACGTATGCCAATCTTTTAGAAGCACATGATCAGCTTGCCGACCAGCTAAAGGACTTACAGAGACCCCAAGAGTCTACACCACACCGACAGGAACCTAAAGAAATGACAGACGCTGCTACTTCAACCGAACCAGAACATTCAACGACCAACGACGTGCTGGAGTTACGGCAGTAGATCGCAGAACTAAAACTGAAGTTGATGCAGTTCGAACGACCCCCTTCCCCACCAGAGCAACCGTTAAAAGAAGAAGCAGTTACCATCCCAGTGGAGGAAGCATTCGACGACGCCTACGAGCCTCAACCATTCCCAGGAGGACGCGTAACAGAAGAAGGTCAAGATACCTATGAGGAACCCCCATCAACATGGATGAAACAAGTAGAGGAAATGGGGCAAACTCATCAGGAGCGGATATCCACTCAGATGCTGGCAATGAAGGCCATTGAGGACACCATCCTTCACTCAGAATACTTCAGGCACATCGCCCCTAGACGCCTTATCACTAGTTCAGAACTGCAATACAAGCCCTATTTTGTATTGTTGGCCGACTACAATGCAGAAATCAAACGGGTCACCAACAAGTGCCCAACATTTGCCACACAGTTCGAACCAGAAGACATACCATAAGCGGCACGAAAAGGGGCCATATTCCAACCAACGTGGAGGCAAAAGTTACTCGAAACTTACCCAGAAATGCTTCGAACATGGGATCATGCCCCATGCATTTGAAGTACAATCCGTGTTTTGGGCCAGTGCAAAGACGCAGATCATGGAAAGCCTTTGCCATCAAGGTTCAGAATAACGCAAACTGTAAAGAATGGCTCAATTACCCCGCTATCGCCCCCCAACCGGTACTCCTACAGTGTCATACATGATTGCAACCATCAGACATTGGATACCACGCCTCCACCCTATGCCAGATGTCGCTGCCCAGATGATGCTCAAGATCTTCGACATGATGCAGGTTGTACTCAAAACTTTTCGCAATGTATGTCGTATTCAACCTCCTATTCCCGGGTTTATTAATGATAATTACGACCTGCTATATGATATGAGCACAACCCCGAGCATACGAGTGGCTTACGCATGGCATGCACGCATAAGATATCTCCCTGCCTGCTACAAGCAAACATTTGACGATATGTTCACCACGGGGTTTTGGGAAGCACATTCAGAGGTATTCGCGCCACGGCCTACGCATCTACTCCATCTCTTTGCATGCGAGCAAACGATGCATTCCGAGCTTTACACAATGCCACAACCTGACATGCCTGGTACAGTGGATTGGGAGGCCTTGCAACGAGATCTAATTAGAGGTTTAAGAATCAAAGAACAAGAATTGGCAACCGACCTCCTACAAAAATACATTGATCAAACGGCAGAAAAGAGGTCTGTCAGAGGCGACAGACCCTAAGGGGGGGAGAGTGTTGACAGGATGCGGGAAGAAGCAAGTATGGACACACATGCAGATCTAGCACTGAGGCTACCCTTCATTTTTTTCAAAACCCCAACATCATTCTAAAGTGATTCTCATCACTACAAACCCTTGTAAATATCATTTCACCTTTTTGTAGCTCCATTTTGTACAAGCCGAGGAGTCCTCGAGCTTGGGGAGCCTTAGATGTAGTTGCCTGCCAATTTTCATAATTTTTAGATCTCATTTGGGCCCTCAAATAAGCCCCGGAACCTAATTTTTAACTAGGCCGGACACTAGGTCTGAACAGGGCCAAAGTTAGTCAAAAACTATAAATAGAGCTAGAGAGCTCATTTTTGGAGGGGAGCTTCTTGTAGTTTGAGCTTGTATGAGAACTTTCTTGCAATAGAAGTGATTCCATTGTCTTACTCTCTTTGTTCTTACTGTGTGTGCGCATGTGTGCGTATGTGTGTGCATGCTTGTGTGCTTCTCACTCACGCACTTGTGCTTCCACTTGCTCGTGGTCTTCATACCATCCTCATGTCTTCCCGGATTGACATTAAAGGAGGTGTTACTCATCACTGAGCTACATTATCTTTTATTTCCCAGTCAAATTCATGGGTATAGAGAGAGAGAGAGAAAGTAGTCCTTTCTTTCCAGGCATTCATTGAATAAACTTGACATCTTATAACACGCATCGCCAACCAAACTGACTTCATGGACCGACCATCAGATAAATTTCAAGCATGGCAGGGTACAATCAGGTGACCTGAGGAATGATCTCCATGTATCCATTAGCAAATTCATTGAACTTAAGCATAAATATATTAGCAAAAGTCAAAGGCCCCATAAGACTCTGAACAGTAAAATTTAAGTCAACAAAATGTTTTAACTAATTCAGACATGACCACACCACCACCACATAAGACTCTGAACAATAAAATTAAGTCATTAAAAATGTTTTTCTTGAACAGACATGATCACACCACCACCCTATACGACTCTGAACAACAAAATTAAGCCACTACAATGTACATCAGTTAATGATGGATATCCAAGTATGGTCACATGCATCACTACTTTTGGAGCATTGTCTCCATTCTTTCCAAAACATCAAGCACAAAAAAATTCTGCGAACACAAGCCCCCCGCTAAATATATCCCATTGGATCCAAATCACTCCATAGAAAATTGCTAATATTACTTTGCTATGTTGGTATCAAGGATGAGCAAAAGAGATTCTAAAGAACATTGCTCACTTACAATGGCTAAAATTTTAATGAGTATTCATAGCTCACTGAACAATCTCTAACCAAAGAAGGGATTGAACAAAACATGAAGGATTACAACCAAATATTGTATACGAACACTAGAAACATTTCCTATGCACAATTGATGGCCCGGACTCATCATATTCAGCCTTTGCAATCCACATCTGCAAAATTAATGGAAACCAAAAGTTAGTTACAATCATGATCAACATGGAAAGGCACATTTAATTAAAAATGCACCAGTAAAGACAGCACACACCTGCTGAAATGTACTTAAAGATGCTAAAATGGATCCACCAATCCAGACACTGTATTTCCTTTCTGGTGGTGCAACGACCTTTATTTTCATACTGCTCGGAGCAAGAGCAGTTATCTCCTTGCTCATACGATCTGCAATACCCGGGAACATGGTAGAACCTCCACTAAGCACCACATTCCCATACAAATCTTTCCGGATATCCACATCACACTTCATGATGGAGTTGTAAGTAGTTTCATGAATACCAGCAGCTTCCATTCCAATGAGTGAAGGCTGAAACAACACCTCTGGGCATCTAAACCGTTCTGCACCGATAGTGATTACCTGTCCATCAGGAAGCTCATAGCTCTTCTCCAGTGAAGAGCTGCTACTTGCCGTTTCCAGCTCTTGTTCAAAGTCTAGTGCAACATATGCTAGCTTCTCTTTCATGTCCCTAACAATTTCTCTTTCGGCTGTGGTTGTAAAGGAATAACCTCTCTCAGTGAGGATCTTCATAAGAGCATCAGTTAAATCCCGACCTGCAAGATCCAGTCGCAGGATAGCATGGGGCAATGCATAACCCTCATAAATGGGCACTGTGTGCGTGACTCCATCACCAGAATCCAGCACGATACCTGAGAAGCTCATCAACCCATGATTTTTTTGGACTTAGAAATTATATATGTATTTGTTGAAATACAAATAGCATTCAAGGAAAGACATAAAATACATACCTGTGGTCCTTCCACTTGCATAAAGTGATAACACAGCTTGAATTGCAACATACATAGCTGGAGCATTGAACGTGTCAAACATGATCTGTGTCATTTTTTCTCGATTGGCCTTCGGATTCAATGGAGCTTCAGTGAGCAGAACTGGATGCTCCTCTGGAGCAACACGTAGCTCATTATAGAAAGTATGGTGCCATATCTTCTCCATATCATCCCAATTCGTCACAATACCATGCTCGATAGGGTACTTCAATGTAAGAATCCCACGCTTTGATTGAGCCTCATCACCAACATATGCATCTTTTTGGCCCATACCAACCATGACCCCAGTATGTCTAGGACGACCCACAATGCTAGGAAATACAGCCCGAGGGGCATCATCGCCAGCAAATCCAGCCTGAATTGAAGAAAATGGATGTGTTGTTGTTGTACATGAAGCAATAGACAAGAAACCAGACAAAACTTTGGCATTACCTTGACCATCCCAGAACCATTATCACAAACAAGCGGTTGAACTTCGTCCACATCAGCCATTTTCCCTTAGCTTTGTTAGATAATGGACCTAGTTGATAAAACAAATTTAAAACCTGAGTTGAACGCTAAGCAGCACGAAAATAAAAAAGATCCCTTATACGAAACACAGAAAACACAATCTAAGCTAAATAGTGAAGGTATGTAAAGGCAGAATTAAAGAGATCTAGACCATATTAGCAGATTTCTACACAATTTTCATTTATTTTATAGAATAAGCAGCAATATGAGACCAATTAGAACCTAGAAATGCCATTTAAATGAGAATTTACAAAATGCGGGAGTCCTATCAAACACTTTCAGAGAGGTTGTGTAGAGAAATTGCACGCACACAAAAACGCCGAAGAAGCCGCAACTAAACGTGTTCCTTGCAGATCCCACAATGAATCAGAAAACATCTTGATCGTGAACATTCACTACAAGCATGTTGCGCAAACTAAGGATTACGAATCCGACATGCAACAACCAAGCGCCAGTTATGAGCAATCAGCCCCCACATTGACTGATATATATGTAGCCAATAACAGTGGCATGAAAAAGCTTCGATTTTCACGAATCTCTATGAATGGACTTTAGGCCTGAAATCTCGAAAGAAAAGACTTACAGAGACCCCTTGGTGTTGGTGAGGCTGCTCCGTCCGCGTCTGTATGGGCGCGGCAAACGCTGGCTGCTACCGTGATCGTGACAAAATGAGAGACGATCAGAAGTCTTCACCTTCTTTAATCGTGAAGCAAAGATATATGGAAGTATTTTGAGCACGAAAGAATAGGAAGGAAAGTGGAAAAAAATTACACAAATCTACCGAAGGAATGAAAGTAGAACGAAATGAAATTAGAATGGAATTTTGAGTGTCTCTAGCGGTCTCCGGTGTTCTCATGTCTACAATTCAATTTCAATCCTTCTCTTGAGAATCAAGAGGTTTATCATTTTCCTTCGTATTTCTCTACTTGTTCAAATTATGTTTTCTACTAACAAATACCAAATGGTGTGTCTTGCATGAGATTGTAAAGATCAATTTTCTTTTGGTATATAATGTGGGAGTCCATCAATATAATCGATATTAACAATGAGTGTTTTCCTTGAAACATTGGCCACATAACATGATAGAGCAAGATCCTCAAAATAGACCAGGAGCCTCAAAATGTGCATCAAGTGTGACCGTCGTAGTGAGTACATCGAGATAAATAAAGGAATTGCATGGATAATATAGTATGTATGCATATTGTACATATCTAGAGAGGAAGGAAAACAATATATAATGTGTATGACATACATAAATGTACGGTATGCATGTTCATGTGTGTAATAGGCCTTTCCATAGTGAAATAATTCATTTTGAACTTTCCGAATTACACTATGGGGATAATGCTTAGAATGAACAATCAGGTTGTTTTATGTATGTAGGCAAAGTTTTAGGACGAAAAGTTTTGTATTCTCTCTCTAGACCTTATATGCATCATGTTTTCTGGTTGAAAATTGAATGTGAAGATGAAAGAATTAGGAAATTTTATGTGTTAGAGAAGGTAGAGCATGCATAAGAGAATAAAAGTGTCTCTCTGAAATTTTTGTGAATGATGTTTTAAGTATCTCGTTTAGGGCTCCACATTTAGTTCACTCTAAGAAAATACCTCGATTTTATTCTCTCTATAATTTCTAAACTTGCAGGGCATGAAAGAAATACTTGGAGGTGGATTTGGACCTAGGTCATCTCTAACACTATTGTGCAGATCAAAAAATTGAATAAAAGTATCTCTCACAAGCTTAAGCTAATTCCTTATTGTTTTTGAGCTACAAGGCTTCGAAAAAGTCATTAAGTACTACTAAAGAAAGCACTACTACAAGTGCATGCTTTTGCGAAAGTTTTGCGGAGTCGTTGTTTTTGAGTTGTGGCACTTCAGAAAGTGCCATTCTCCAACACTTAAAAAAAAAAAAAAGTGGGCTTCTCTATTTATATTCGAATCTGTGATTTTAAGCACACATGTTGTCATGGACAATTACAGATGGCTTCGGATATGTCTTTGTGTTGCCTTTCTTCTACTTTTGACAAGTATCGCTAAAGAAAGCACTACTACAAGTGCATGCTTTTACAAAAGTTTTGTAGAGAATCGGCTTTTTCTAAATTTAGTGGATCGCACACTTCTTTGCCCGGTGATCAACTTTGTTATAAGAAGACTTACGCATCAAAGAGAAAGAGGCAAAAATCGGAGAATTACCTTGTGATTGGGAGTGAGAGTGAGAGTGAGAATGTGATCGAGAGTGTGAGTGCGAATGAGATTGTGATAGCTTGAGGGTTGTTGAGAGTAGAGGATTCATCAAGAATCTATTTTCCAAATCTATTGTATCGATTGATTCACATCTATAATATCAAAATTTCTCTTTCTCTGAGTCATATCTTGTCTACTCTTCTATGCCGAATTTTCCCTTGTCTTATGGAAGTTTTCTTTTTCTTTCTTCCACTATTCATGAGTGGTCAGAAGCTTGTGATTGAGGAAATGCTACAAGTGGTATCAGAGCATAATCAATCCTCAAGAATGATGGAAGGTTTGATGAAAAAGGTCCCTGAGCAAGAGGATCTTATTTGTAAGCTTTTTGGAGAACTACAGGAAGACAAAAATGCAATTATGAAGATATGGAGCCGTGAGTTTGTTATTAACCAAGTCTTCAAGAATGCAAAATTCAATGATTTTGATGGTGAGAAGAAGAGTGGCAAAGATCTGGAGGCATGGATTGAAGAGCTCGAGGATTTCTTTGATCTGCGACAATTTAGTGAGGAGTCCAAGGTAAAACTTGGGATCCTACACCTTCGTGGCATAGCAAAGCTATGGTGGAAGTCACTGCAAGGTAATATGTTTAGTTGCCCCACTATCAAAGAACCAAACATATGATTCTACTGCAAACATACACTATTCATGAGAAGATGGGTCGTAACTGTAAACAGTGGTAAATGCCCATTCTTCTTTCCTACACAAGATTAGTAGATTCTATTTTGGATATAGAGGCCTCTCCAACAACCATCCCAGCCTCTTTCTTCTTTGCCTCTTTTACAGACAGTTTTGGACAACTCTTTATGACATCATCATTTCTTTTACAGTATTTGCAAAACAATTTCTACTTTTTTGTTTTCTTCTCGGCTCTTTCTTTGATTATGAATAATTAGCAGATTTTTGCTTACTAGTAGATGAGCTCCATTTACCTTTGCCCTTTTGACTAGCCAAGAGAAGAAACTAAGAGATCTAGAGCCCCAAGAAACCAAAGAAGCGCTGATGATTTTCCTTTGCCAAGGCCTAGAGAACACACTAGGACCCTGAGACCAACCCAGCTGGTGAAGTCCATGAAGAATTACTTCGATGGCACTAGAGACCCTTACGACCATGTGGAAAAACACAGCCCTTGCATGGTTCCAACCACTACATGAGAGGCAGTTTAGGAGTATAAACCAACTTTTGGAAGCTTTCGTCACTGAGTTTTCTAAGAGTGGCATATGGCATAATACTTCCTCACTGATTCATAGCTTCAAGCAAACACCTCAAGAGATGGTCAGACTAGCAGTAAAACGGTTTAGGCGATACCTAGAGAGGTGTCCGGTGCCTGAGTTACCCACACCAGCCAAACAGGTGGCTCTATTCTTAGATGGATTGTTGAGTACCAAGCTCAGATCATATGTGTATTTAAAGGACCCCAGAATCATAAAAGAATGTGTACGCATGTGCATAGACATTGAGGATAATTTAGGAGAGGAGGTGGAGCTTTCAAAAGTCTACAAGGATTCAGATAGCTCTAGCAACCTCACTTCCGGTCAATCCACATCTATCGAGGAACTTGCAGAGAAGGTAGCTCAAAAACTAGGTGTCTCCAGCAAACAAATTCCAAGATTTGCTCTAGGGAAACGATGCTATACTTGTGGAGGAGACCATATGGCGAGTGTGTGTCCCATTATGGCCCAACCCCAAGTGAATCCCAGTAGCCAGTACTGCACCATAGAGTGAAGGTACACCAACCACACCGCACAAGACTACCCGTATAACAAACAAACTGTCAGGCAAAATTATCCTTAGACATATCCACAATAGGGCAGATACCAGAACCAGTACCCACCACAGCAGTATGGTAGACCCCAACAACCATACCAACCACCCTATCAAGGGCAGCAGAGACCTCAGCCAATCCTAGCACAGAAACCCCCTACTCCAACCAATGTGATTCCAGTGAAATATGCATCTGTAGAAGAAAATTTGAATAGAGCCATAGTCCCAGTAACACTATTGCTATCAGAAGGTGACCCAAGTAATCATAGTTTTGAATCTACACATATTGCCAGATTATATGAATGTCATGTACGCAAACCCCAACTCTAGACCTCAGCCTAGGTAGATGAGACCTCCATTTCCTAGGGGGCCATGCTTCCGATGTCACGGAGATCACCTTATTCATGATTGCCCTCTACCGGCACCTACACAAACCCAATCTGTGACAATTCAAGGCTTTTGCTCAGACTGTGGAAAGGAGCATTTGTTACGAGAGTGTCCCAAGAACCTCATCAACATGCCAAAAATCGCTCCTATCAATGTTATTGGGCTAGTAGTAAACTCTACAGGAAGCATAACTTCCACATCCCCAGTGCAAGTGGTCACTAGAGCTCAAGCCTTGCAGCAAACTCAAGGTGTAGGGCAGGAAAAGAGTTATGAGGTTAGCGAGACAGAGAGCATAACCAAGAAAAGGACAAGAGCTTGGAGAGATAGCCAGGAGAGAATGAAAAGACAAGGGTCACAAAAAATGAGCAAACTTGAGGAAAGCTTGAGAGAAACAAAAGCAAAGATAAGTGAACTCACATCTCAAACTCACTATCACACTACCCCACCACCACCATTTCCATCCCCCTCCAATCCATCACCTTCCATTCCCCAACCTTTTAATCCACCACACATAACCCACCCACCACCTAGAGTAGGATTAGTCTTAGCCGATCCCACTCCTGAGGATCTAGACATGATGCTTAAAGCATATCGGGCCAGAATTCAAGAAGGGCCAAATAACAGATCATGAAAAGTGTTACCCTAGAGCGGACCTAGAGCTCAAGCGAACAAAACTTTGTGCTAAGATGGTAGAATTGGCACAAGCCATGTATGAAGTTAGTCGCTTGTTCAATGGCTCTAGCTCCACTAGGACATCATTGCATTTTAATGGTCTATTAGATAGATTGGAGAGGTTACTTGCAAATTCTGGAAAAGGAGCCACCTCATAGGCTAAGGAGAGGGCAAGTGATGGAATAAGCATTCCTCCTCAGGAAGCTTATGTGCCTAACTGCACTGAACCAGACACCTCTTCTTCTATTAATCGGTATTCTCCAGAATTCCTGCGAGAAATTCAAGAAGAGAAATGGGCTAAAGAAAGTGAAGACCCTCCTCCAATAGAATTTGTGGATGATGTGAACAATCAATTCCCACAAGTCATTCCTTCCATTGATGGAGAGCAGGAGAGTGCCCAATCTCAAGAGAGGTTAGACTTCGAGTCTAATTCCTTGCAGGAATTACCCCATTTCACAGGCCCATGGGAAACTAAGTCTACTTGCATGAGAGCACCCACGGTCATGATCAGAAACGAAGATTCGATCATACTTAGGAATACGGAGGTAGTAAAGAACACTGAAGTGTAGTGCAACCTCACTTTAGAAGAGCTACTCAAGGTTAAGCCTGAATTGTGGAAACATGTAGCCAAACAAGTGCCAGACGTAGCAAAATCTCGTTCCCAGGTAGGATCTCATAGAATAGTGCCAAAAATACCATTGGATAAGATAGAAGACATAAGCGAAGGAGAAGAAGGAAACACCTATCTTCCTGTTACCCATAAGGGATACACAACCAAGGCAATTTTGGACTTAGTGCAGGAGTTGCAATTGCTCCCACTTCCCTATGGAAGGATTGGGGCAAGCCAACACTCAGGCCGACGAGAATGAAATTGCAAATGGCCGATGGTCATATTGAGAGGCCCTTAGGATTGCTAGAAGGAATAACTCTCACTACATGTGGTGCAGAGTTTGAGCATACTTTTGCTATATGTGACTTTAGCAAAAATCAGGCCTACGAGATGATTTTGGGGAGGCCATTTATGCGATAGTTGCAAGTGGTACAAGATTGGGGAACCAATTCTTTGTATTTGCAACACTTAGGTGTTACAACCAAAGTCAATCTCAGGGATCTCTCTCATAGAGACGTACCCCCTTTTCAATGGAATCCCATCCATAGAGCTAAGGATGACACGGAGTCAGTGCATTCCATAGGATCAGGATCCTCATGCATGCATGAAGACACCCACTTGTGGATGTGTAAAGTAGCAGTAGAAGAGGAGAAGAGAGAAAAATCCAGAGACATAGGTGCGAAGGAAAACTCATAGATCGATTCAGGACCCAGCCTATGCACCTCTAGTATTTCCAGACGAAGAATTTGAACCCCACGGTTGGGCGGAAATTTTAGCAACAATGGATGTAGCCATCAATGAAGAACAGTGGACACCCCACTGTGATGAGGATGGCTATGACATTTCAATCTTCTCAATAGAGCCAATCATGTGTGATTCATTTATTGAAGAATGTGAACCTAGCACTGATGCATTTGAGGATGCAAGTGACTCTAATAGGAAGGTATGAATGAGGTGAGAGTAACCACACAAGTGACCACCAAGAGTGAAGGAAAGAAAAGAAAGAAGAAAGAAGTCACACCAGAGGAAGAAGAATCTTTGTTTGAGGTCCCTGAAAATTTCAAGAAGTATGAAGTAGAAGATAGAAGAGTCATAGTAAGAATGCCTAACCGCGAGGCACAATCGGGAGAGGCCTATGATAACAAAGAGACCACCAAGAAAATAGTTGTAGCCATAGAAGAAGGAGAAGAAAGATGCACCTACATAGGACATGACATGACGGAAGAAGAAGAGCAAGAGTTGATAGCTTTGCTAAGAGGGTACAGAGATGTATTCGCTTGGAGCTACAAGGACTGAAAGGTGTAGACCCCCGACATATGCTCCCACACAATCCCCATGACCTCAGATGCCAGACCCTCTAAACAGAAGCCATACACATACAATGACAACTATGGTGCCAAGATCAAAGAAGAGATAGATCACTTAGTGGAAGCTGGATTTATCTATGAAATCGAACACATTGAATGGGTATCCCCCATTGTAGTGGTGCCCAAAAAGAATGGCAAATTACGTGTGTGCATTAACTTGAAGAAGGTTAACACAGCCACTATCAGAGATAGTTATCCGCTTCCTATCAATGAGCATCTATTAGAAAGGGTAGCAAGCAAGGAAGTGTACAGCTTCCTAGATGGGTTCTCTGGTTACAATCAAGTAGCCATTGCACCAGAAGATCAACATAAGACAGCTTTTGCCACAGAGTGGGGCATATTTGCTTTTCGGGTAATGCCGTTTGGTCTAACCAATGCGCCCACAAACCTTCCAAAGATTGATGTGCCATGTGTTTAAAGAGTTTCAGAGAAAGAATTTGGAAGTCTATGTTGATTATCTCTGTGCTCATTCCAACATTAGATAGACACATATACCTGAACTCAGGCAAATCTTTGACAAATGTAGAGAATATCAAGTCTGCTTGAACCCAAAAAAGTGTGTTTTCATGGTCATGCAAGGCAAGATTCTAGGACATATAGTGTCAAAGAATGGCATATCCACTGACGAAGAGAAACTGAGAGCGATCGCAGAACTACCTAGGCCAAAGAATGTCAAGGAAGTGCAAGCTTTCATGGAGCATTGTGACTATTACCGACGTTTTATACACATGTATGCCATCATTGCAAAGCCTCTGTATGGACTTCTGAGCAATTTTGAGTGGACCGATGAATGTGAGAAATCCTTCAATGAGCTTAAACGACGATTGTGTTCAACAACAATTTTGACTACACCAGATTGGAACAAGCCATTTCATGTCCATGTGGATGCATCCAATTATGCTATTGGATGTGTGCTAGCACAACCTATGGGTGAAGGTAATATGGATCTTCCAATTGCCTATGCTAGTAGACAGTTAAATGCAACTGAACAAAATTATACCACTAATGAGAGAGAAGGATTAGGCATGGTATATGCAGTTAAAAAGTTTAGACACTATTTGCTTGCAAATAAGTTTAATTTTTTTACAGATCATCAAGCACTATTGTACTTGGTAAACAAGCCATGCAATACAGGTAGACTAGTAAGATGGTTCCTCTTACTAATGGAATACAACTTTGAGGTAGTGGTGAGAAAGGGCAAGACTCACTTGAGAGCAGATCATCTCTCGAGGCTCACATCCAGAGAGGCCCCACATGGAGTATCAGATGACCTTCATGATGCTTACTTGTTCAATTTGGAAGTTGTACCATAGTGGGCCAAGATCTTAGTGCCAGTACTTACATATGGACCTAAACATCCAGTAATAAACTCTCAAGATAGGGAGGTAGTAAAGGCCCAAAAGTACCATATCATGGCAGGGAGTATGTACAAACATACAAATCAAGGAGTATTAGCCCGTTGTGTGGAAGAGGATGAGTATGCGAAGTGGTTGCAATTAGCACATGTGGGTGCATTAGCGCAACACTACTTGAGACGAAGAACCTTATAGACATTGAGGAGACTTGGGGTGCACTGGCCAACTATGGAAGCTGATGTCCATAGGATGTGCAAAGAATGCCCAATCTACTGCACTAAACCACCAGTGGAACATATCACTCTTTATCTAGTGTCTTTAGTGCCAGATTGGAGTGAACCTTTAGTAGCCTTTTTGAGGACGAGAACCTTTCCCCAAGATATGACATTAGCTAGACAAAGGAGCTTAGAACAAGAAGTTGTAGACTATACTCTCATTGGAGATAATCTATACAGACGAGGAAAAGATGGGTATCTTAGATTATGTGTCCATGAGAGCGAGTATCTCAAGATCTTGGAAACTGCTCACCAAGGTGTAGTAGGAAGAAATTTCGGACCAGATCGAGTGATCAAGGCAATACTATTTGCAGGTCTTTGGTGGCCCACACTTCATATGGATGCACATACTTATGTGAAGAGGTGTGATGTTTGTCAGCGTACTCAATACCCTACACGTAAAGATGAGATGCCATTGAAACCTATGATAGGGGGACGTGCATTGTCTAAGTGGGGAATAGACTTTGTCGGTCCTATTAATCCCCCATCTAAGGATTCCCATGTTGAATACATTATTGTGGCCACTGACTATCTAACCAAATGGGTAGAAGTAAAAGCTACAACTAAGAACGACGCGCAGACCACTGCTAAGTTCTTATTCGAGAATGTGTTCACTAGATACGGATTGCCAATAGAGTTAGTGAGTGATAGAGGCACACACTTCTTGAATGAAGTCATAGAAAACCTTCTCCAAGAATTCTTGGTGATACATAACAAGTCTGCCCCCTATCATCCACAAGCTAATGGACAGGCTAAGAGCACAAATAAGATTCTATGCAATGTATTGACAAAATTGGTTAATAATAAATGCTCTGATTGGGACAAATAGCTACACCATGTTGTTTGGGCATTCAGAGTTGCCTATAAAACGGTACTCCAAGACACACTCTTTTAGATGGTGTTCGGCCAAAATGCAGTGCTACCATTGGACTTTTTGATACCTACATTGAAAGTAGCACAAGAGCATGACTGGACAGGCCATGAGCTCTCCTCTAGAATCTTCGATCTTGAATGATTAGGGGGAACATGATTGAGAGCTGCAACAGGAATTTATGCAGCAAAGAAGAGGTGAAAAGCATATTTCGATGCACATGTGAAGGATAAGGGCTTGAAAGCAGGAGACCTAGTCCTAGTCTACACCTTGAAGCAACACGCACGGAAATTAGAGAAGAGAGGCTATGGACCAATGATTATCAATAGGATCTCCACAAGTGGAGCAGTACAACTAGCCACTCTAGAAGGTGACATCCTACCAAGTTACATAAGCGGATGCAGAGTCAAGTTATATCAAGAACCCCTAATGGAAGAGATGCTAAATCGACTCAATACTGCACAAATGTAAGGAAGAGGAAAAGCGAATTCGAGAAGAAGCATAGAAGCAAAACTCTGATATGAATCAAGAAGACCATTCAGAACAATCTACACAAGTGAGCTGTCTAGTATAACCTCATCAGTAGAAATCAACTGTTCTTTCAAATCCTTGACCTTTGTTAGAAAACTATCCATAGAATCACAACACATCAACATCATCAGAAATAGAATTAATTTCTTCAATTTTCACAGTCCAAGTAGATGGTGCAGGTAACTGTTTGACATGCCCATCAACATTCTGTCCTTTACCTTTAGCATTCTTTAGTGCATAATAGTCTTTCTTCATGTTTCCTTTCTTATGACAATAATGGCATTCGAAGTCTCTCTTCCTTGATTTACTTCTACTCTTATTCTGTTGACCGTTCTTTCCATTGTTCTTGCTCCTGCCACGTTGTTGATTCTTTCCTTGGTAAGAATCACGAACATTATATGCATCTCCACTCTGAGTGCCAACCATAGATTTTCTACGAATCTCCTCGCTCAAGAGTGCTCCACATATGTCATCATATACGAGTTTACCACCAGGTGCACTATTGCTAATAGCTGTGCAAAATGTATCCCATGATGAAGGCAAGGTGCATAGCAACAATATTGCTTTCATTTCATTATCCATATCCATTTTCTAAGCCTGTAACTGAGAGAATATAGCATCAAACTCATTTAGATGAGCAACAACACTATTTGTGTCCTTCATACAAAGGTCATATAATTTTCTCATCAAATAGATTTTATTTTACTTCACAGTCTAATACTGTAAAGTAAACATTATCTACCGGGTACAAGCGAATGGTAGACCTGGCCATTTCATCTAACTCATCCCAATACATGCAAATAGCTGTAGAACATGAGTTGGTCGTGGTGCGAACACTTCCGAGTGAGACTCCCAAAACCCAGTGGTAAATATATCATCAAACATTTGTTGATCACATGCTGGGAGATATCTGATCCTTGCATGCCAAGCATAAGCAACCCGAATACTAGGGGTTGTGCTCATATCATAGAGTAAGTCATAATTACCATTTATAAAACCCGAGATCAAAGGCTAGATATTACGTACATTGCGAAAAGTTTTGAGTACTATCTGCATCATGTCTAGGATCTTTAGCATCATCTGAGCAGCAACATCGGGCATGGGTTGTAGTCGTGGCATCTAGTGTCTGATAGTAGCCATTGTGTAGGCTATAGATGGTGTGCCTCATGGCAGAGCAATAGAGGGGTAATTGAGCCATTCTTTGCAGTTAGCATTGTTCTGAACCTTTATGGCAAAGGCTTTCCATGACCGTCGTCGTTGCACTGGCCCAAAGCATGGATTATACTTTAAGTGCATAGGGGCATGATCCCATGTTCTGAGCATGTTTGGATAAGTCTCTAGTAACTTTTGACGCCAGGTGGGTTGGAATATGGCACCTTTCCTGGCCGCTTCAGGGATGTCTTTTGGTTGGAACTGCGTTGCGAATGAAGGATACTGATTGGTGACCCGTTTAATCTCAGCATTGTAATCAGCCAATAGTACGAAATAAGGTTTATACCCTCTAGTTGAAGCATAGTCTCCTCAATAGCTTTCATGGCAACCCTCTGAATGACGATTCACTCTTTGTGAGTGTGGCCCATTTCTTCTACTTGTTTCATCCATACAAGAGGGGGTTCCTCATATGTGCCTTGTCCTTCATCAGTGACTCTGCCTCCTGGAAGAGGTTGAGGTTCATAATTGTCTTCGAATGTTTCTTCCATCGGAATGTTAACTGCCTCTTCTTCTGACGGTTGATCGGGTGGAGATGGAGGTTGTTTGTATTGTAACAATTTAATCTTTAACTCTGTGACTTGTTGCCATAGCTCAAGTACCTCGTTAGCAGTTGAGGATTCTAGCGGTGGAGAAGTAGTGACGCTAACCTTTGCTCTAGGTTCTATTGTAGGCGGTGTGAGCACTTGTTGTTTTTGTAGTTCCTTCACCTTGTCTGCAAGGTGTTCGTGCGCTTCCAAGAGGTTCGCATAATCTTCCAATACCTGCTGAATATTTTCTGAGGGGATAGCTTGGAATTTAGCAGGATCTATGGGTGCCCCGAGAGTGTTTTTGATGGCTGCCTTGAGATTTGCTTGATTCTGTTGCTTCTACAAACCACCCTTCCCCCATAGTCCGCATGGCTTCTACTATCCCACATGTGTCTACTAGAAGATTCAATGATTCGATGAAGTGAGGGTCCACATTTTTGGCTTGTAACATCTGATTGAGCATTGCTCTATTTGCCTCTTCTGACAACTTATGTCTTTTTTGTACTTCTTTGATAGGTTCGTATAGCCGCCTAAGTTGAGTAGTGTATGTAGAGGCTTCCTCTTCACTCTCCTCTGATTCATGCCCCGGTGCCTCCTCTTGTTCATGTGTGTCTTCAACGTGAGTGTGTTGTGCTTCATCCTCCCAATGTACTCTTCGTTCTTCGCAATGTGGGCGTCCTCTATGGGATGATGATCTGAGACCTTCATTGTCTGAAAAGAATCACCATCGGATAGTTGCATTGTTTGCAAGAAGGTCTCAAAGTCAAAGGAGGTATCTTTTGCCAATTCATTCATGGAGTCAAACTCAGCATCCGTGGGTAATGGAGGTGCTAACGGAGTGGGTTGTGTAATTCCCTCTGACTGCGATCGTTGGAGATGGATAGTGAAAGAGGCCACCTATTCTCTAAGGGAGGTTTCTGTGGTGGACTCGTGAGGAATTGGGACATGGGAAAGAGATCCACGCATTCGTTTAGCTGGTTGAACTCCTAGTTTCCGTCCTTGAAAAAGCTGTAGTTGTGAGTAAGTAAGTGCCCGTGTGATTGGCACATCGTAGGCTAGGCATCTGTATATGATTCTGGTGATGGCACAACAACCATTCAGAGAAGGCTTCCTCACTCCTCGTTTGCCTACTTCATATAATTGATCGAGAATCCACACTGGCATTTTAATAGGTAAACTCCCTGTCTCCGCTAAGTATAGACCATACCAAATCTTCTTGTGAGGCTGTGTGAACCGGTCTTGAGCAGGAAATGCAAAGTGCTGAAGGCACATGCGCAACGACATATCTTTCAACTTCTTGAGCTTACTGTTCGATACTAAAGGGTCTCGATCAGAGGGCACATGGGTGCTGTACATCTAGAGGGCCTCCTTAATTAAAGTTATGTTCAACTCGAACTTTTTCATCTCCTCATGGTTTGATAGAGAGGGCACAAGGAATGTGTCTGACTGATCATGATCTCCTATCGCTTTAAGAGTTGCAATCAGATAGTAGCATCTGAGGAAATTTGGCTAAAGCAGGGATGCACTAAAGTAGTCCTTCAATCCCGCTTTCTACCAAATATCTTGAAGAGGTGCTACATTTTGTAGTGCTTCAAACTCTCTTGAAAAGAATTGAAATGTCCACCATACTCCTCCAAATTCCAACTTAGACTCCCAGATGTGGTTTGCATCCCCCAAATCTCCTGGCATCTCATTGAACCAATGAGAATGTCCCTTTACTCTTTCTGTTAGGCCACTTGGTGGATCCAAGATGGGAATTCGTCTCATATTTAGAAACTCTTCAGGCCTAACTGTCAGTGGAGCCTCCACGGGCATGGTATCCCAATCTATTTGAGAACTAGTGCCTGCTGCTACTACCATGAGACTTCTTGTAGCTGTTGATGCTAATCTGCTAGAAGAAGAGAGGCACACTAGGTGTTATGGTGTTCCCTCCACAATACTAACATGACATTCCAAGTGGTTAGTTGTTAGGGATGAAGTGTTTGTGATGGGTGTGAATGTTGGTTAGCAGGTTAGTGTCATCCTAGATGCATACTTTGGATGTGCACTGTACTCAGAATGCACCTACATCAGAGTGAACGGATTTACAAAATTGGGTCAGGGGGTTTGATGCAGAGTTTACATCTCCAAACTTTGATTGTGGATTCATAGCTTTTAGTGGTGATGACATGTAAAGGTTTGTGGATTGGCTTGTGTTGGATTTGGGACCTTTTGGGTACCCATTTCTTGATATTCCTAGGTTTGACCGAAGGTATAATGGTGTGGAGTGTAGGTGTCTGCCCTGAGATGTTTCCCAAGAGTGCTTGTGAGTGTTGATTTATTCTTGTGATTGGAGGTGAAGCTATTTGAGCTTGTAAGCAGGTCTTGGGCACCCATATTTGTCGAGCATTGGGGATAGCCTTCATTGAACACTTAGGAACCCAAATAGAAATGGTATGTCTAGACTGTTGCCTAGGGGGCTCCTTCATTGTAATCCTTGACAGTGGCTTGTTGGCTTCTTTGAGAATCTGTTTCTAGAGTCGTGGGTTTTCTACCCTTGCATATCCAGATCTGCTTCATGCCACGAGGTACGTCATAGTCAACCTGTTGGTGCTCATGCTTCTTGATCATTGGACTCCTCAGTGTAGTGTGTTGCTCGGCTTGCTGTCCTCGAATCCTCTTTGGAAAAGAAGGGAACTCCTCCTTGAATTCTGTACCTTCATCTTTAGTGATAATCTTTTGCACCATAGAACTTTGGACAAGAATAGCATCGTTATCTTTATGTGGGTTCTTGGAGGGACCACGAGTTGGTGCCTTTTCTAATGGCCTGAGTGCTTGATTTTCTAATTCAATCGTGAGGTGGTTTTGGCCTACCCAAGCCTGAAGAAGTCCACTTCTTAGGTTGAGGTTGACTACGTGATCATAGATCCATTCTTGGCCCAAGACAAGAGGTTTGGTAAGATCCTCGTCTTCACATACTAGCACTTTTACTGCCATTAGGACCTCTTGAATGTAGAGGGGAAGTTCCACCTCTCCCATGCAAGGGGTTTCAACACCTCCTAACCCTATCAGATATGCCTCTATGGGTTTTACCTCCAATTGCAATTCTTGGCAGTAAGAAAGTCGCACTGCACTAGTGGCCGCACCAGAGTCAATTAAAGCTCTCACGGTCCTTGCACTCTCTCCTCGTCCTACTTCTAGGGTCACAAAAGGTCGTCGATCAACTATCATATGGGACCGTTCACTTGAAGCCTCGTACATAGCCATGTGATAACCTAGAGCTTCATGAGTGTCAAGCATGGGCTAATCTCTACGTTGTCTTCTCAATTTCACTCGACTGATGCGCTCTAAAGCTTCTGCTTGATGATCAAAGTGTGCATGCCAAAGCTTTGCATCTCACATAGCCTAAGAATTGTGTACTACACATGCTGAATCATTCATAGATTTCTCATAGTCTATGAGCTTATACAACCTACGACATGAAATTCCAAAAGCAATAATCACATCACCATTTGATAGATCATGAATTTTACATATGTCATCAACAAATTTCACAACCAAGCCAAACTTGGCTAAAGCTAAAATTGATAACAAATTCTTCTTGATCCTCGGCACAAATAAAGCATCTGAGAATGTAAAGAAACTACCATCAACAGTATTTAGACTGATCTTACCAACTCCCATAACAGGATAAGAGGAGTTGTTGGCACATGTGATAGTATTCCCTGTAGGGGTAGGCTCAAGTGAAGTGAAGAAATTGCGCTATGAGGTAATATGTTTGGTTGCCCCACTATCAAAGTACCAAACATCTAAGTCTACTACAAACATACATTGTTCAAGAGAACATGGGTGAAAACTGCAAACAATAGTAAATGCCCATTCTTTGTTCGACACTAGATTATCAAACTCTGTTTTGGGTGTAGAGGCCTTTGCAACAACCATTCCAACCTCTTTTTTTCCTCTTTTGCAGCCAGTTTTGGACAATATTTTATGACATGATCATTTGCTTTACGGTACTTACAAAATAATTTTAGCTTTTCTGTTTTCGTTTCGGCTTTGTCATCCTTCTTTGATTGTGCAAAATTAGCAGATTTTTGCTTACTAGTAGAAGAGCTCCATTTTCCTTTGCCCTTCTGAGTAGCCATGAGCGCTTGATAAGAACATGCATAATGGACCTATTCTTCCTAGATTGATCTTCCTACAACAGAATAGAGACCAACTCCTCAAATATTTAGGCAATTGGATTGCCTTTCTTCATCAAACAAAGAGTAGAAGCAAAACTCTAGTATGAATTGAGAAGATCATTCAGGACAGTCTGCACAAGTGAACTGTGAGGCAAGACTTCATCAACAAAAATTAACTATTCCTCCAAATCTTTGATCTTTGTTAGAAAATTGTCCATAGAATCACCTTCATTCATATGCTCACTCTCCAATTGTTTTCAAAGGTAAGCAACACGAGCCTTATTCTTAGTCTAGTACAATGTGGTAACAAGAATCTACAAAATATCACCATCTTTGATGCCATCTACATGAGCTTCAATACATGTATTTGCAGGTGTAATAGGATGTTTTTCAAGACCCTATATAATATTCCACAATCCTTTTGCAACCAATACATGATGCACCATATAAGCCCACAATGGGTAATTTGTACCATCCAACTTATCCTCAACAATTGACATACAAAATACATCACTGCTTTCAGCTGTGGCCACTAATTAAAATACCCTGATTCATAAAAATGATTGAATCTAAAAAAGTTGAACGAAACAACCATGACGAGTTGTGCTAAACCTATAGCAGATTTGAGATGCTCATATTGGAGAACCAAAACCTATATATATCTTTGGCACAAAAAGATGAAATAGCCTACACAAGCACTATGATAGTGTGTTCCAAGGCCAAAACGAGCTCAGATTCTGATTTTGGCACCACATCGTGAAGCTGTTTTGATCTATTTGTGTGAGTTTGAGACTGTGACCAGAGGGGTGATGATGACACCCTAGATGAAGCGACGACCTACTTCGATACCAATTGTTGGAGTTCGTGGTTCGTGGAAGCATGCAAACAACACAAGGAAGAAGAAGAAGCTTCGAGCATAACACACAATATTGAATGTATTACCACTAGAATGTACGAAGATAAGTAACCCATTAGGGTAATAGGCATATAAAGCTGGGATTAGGAAATCTAATGGTAGAATAGCATTCTGTTCGAAGACCATCTAAAATGGGGTGGCATTGAAATCTTACCAACCAAATAGTTAATGTCAAACTCATACTCGCTTAATAATTCAATCCAATGCTTTTGCATATTGTTAAGAAATGGTCGTGTGAAAATTTAATTTAGACTCTGATGATCTATTTTCAATTAAAATTTAACCACTAATAGTAGATGTCTCCAATGCTTAACTGCATGTACAACATCAATCATTTCTAGATCAAGAGTAGGATAATTAAGTTCACGTTTTCTTAATTTTTTGAACTCATATGCAATCACCCTACCATTGTGTGAAAGAACACATCCGATTTGACTACCACTTGCATCACATGCAACCACAAAAGGCTTTCCCATTTCTGGTATTTTCAAAACACAATTTGCAACGACTTTTTGTTTCAATGATTCAAATGATTTCTGACAGGTGTTAATCCGCATAAATCCTGCATTCTTTTTAGTCAACTTTGTGAGGGGATTATCTATCTTAGAAAAATCCTTAATATGTGCTCTTTCATAATGCATGTGTTGGAGTTAGACGTCTGCGGAAGCACGCGAACAACACAAGGAAGAAGAAGAAGCTTGAAGCACAACACACAATATTGAATGTATTACTAGAGAATGTACAAAGATAAGTAGCCCACTAGGGCAATAAGCATATATACAAGCCGGGGGAAAAAACCTCCTAAAGAGGGAAAAAAGTGCCCCAGTGGTCCTAGTTTGTCCACACACATCACTACCTAAATATATCAACAAAATCCCCTCGAGAGTGATGGGGTGAACAAGGAGCTGGCACCCATGTATAAGGAAGTGCCAAGCTATGTGGAAATCACTCCACAAACGGAAGTAAGCCCAAAGCTTTGCGGAAAGCTTCAAACTTCTCTTTAGGCAGAGCCTTCGCGAAAACGTCTGCAATGTTCTCCTGCATGGGCATATATGCCAAGCTGATCTCCCCAGTAGAGAACCTCTCCCTGACATAGTGATAATGCACCTCAATGTGCATAGTGCAAGCATGGAACACAAGGTTCCTCGCAACTGCCAATGCACTCTGACTGTCAGTGAAGATGGTGGTGGCAGAAGCCTCATCAACACCCAAATCAGCCATAAGGCATATGAGCAACACACACTCAATAGTCGATGTGAAAGCTACCCTATACTCAGCCTCACAACTAGAAGTGGCCATAGTAGGCTGCTTCTTGCTCAACCAAGATATACATGAGCTACCAAGCATGAAGCAAAAGCCACTAGTGGACACACGAGTGTCATAGCAACCAGCCTAATCAGAGTCAGAAAAAGCATGCAAATCTGGCGATAGTGATCCCCCCTTGGGATAAAACAACCCAAGTAGCCGAGTACCACTCAAATAGTGAAAGATGTGCTTAACTACTTGCCAATGCTTGACTCCTGGGCAATGCATAAAATAGCCTCTGAAAGTTTATTGTTGTTGAAGAAGATGATGCAAAGATATGAAGGAGCAATACAATGATGGCCACAAGTGTATGTATATTGCTTCCATGTAATGTACAAGTGATTTGAAGTCTTTATATAGACTCTTGAAGTGCTCCATGAATTCTATAAGTGGATTGTGAATTCAAATGAAGGCGGGAATAGTTGTTGAAGACAATCAATTCACTTTCCTACAATCTAGGAAAAGTGAAGATTTAGTTTGATCTACTTATAAGTGATTGATTGATTCATTGATTACCAAGCTCAACCACTTCAAATTCATGGAATTTGAGCTCTCTTTTTCTCCTTTACATGTGTAAAACTCTAGGCTTTTACATTGGTAAACTATCCATAAAAAATATTTTTAAAAAATATAATAAATGGGCATAAGTAAAATAAATCTTCAATGGATTTGTTTTTTGACGTAATCCAAGTGATATCTTTTTTATGTAGATCAAATCCACCTCAAGATAGTGTAAGCTTGATGTTCCAACATGTACTATGTAATACTGGACTACATGAGTAGCCAATTCATACTCCTTAAGTCAAAGTCCTCGTGCTAAATTGGTCATTAAGCGCTCCCAATCCACTAGGTTTGGAACATCTGGATGTGCCATATGTAGATGTTCCGCATGTAGGTCTTGTTCTACTGCAAAAAGATGTAACAAGTGGGTGGGTCATGCAAGAAATATTTTGGAGTGGTACTCCCAAAAGCCTGTGGAGAACATCTCTTCAAAGGTTTTCTTGTAGAAGGTGGGTAGGCACTTGATACATGCATGCCAAGCATATATAGTGATCAAAGAAGGTTTTTTGCTCATATCATATACCAAATAAAAGTTACCTTTATTAAAACTTGGTGTCGATGTATACGAAGCCTTGATGTTGTGAAGTGTTTAAAAAACAACAGTCCTGAGCTCAAAAATTCTCATATAAATCTTTGCGGCTACATCAAACATGTTCTTCAATCAGGGGATCCAATGGTGAACCATATATGCTATTGTGGGAGGTCCACGAGGTGGAGCGGAGTATGGATAGTTCAACCAGTCTGAGCATCCATGTCTAGTCCTTACCTTTACTGCAAAGGCTAGCCATGGGCATCTACGAGCCACTAGGCCATAACATGGATAACACTTTATCTGCAGTGGTGTAGTGGAACATGTTTGCATCTCTCTGGATAGGTTTCAAGACAATGTGCTCTCCATTTGGGTTGGAATATTGTGCTCTTTTTAGCCTGCTCTAAGGGGTCACCTGGTTGGAATTGGGTGGTGAACATGGGCTCCTCGCCTCCCACTCTCTTGACTTCTACATTGTAATCGGACAAAAGCACAAAGTAAGGCATATATTGCAGTTCAAAAGTTGTGATCAAGCATCTATGGGACAGGTTGTAGAGAATACATGCACAGAAGCAAAATGAAAAGAAGCGTGTACTCACAAAATGAAAGACTGTGTGAGACTTAGTGAGTAGACCAAGAAATGGGTAAACTCACATGCATTAGAAATGAGCTTGCCAAGAGCATGGAGTAGGTTCCTCAAGCTTCTAACCAAGTACAAATTAGGGGAGAGGCCCTCCTTATATAGATTTGGAGGGGGCTATCCAAAGTAAATCAAATATGGGATATTTCCCCTTGAAGGACAATGAATACATAGGTAGAAGCAAATGGCAAGGTACCCAAATACAAAAGAGATACAATATAAAATGAAAATAAATGAGTTCCTCCTAGATACAAAATGGTCATGTGGATACAAATGGAAACGACTTAAGAGAAATCATGTCATTAACATCCCCTTTGCAACTCCATTTTGAGAGGTTGAATGTTGTAGAGGTCCATCAAGCACTAGAGTGGAGCTGGAGGTAGATCCTTCATGAACATGTCTGCCAAGTTCTCTTGGGAGGTACACTACTCTAAAGTAATCTCCTAAGATGTGAGCTTTTCCCAAATGAAATGGTATTGGATCTCAATGTGATTTGTCTGAGCATGGAATACTAGATTCTTGGTGATAGCCAAGGTTGACTAACTTTTCGTATGTATGCATGTCAGAAAAACCTGAAAAATGCCAATGTCAGATAATAATCGTTGAAGCTAGATGGCCTCACATGCTATGAAGTTGGATGCTCATTACTCAACCTTGGTAGATGACAGAGCAATTGTAGGCTACTTCTTCCTTTATCAAGGGATAGGTCCTGGGCAAGCAAGAATATGTACCCAAAAGTAGACTATCAAGAATCAAGATCACCAACCCAATCTAAATATGAATATCTGATGAGTTCAATGCCCCCTTTGTACCAAAGACCATAATATCAGGTGAGGGCAAGATATTAAAGTAGTATCTGAGTAGCATCCCAATGTGCCTGACAAGGCTAATATGCAAATTGATCGAGTCTCCCAAGTGCATATGCAATATGTGGTCTAGTGTTGGCTAGGTAAAGTAAGGAGCCAACAACCTCTCGATAAGTATGCACATCCACAAGTAATGATGAATCCTCTAGTGTGAGCTTGATGTTTGGATCAGGTGGTGTAGATACTGAGCGACATTGGTCCATGTTATATCTGGAGAGAAGATAAGACTAGTACTTCTTTTGTGATATGAATATGCCTTCTTTTGTTTGCCAAACTTTGATACCTAAGAAGTAGTGAAGTAGGCCAAGATCTATCATGGAATAAGTTGTGTGTTTAGGAATTGGATGCGTTTTTCATATGAACTTGTCAAGATCAAGTCATCTACATCGCAGATGATTATGGCTACTAAGGTTTCTTTATGATAGATGTATAAGTTAGCATTAGCAATACTCCATTGAAATCCTTTATCTTTGAAGAACTTGTGGATCCTTTCATACCAAGCCTCGGAAGCTTGCGTAAGTCCATAAAGTGCTTTGTAAAGCTTGTACACTTGACCTCAAGTATTTCGACGATGATGCAACATAGTGTGCTCTCCTCCAAAGCTCAATGATGATATCCTCAAAGTAGAAAATCAAGCTCTAGGCACCACACACAGTACTCCACCTAGAGGCTATAGAATACACAAAAAACATAGTACACAGGGAGCATGAACAAAGAGGTTTTAGGTGTTACAAATGTGATCAAACATACAGTCTCTACCTGACGAGGCCATTATATGTTTTTATTAAGAACATATAAAGAAGTGTCCGGTGGCCGTTTGGCCTTTCAGATGGACATTGACGGTAACAATCTCTCACTAAAGGCCAATATGGCCAAAGTAACTATGGGAGAAAAATAAAGAATGATAAAGAATACCTAAGTTTAAGTATACAAACTATACCTCCCACTTCATGGGCATGTTACACGGTATACAAGTGACTGTGTAAGATCATGAATCAAGTAACCCCCATCAAGTGACAACAGTGTTAGAATCTACCCTATGGTGGAGCTTTAGTCAAAGCATCTGCAACATTATCTTGAGTATGAACCTTCTCAAGAATAATGTGCTCAATGGCTAAGCAGTCTCTAATGAAGTGATACCTCACCTCAGTGTGCTTGCTCTTTGCATGATAGAACAGATTCTTAGCCAAATCAATGGCACTCTGACTATCATTGAGCAAATGAGGTACATGCTGAGGTAGACTCATATCACAAGCAAGAAGATAAAGCCACAACGCTTCCTTACATGCCTCACTTACTACAACATACTCTACTTTTGTGGTCGAAAGATTTGTACATTCTTGAAGAAGAGATCTCCAAGAGATAGCACCTCTAGCAAAATGAAAAATGTACCCTGATGTAGACTTGTGATTGTCTACACAACAAACATAGTCAGAATCTCTGTAACCAATAATGGATGCCTTCCCTCTGTCTAAACATAGAAACTTGTCCTTAGTGCCACTAAGATATCTCAAAATCATCTTGACCATTTCCTAATGTTTCTTGCCAAGATTAGACATATATTTGCTCACAACTCCCACTACAAATGCAATGTCTAGTCTTGTAGCTACCATAGCATACATGAGACTTCTAATAGCAGACTGATAAGGAATTTTGGTCATGGATTCCTTTTCTTCGTCTGATTTGGGGCAATCATCCTTGCTCAGTTTCACATATGTGGGTAAAGGTGTACTCAATGTCTTTCCACCCTGCATATTGAACCTTTTAAGTACTTTGGATATGCACTCACTTTGAGTCAAGTATATGCATCTTTTAATCCTATCATGAGTAATGTGCATGCCAAGAATATGTTTGGCATTCCCCAAATCCTTCATATCAAATGCCTGACTCAACTTCTTTTTGAGAATTGACAAGTCATAAGAGGACTTCCCAGCAATTAACATATCATCGACATAAAGTATCAAGAATATCAATCTACCATCTGAGCATCTCTTTGTGTAGAGACAATGATCCTCGTTGCTTCAAGAATAGCCTTGAGACTTCATAAAAGCATCAAACTTTTGGTACCATTGTCTAGGGAGCTGTTTGAGTCCATATAAGCTCTTCTTGAGCTTATAAACTAGACTTTCTTTGCCAAGAACTACATAACCCTTTGGTTGTTCCATATAGATCTCATCTATAAGATATCCATGCAAGAAAGCAATTTTCACATCCATTTGGACTAGATCTAAGTCCTCCATTGCAACGAATCCAAGCAACATTCGCAAGGTGGTCATCTTGATCGGTATAGATAAGATTTCTTCAAAATCAACACCATGTTGCTTAAAACCCTTTGCAACAAGTCATGCCTTATACTTTGGGAACACACTATCTTATGTGAATTTTAACTTATATACCCATTTACATGGTAAAGTTTTCCTACCCTTTGGCAAATGTATTAAATCCCAAGTACCATTCTTGTTGGAGTTAGACGTCTGCGGAAGCATGCGAACAACACAAGGAAGAAGAAGAAGCTTGGAGCACAACACACAATACTGAATGTATTACCACTAGAATGTACAAAGATGAGTAGCCCATTAGGGCAATAGGAGTATATACAAGCCGGGGGAAAAAACCTCCTAAAGAGGGAAAAAAGTGCCCGAGCGGTCCTAGTGTGTTCACACACATCACTACCTAAATATATCAACAAATCCCCCCTAGGAGTGATGCGGTGAACAAGGAGTTGGCACTCATGTATAAGGAAGTGCCAAGCTATGTGGAAATCACTCCAAAAAAGGAAGTAAGCCCAAAACTTTGCAAAAAGCTTCAAACTTCTCCCTAGGTAGAGCCTTCGTGAAAAGGTCTGTAATGTTCTCCTACGTGGGCACATATGCCAAGCTGATCTCCCCAGCAGAGGACCTCTCCTTGACTTAGTGATAATGCACCTCAATGTGCTTAGTGCCAGCATGGAACATAGGGTTCCTCGCAACTGCCAATGCGCTCTCACTATCGGTGAAGATGGTGGTGGTAGAAGATTGACCAACACCCAAATCAACCATAAGGCGTCTGAGCCACACACACTCAACAGTCGCTGTGAAAGCTACCTTATACTCAGCCTCACAACTAGAAGTGGCCATAGTAGGCTGCTTCTTGATCAACCAAGATATACATGAGCTACCAAGCATGAAGCAAAAGCCACTAGTGGACACACAAGTGTCATACGATCAGAGTAAAAAAAAGCATGCAAATCTGGTGGTAGTGATCCCCCCTTGGGATAAAACAACCCAATTAGTGGAGTACCACTTAAGTAGCAAAAGATGCGCTTAACCGCTTGCCAATGCTTGACTCCAGGGCAATGCATAAACCTGCTCATCTGTGAGACAACAAACTGAATATCTGGCCGTGTAATGCATAAGTAAATCAAGCATCCAATAGCCTTTTGATAGAGAACAACATCAAATGCATCTCCAACATCATAAAGACTCAGTCATAAACCTATGTCCATAGGAGTGGCGATAGGTTTACAGTCTTCAAGGCCAAAATGCTACAATAATGTGTCAATATATTTTGTTTGACACAAAGCCATTCCACCATCAATGTGCATAAATTGAATGCCCAAATAATGATGCAAATGCCTTAAATCAGACATCTCAAATGAGGCATGCAAATCATCCTTAAAATCAGCAATATGTGTGTCATGAGGACCAATGAGCACCATGTCATCAACATACACCACAATGATCAGAAGTACATCATTAGCACGCTTGACATATAAGGTGCTTTCAGTTGGACTATTCTCAAAACCATGTGCAATCAAATAGGCATGTATCTTCTCATACCAAGCACATGGTGCTTGCTTTGAACCATATAGAGCCTTCTTTAACTTTCACACCTAGTTTTCATGCCCTTTCTGCACAAATCCATGGGGCTGAAAAACATACAATTCTTCATGAAAGTCACCATTCAGAAATGTTGGTTTAATGTCCAACTGATGTACATTCCAACCATGATGAGCTGCAAGTGCATAGATGCTACAAACAGTAGTCATTCGGCAAGTAGAAGCAAATGTTTCATCAAAATCAATGCCTCTTTCCTACGCATAACCCTTTGCAATAAGCCTAGCCTTATACCTGTCAACTATACCATCAGGCTTACGCTTCAGCTTGTATACCCACTTAGTACCAATGACCTTCTTCTAGGAGGCAAGTCACATAAAGACCAAGTACCATTCTTCATTATAGCATCATATTCAAATTGCATAGTAGCCATCCAATTTTTTGAATTTTGTGCTTCATCAAATGAAATAGGTTCATTCTCATCACGGAGATTAGATGTAGCCATAACAAAGCAATCTGATGCAAAAAAGGCACTATGAGAACCTGAATGAGTATGATATGACAGAGGTGCATCTAATTTTTCGTCATGCAAAGTCTACACCAACCATTTTGGCATAGTTTTGCCTCCTCAATATCAGTTCTCTCATCAACAAGTGCATCATGTAAATCTACATCAGAAATGGAATGATCTGCATCATCACATGAAACCTGCAAAGGCTGAGAAGTTGCCTCATTTGGACCAGCACTAGACTGTCCACCTATAAAAAGAGGCAACAAAGTATCATACATGTCTTTGGAGCTAGCAGATGTCTCCTTAGTACATGAAAACAATGGCTGAATAACATCTTCCACAAAAACAACATCATGACTAACCAGAATGCATTTAGTCTGTAGACAATACAGATGATAGCCTTTACTTTCAGAACTGTACCCAACAAAAATACATTTTACTGCTTTATCATCTAATTTTTTGCGATGTTGTTTATGCACTTATGCATATGTCAAACAACCAAAAACATGCAGATGAGCAATAGATGGCTTGCGATCATGCCAAGCCTCATATGAAGTGATACAATAAAGTGCTTTAGTGGGACACCTGTTAAGTACATATGTTGCACACATAACAGCCTCAAGCTAGAAACTATGTGGTAAAGCATGACTCTTGACCATACACCTTGCCATCTCCATGAGTGACCCATTCTTTTGTTCAGCAACTCCATTCTGTTGAGGTGTATATTGGCATTGTACATTGGTGTTTTATCCCACATTCAGCCAGAAATGCATTAAAATCAAAAGACATATATTCCCCCCCTCGACAAGAATGAAGGGTGCCCATTTTACATGCTGACAGACTTTCAACCAAAACCAAAAGCTGTTTGAAGCACATGAACACTTCGGACTTTGCCTTCAATGGATATACCCATGCATTCTTGGAAAAATCATCGATGAAAGTTACAAAGTAAAGATAATGTCCAAAAGAAGGTGACTGCATAGGACCACATACATCACTATGTACAAGTTGTAATTTTTTAGTAGCCTGAACTCAACCATCTTTTGGAAAGGAGGAATGCTGCATTTTGCCCAAAATACAGCCTTCACAAACATGTTTTCTAGGTGCCTCAAGATTGGGCAAAGAGGATAGTATTTCAGATTTCTACAAGCGTAGCAAACTAGCAAAATTCAGGTGACCAAAGCGTGCATGCCAAAGCTTTGCATCTGACATAAGGTGAGAATCATGTATTGCACATGCCAAATCATTTACAGATCTTTCATAGTCTATGAGCTTATATAGTCCACAACATAAAATTTCAAAGCAATAATCACGTCGCCATTTGACAGATCATGAACTGTACATCCGTCATCAAGAAATTTCACAACTAAGCCAATCTTGGCTAATGCAGAAACTGATAACATATTTTTCTTGATCCCTGGCACAAATAAAGCATCTTACAAAGTGAAAGAACTACCATTAGAAGTAGTCAAAATGATCTTTCCAACTCCCATAATAGGATAAGCGGAGTTGTTGGTGCATGTAACAGTATTCCCAGTAGGGGCAGGCTCGAGTGAAGAGAAGAAATTGCACTGCGAGGTAATATGTTTGGTCGCCCCACTATCAAAGTACCAAACATCTAAGTCTACTGCAGACATGCACTGCTCATGAGAAGATGGGTCAAAATTGCAAACAGTAGTAAACACACATTCTTCTTCCTGCACAAGATTAGTAGACTCTGTTTTTGGTGTAGAGGCCTCTGTAACAACCATTCGAACCTCTTTCTTCCTTGCCTCTTTAGTAGTCAGCTTTGGACAGTTCTTTATGATATGATCATTTCCTTTATAGTACTTGCAAAACAATTTATGCTTTTTTAATCTCTTTTTGTCTTTGTATTCCCTCTTCGATTGTGCAGAATTAGTAGATTTTTGCTTACTAATTGAAGAGCTCCATTTTCCTTTGCCCTTCTGACTAGCCAGGAAAGCTTGATCTGCAACATGCATAATGGACCTGTTCTGCCTGGACTGATATTCTTGCAACAGAACAAAGACTAACTCGTCAAATGACAAGGCATTTGGATTGCCTTTCATCATCAATCAAAGAGTAGAAGCAAAACTCTGATATGAATCAGGAAGACCATTCAGAACGGTCTGCACAAGTGAGCTATCTCGTATAACCTCATCAACAGAAATCAACTTTTCCTTCAAGTATTTGATCTTTGTTAGAAAATTGTCCATAGAATCAACTTCACTCATATGCTCAGTCTCCAACTGTTTTTAGAGGTAAGCAACACGAGCCTCATTCCAAGCTTGGTGCAATGTGGTAAGTGTATCCCAAGCATCCTTAGCTATTCTACAAGAGCGAATGTGAGGAATGATGGCACGTTTGACAGATAAATCTATCAATGCATGTGCCTGGGCATCTCTGCCATCCCAACAAATTTATTCTACAGTAGGTGAACCAGAAACTACAGCACGAACATGAATATGCAAAATATCATCATCACTACGGCCCCGACAATCCTAGTGTGTTCACCCACATCACTACCTAAATATATCAACAATTCTTGTGAATAGAATCCAACTCACTCTTCATGGCATGCTCCCACTTGAGATGATCCTTTGTCTGCATATCCTCTTTGTAGCAAGAAGGCTCACCATCATCTGTTAGCATAACAAAATCTAAACCTGGAACATATCTATCAGGTGGATGTGAGACACGTGTAGAGCATCTCAATGGTTGCTGAATAGGAACATTTGCAAATTGATTTGATTGGTCATTCTCTTTAACATCCCTATGTCTAACATTTTTATGCATGCTAACTAGAGGACTAGTATCCTCAAGCACCACTCTTCTCACTTCAACCTTTGTAATGGGTTGTTTATGCATCTTAGACTCATTGAAAATGACATCACTACGTCTGATCACTGACCGTGTTTCAGGATCCCATAAGCAATATCCAAATTTTCCTTCTCGAACATATCCCAGAGAAATGCATTTCTTTGATTTATGGTCCGATTTTTGTCTAAGATTCTTGGGTATATGAACATATGCTTCACACCAAAAAACTCAAAGATGATCATAATATGGTGGCTTCCTTGACCATGGCTCTTGTGCCACTTTTAGACCTTTGGCAATACTAGGTGAAAGGTTAATCACATGAACTACAGTCAATAGTGCTTTTGGCCAAAATCCTTGTCAAAGGTTTGCATGATGCAGCATAGAAACTACTCTATCCTGAATAGTTATATTCATTCTTTTAGCTACACCATTCTATACTGGGGTATAAGGATTTGTAAACTCTCTACGAATTCCCCTAGACTGGAAGAAAAGGTTAAATTCATGTGAGGTATACTCACCCCCATTATCTCAACATAAAGCTTTGAGCTTAGTTCCTTTTTTAGTCTCAACTAAAGCAATCCATTTTTTGAAAGTAGAGAATGCCTCATCCTTTGATTTGATAGGATATACCCAGAATTTTCTAGTAGCATCTATGAAAGTGACAAAGTAAAGAGAAAACCTAATGAACTTGTGGGCATATGACCATATACATCCATATAAATGAGATCTAAAGGCTGAATTGAGGAGTCAATGTGCATTCTATGCATATTTCCGGTTTGCTTTCCATATTGACAATGCTCACAAAATGAAAAATCAGAGAAAGATAACACAAGTAATAGCCAAAATGAGAAAGATTTTCCATTCCACTATGAGATATATGGCCCAAATGACCATGCCAAATACAAGCCATAGGTTATTCAGTAACAGCTAACAAGTGTTCTTTCTGTGATACAAATAAAGGATAAAGTGAGCCAACTTTGCTTCCTTTTGCAATAACCATATTGCACTTTGATATGCAAAAGGATTGAGCATAGAAGACTACCTTGTAAACAAGGTCATCACGTTGACCAACTGACATCAAACTACGTGATAATTGAGGTACATGACATACATTATGCATAGTAGATTTTGAACCATCAATGAACTGCACAACCACATCTCCAATTCTGACAACATCACACTGATAAGAATTACCAAGTCTCACAGTACCAAGAGACTATGGTGCATAAGTAGAGAACCACTCTCTATGTAGTGTTACATGGAAAGAAGCACCAGAATCAAGCAGCCATGTGCGGGAAAGAGAATCAGCCATAAGAGCCTCAATAGGCAGAGTATTGTCAAGTGTCAACACATCAGCATCATTAGAAATAGCATTGATTTCTTCAGTCTTCATGGTTGAAGTAGATGGTCTAGGTAACTATTTGACATGCCCATCAACATTTCTCCCTTTACCTTTAGCATTCTTTAGTGCATAATAGTCTTTCTTCATATGTCCTTTCTTATGACAATACTGGCATTTGATATCCCTTTTCCTTGATTTACTTCTAAACTTATTTTGTTGACCATTCTTTTCCTTGTTCTTTCTCCTGCCATGTTGTTGATTCTTTCTTTGGTAAGAATCACAAACATTATATGCATCTCCACTCTAAGTTCCAACCATAGATTTTCTATGAATCTCCTCACTCAAGAGTGCTCCAGATATGTCATCATAAATCATTTTACCACGAGGTGCACTATTGCTAATAGTTGTGCATAATTGTATCACATGATGATGGAAAGGTGCATAGCAACAAGGCTGCTTTCATTTAATTATCCATGTCCAGTTTTTGAGCCTGTAAGTGGGAGAATATAGCATCAAACTCATTTATATGAGCAACAACATTGTTTGCATCCTTCATGCAAAGATCATATAACTTTCTCATTAGATACGCTTTGTTTGATGTCGTTTCTTTTTCATATGTATTGCATAACTTTTTCCAAAGTTCCTCTGCACTTTCACAATCCAATGCCATAAAGTAAACATTATCTACCAGATGCAATCGAATGGTAGACCTAGCCATTTCATCTAACTCATCCCAATCAACTTCATCCATCTTAGCAGACTTCTTTGAGATTCCATTTATTGGGCTCCATTACCTCCTCTGAATCAACACATCTTTAATCTGATTCTTCCATAGAGCAAAGTTTGAGCCATCAAATTCTTGAATCACAAAATGGTCTTTGCCCTGCAAGTTATAGCTCCTCCTTAGAACATTGGCACTAGACCTTGATCCACTAGACGTGCCTGAGAACTATGATGCCATGATGATAGAGAATGAAATAGAATGATAATGGAGTTAGAGGAGTCCAAAACACCACTAAGGCTCAAAAAAAAGGATAATCAAGTGTCAGATTCTGGGAAAAATTCAGTAGAGTCTTCCTAGAAAATTGAATTAATGGATAGTAATGACCAGCCAAAAGGATTATGTGAGAATAAATGTGCTCACACTAATACGTGTATCAATGAGTAAATCGGCCACTGTATAGTTGACAAACCAAAAAATCTGACAAAAAAATTGCTAGAGTATCCTCTACAAAATGAGCATATGAATAGGGTCAAAATATCATAAAATTGCAAGTACTAACATGTTTACCTGCATAGTGAATCACTAACTCCACTGCATATAATCGATTGCCCAAAAGAAGCCAACTAGGCTTATCGAGCTCCTATGAACAACTATCATACATGTCCTATGGCAAGGCCAGGTAAGTAATCCGCCTCCATCACTGACGAGACACCGACATCTGGGTGTCTCTCAGTTAAGAAAACCTCACCACGACCCTCTTTATCAAATGTAAAAGGCTTTATGTGAAAACATTACTGCTATATCAATGACCACATGGATGTACATAAGCAATATCCACATAAGCGTACATAGTGTGTATGTGCTCAATATATGCAATGAAATGGCACTGAAAGACTGAATTCACTGCCTAAAGACTAGCCAACAATACCTACAAGTGTCTTTCAACTGTGTTCTTTAGGCTCGAAAAACCTGCATAGACTTGTAGTGGCTGCTCCTATCAGAACTAAAACCTCTCAAGAAACCTATAGATTAACTAGTGTGGCTAAAAACATAGCCCCAAAAGGTGAACTTTCATTGTTGAAGAAGTACAAAGAACACTCTTCTTGATGTTCTTGGACCTCTATGAGGTGAACTATGCATGAAAATACTCCAAAATGGCTCCAAAAATCACCCAAATGCTTCAAAGATAGGTTTTCAAAGGAAATAATGAAGCTTTGAGGGCCCAAAACTTGTTGACGATAATGAGAACCTTAGTCTTTCCCCTTCGTCAAGCACCATAAGAGTGTATCTTAGTGGCAAGAGATTGCCATGGTTAAGTGAACCTCGGGGGAACAATACTGGGAGTGGTGACCTCCCACGAAGTACCGAGATCCTCTGTCTTCCTTGATCATTGAGGTCCTTCCTCGCTCACAAACAATGGTGCTAATGGTGACTTTAGTGACTCGGATGGCAAGGTATGCCAAGGTCTATGCCAAGGTCTATGCCTCAGTCGTTGCCTTAGTCGTAAGCCTTGGAGAAAGCCTTAGGTGGGTGGGTGGGTAGGTGCTCGCTTTGCTTGCACAAAAGGAACAAAGCCTTTACATCAAAATGCTCTGATACCAATGAAGTATTTTGATGACGATGCACCACAGTGTGCTCTCCTCCTTGAGAGCTCCACTATCATATCCTCGGAGTAGAAAATCGAGCTCCAAGAGCTGCATATGGTACTCTGCTTAGAGGCTGCAGAATATGTAGAAAACAAAGTACACAGGGAGCACGAACACAAAGTTCTTAGGTGTTACAAATGCAGTCAAACATACAGTATGTGGCTGACTAAGCCACTATATGTTTATTAAAGAACATATATAAAAGTGTTGGTGGCCATTTGGCCTTTCACATGGACACTAATGGTAACATGATCGTCCTTCCCTTTGATCTTGAAACCTTCAAGTTGTTCAACATATACTTCTTCTTGAAGATCTCCATTGAGAAAAGAACTTTTGACATCGAGCTGATAAATGGGCCATTCGAAGTGTGCACTTAGTGGAAGAATGATTCTTGTGGCCGTAAAGCTTGCAGTTGGGATAAAGGTTTCTTCATAATCAATGCCATGCTTTTTTTTATATCTCTTAGCTACAAGTCTTGCGTTGTACTTGTCCAATGTACCATTTGATTTGTACTTGACTTTGTATAGCTACTTAACTCTTATGATTTGATGATTTGAAGGCTTAGGAACAAGTTTCCAAGTATTGTTCTTCTCGATTGCATCCATCTCTACTTGCATTGCTTCTTTCTACCCATGTTGTCCTTGAGCTTCTTTGTAATTGGAAGGCTCTAAAATCTATTGAATCCAATGCATCACTGCATAATTTACATACTGACTTTCTTCACATTGCTTTTTTTCAATGAGCCTTTGAGATCTTCTTGATTGGTGAGAAGTACTTGCCTCTAAGTTGTGATTAGAAAAGATGGTGCTCCCCTCTGAAGTGCAAATGGGTGGACTCAAACTTGCACTTGGGTCTTTAGTTGAGTATGTCAAAGCTACATTAAATATGACATCTTTTGAGATAGTGATGCAATGATTCTCAAGATCTTATAATCTATAAGATTTAGATTCCTCACAATCGCGAATAAAGATATGTTTCTTATTGATATATTTAGGTAGTGATGTGTGTGAACACACTAGGAATGTCGAGGCACTTTTTTCCCTCTTTAGGAGGTTTTTTCCCCTGGCTTGTATATATGCATATTGCCCTAATGGGTTACTTATCTTTGTATATTCTAATGGTAATACATTGAGCATTGTGTGTTGTGCTCCAAGCTTCTTCTTATTCTTCCTTGTGTTGTTTGCGTGCTTGTACAGACCTCAAATTCCAACAATTGGTATCAGAGCAGGTTGCTGCTTCATCTAGGGCATCATTGATGCCCCTTCAGTCAGAGTCTCAAAATGGCATGAAATTTGGAGAGCATACTCAAGTTGATTAGGAGATAAAAACCTTCGCTTTGTGGTGTTGAAATCATGATTTGAGCTCGTTTCGGACTCCTAATGCACTATCACACCGCTTATGCATGCTATTTCATCTTTTTGTGCCAAAGATGTATATATAGGTTTCAGTTTGCCATTATAGGCAAACTAAAGGTTTGCTACAGGCTTAGCAAAACTCGATAGGGTAGTTCTGTTCAACTTTTTGAGATACAGTCAATTTTTTGCATCATGGTATTTTAGTCAGTGGCCATGGCTAAAAGCGATGATGTGTTCTGTATGTTGGCTATTGAGGATAAGTTGGACAATACCAATTACCCATTATGGGATTATATGATGTGTCATGTATTGGTTGCAAAAGGACTGTGGAATATTTTGCAGGGTGTTGAAAAACATCTTATTGCACCTGCAAACATAGTTGATGAAGGTGATGTAGATGGCATTGAAGATGTTGATATTCTTCATGTTCTTATTCGTGTTGTGATTCTTGCTGCACCTACTATAGAGAAAATTCTTTGGGATGGTAGAGATGCTTATGCACATGCATTGGTAGCTTTGTCTCTCAAACGTGCCATTAAACCTAACATTTGCTCTTGCAAAACACCTAAGGATGCTTGGGATACTATTGGCATACAGGTACAAAAGAGCAGTCATGCACAATACGGCAACAAGGCCTAATCATTTTTTCCATGGACCATTCACAACTCAAGTGATTTTAATCACTACACAAACATTGTAAATTCTGTTTTTGGTAGAATAGACTCCATTTTGTTCAAGCTGAGGAGTCCTCAAGCTTGAGGAGTATTAGAATTAGCTACATATCAATTTTCATAATTTTTAGACTCCGTTTGAGTCCTCAAATAGGCTCTAGAACCTAATATTTAACTAGGCCGGACACTAGGTCTGGACAAGACCAAAGCTAGTTAGAAAACTATAAAAAGAGCTAGAGAGCTCATTTTTGGGCTAGATTGTTTGTGAATTGAGCTTATGTAAGAGACTTTTTGACTAATGCAAAGAACTCCATTGTTCCTCTCCTTGTTCTTGCCTTGTGTGCGCATGTGTGTGTATGTGTGTGCATGCTTGTATGCTTCTCACTCACACACTTGTGCCTTCACTTGCTCATAGTCTTCATACTAGTCCTCACGTCTCCACGGATTGACAATTATGAGGTGAATCTTCTCACGTTGGTACTCATCATTGTGCTAGAGTGACACCAAATTTGGCGCCGTTGCCGGGGAGAGAGCTTCGAGGACGAGTGTGTGATGGTAAGATGTCGAGTTGAGACATTGGAGTTATAGGTAATATCCTTTCTTTTCCTTATTTTTCTTCATTTTTTCTTATTTTTTGCATCACCATCATCACCATCATCATCCCCACCATCTCTCACCTCCATCTCCATCTCCACAAAAATTTCAGTTTTTTGGTCATATTCCACTCCCCACCTCATTTCCCTCATTTCATTGTGAGAGAGAGCGAGAGAGAGCTTGTATGCGATCTGTTTTTGTGTGTTTTTTTGAGCTTTTGTTGCAGGAACTAGCTGTACCACCATCTCCAGCAGCTTGCGCAGGTACGACAGACTCTGCACAGGTCCCGGGACGACGACTTCTGTTTGTCGCAACAGACAGAAAAACTTGATATTTTGTGAATGCGTGTTTGGCACGGTAACCTACACCATTAGAGCACTCCAAATCACTAGAAGTTTCTCAAAAATTTGCGTTTTTTCAGTCTATCGCGACAGACACCGTCTATCGCGATAGACACCGTCTGTCGCGACAGACAGAGACCCACGACAGACACCGTCTATCGCGACAGACCCATCTATCGCGACAGACACCGTCTATCGCGACAGACCCGTCTATCGCGACAGACCCATCTATCGCGACAGACACCGTCTATCGTGACAGACCCATCTATCGCGACAAACACCGTCTATCGCAATAGACCAAAACCACGACAGACGATAGACACCGTCTATCGCGACAGACACCGTCTATCGCGACAGACCCATCTATCGCGACAGACACCGTCTATCGTGACAGACCCATCTATCACGACAGACCCATCTATCGCGACAGACCCATCTATCGCGACAGACACCGTCTATCGCGATAGACCCCGTCTATCGCGACAGACACCGTCTATCGCGACAGACCCATCTATCACGACAGACACCGTCTATCGCGACAGATCAAAACCACGACAGACGATAGACACCGTCTATCGTGACAGACCCATCTATCACGACAGACACCGTCTATCGTGACAGACCCATCTATCGCGATAGACCCATCTATCGCGACAGACACCGTCTATCACGACAGACCCCGTCTATCGCGACAGACACTGTCTATCACGACAGACCCATCTATCGTGACAAACACCGTCTATCGCGACAGACCCATCTATCGCGACAGACACCGTCTATCGCGACAGACCCATCTATCGCGACAGACACCGTCTATCACGACAGACCCATCTATCGCGACAGACACCGTCTATTGCGACAGACCCATCTATCGCAACAGACACCGTCTATCGCGATAGACAGACAATTTCGGCAAAAATTAAGGGGTGATTTTTTTTGAAAATTCAGGCTAAATTTTGGGCATATTTGCATACTCAAATACTCATATACTTACAAAGGCCTTAGAAAAATGCATTAACACTCCTGAAAGGTTCTGTTTGTCTGTTTAACCCCCTAAACCCTGAACGGTCATAACTTTTTCATACAAAATCCATTTTTTGAGCTCTAGGGCTTGTCAGAAAGCTCGTGGCATATACTACACGCCCTCAACTGTTTTTTATAAAGATAATGCGTTGATTTTCAGATATGATATTTTGAAGTTGACACACTGAGGGGTAGGTACACCAAGGGAGCTCTAGAGGAATTTTTTTTTTTTGCAATACAAAAGGGGGAACAAGGGTCATTAAAAAGTGTCTGAAAGAAATTGTCTATCAATTGAAGGATCAAATTGAAGCTAAACTTGAGGTTCTTACAGGATCATCGAGAACTTTTGAAGAAAGCAAAGTAAGTGCCAAGGCGAACAACCTTGGGAACGTGCTTCCTGGGTAGACAAGCACCACCAGAAGGAGCGACTTGAGGTTGGAACATCTCTTAACCCCGTCAATCCATTCTTAGCATAGGCTAAGTGCGAGTAGTTGTCCTGATTGACTAGGGGTACGATAGGAACACTCAAGTTTGAAGAGTCTTTAATTTCTCAAGTTCAAGGATAGGCTAAATTGTTGTCAAGGGATAACTTAAAGAAAAAGAACTTAAACTAAGCGGACGCAGAACATCAAGTATGACACACTAAAGTGCTCCTGACGACGCTTAATTAAGAACAAGAAAACACATCCAAAGGAATTTAAAAGGAACAAGTGATTGGTACCAAAGGATCAGCAACGTACAAAGGGCATATGAACCTGAGATCGGGAAGACACCTAGGGAGAGACCGTCAAAGCGTTAGATCATCCGAGGCTAGCGTCAACCATACAGCCAGATCTTGGGCCCAACAATTGAGTGATTACCCCTACGCGCTAGACTCAGAAACTAGTGACTCTGACATGTCGTATAGCATGGAAAGACCTGTAGGTAGCTCAGGAATGGCATACCTAGAAAGACCTGAAGGTCCCTACAAGACTCAATTGGAATACATCCAGACCAACTGCCTAGGTGCACGTATCTATGAGGATGGTCTGCGAAGATCTGTTGTCCTAATTAAAAATCCGAACCAGCCCATTGGACTAGAACACCCTGTAGTCAAGTTTGAAAATGGTTCGTACATAGATAAAGAAGGAATAATGTATGTGGTCACCAGCCAACCTGAAAGGACATATGAGTTTGGCAACATAATCTCTGAACCTGAATTAGGTGACATAGAGCAAGGGAACTTAGGAAAGGAGCCAAAAACCCCTCGAGGCAAATCGGTCCTAACAAGGATAATCACTCCAGAGTTAGTTCCCCAGGATAATAGGAGCATAGAATTGCTCTGGAACCAAGAGACGGATGAGGCTTTTTGGAGGTACAAGCTTGAAAAGCCTAATGAAGTGGGAGCTCTTGCCATCTATGAATTCAAAGATCCTGATAGCCCGGGCAAGGTGACCTACTTAGATGGTGCTTCTGAGAGAATCTTTGTGGTCTCTGAGCATGGAAGACACTCATACACTTGGAAGGGAGAATTTGTTTTTCCCCAACCTCGATCCAATGTGTCTTATGGTCACCAAGGAGCTGGAACATCTCAAGCTCATGGGACTCAAAGAGAAAGGAGTAGAGAGAGACCTGAGGTAAGCTTTGCCAACTCTTGGGGAAGAGAAAGAACGAGAACGGAAACAAATAGAGTGGAACCTGAGGGACATAGGGCCCCCGAGAACCGAAGAAATGCCAATGATTTCCCTTTGCCAAGACCGAGAGAGCACACGAGGACCTTGAGACCGACCCAGCTAGTTAAGTCCATGAAAAACTACTTTGATGGCACTAGAGACCCCTACAATCATGTAGCTGAGTTTAGGCAAGTCTTGAGAGCTGAACAAGTTGAAGATCTGTTCACGCAGTACAATGCCTTTGGTCTAACCCTTAGGAACACCGCCCTGACATGGTTTCAACCACTAAACGAGAGGCAGTTTAGGAGCATAGATCAACTTCTAGAGGCATTCATTATCGAATTCTCTAAAAGTGGCATAAGACATAACACATCCTCCCTGATATACAGCTTCAAACAAACATCTCAAGAGACAGTGAGGCTCGCAGGCAGAAGATTTAGGCAATATCTAGAGAGATGCCTGACCCCAGAGTTACCCACTCCAGCCAAGCAAGTGGCCTTATTTTTAGATGGATTGTTAAGCACCAAACTGAGATCATATGTGTACTTGAAGGACCCTAGATCCATAGAAGAATGTGTACGCATGTGCATAGACATTGAGGATAATCTAGGGGAGGAATTAGAGCTCTCAACAATCTATAAAGATTCAGATAGTTCTAGTAGCCTCATTTCCTCACAATCCACATCAATTGAGGATCTAGCAGAAAAGGTAGCTCTGAAATTAGGTGTCTCTAGCAAGCAGATTCCTAGATTTGCCCCCGAAAAACGATGCTATACCTGTGGAGGAGACCATATGGCTAATGTGTACCCCATCATGGCTCAACCCCAAGTGAACCCTAACAACTAGTACTGCACCATAGAAAGGAGGTACACCAATCACACAGCACAAGACTGTCCATATAACAAACAAGCTGTTAGACAAAATTATTCTCAGCCATATCCACAACAAGGAAAGTACCCTGATCAGTACCCACAACAACAGTATGCTAGGCCCCAGTAAATCTACCAACCACCCTATCAAGGGCAACAAAGACCGCAACCAGTCCTAGCGCAGCAACCTCCTGCCCCCACCAATGTGATTCCAGTAAAGTATGCAGCGGCAGAAGAAAATCTAAATAGAGCTTCAGTGCCAGTGACAGCCTCACTTTCAGAAGGTGATCCAAGTGATCATAGTTTTGACTCCACCCATGTTGAGAGCCCCCAGGCCTACTACATGCAATCACCGGAGCATAGTGAGTCATATTATTATGAAGAACCGAATGAATCTAGTGGGGAGCCAGAATACGCAAACGTCATGTATGCCAACCCCAACTCGAGATCCCAACCTAGGCCGATGAGACCTCCATTTCCTAGAGGACCATGCTATCGTTGTTAGGGAGATCACCTCATTCGTGATTGCCCTCTACCTGCACCGACACAAACCCAATCTGTGACAATTCAAGGCTTTTGTCCAGATTGTGGAAAGGAGCATTTGTTACGAGAGTGTCCCAAGAACCCTGCCAATATGCCAAAAATTGCTCCTATCAATGTTATTGGCTTAGTGGTAGACTCCACAGGAAGTGTGACTTCCACAGCCCCAGTACAAGTCATCACGAGAGCCCAGGCACTTAAGCAAAACCAAGACTTAGGCCAAGAAAAGAATGCAGAGGTTAGCGAGACTAAGAGCCAGAATAAGAAGAGGACAAGAGCTTGGAGAGATAGCCGTGAACGTATGAAAAGGCAATGGGCAAGAAAGATGAGCGAACTTGAGGATAGTCTACGAGAAACCAAAGCCAAAATCATAGAAATCACATCTCAAACGCACTCTCACACATCCCCACCAGTACCATCCCCTTCACCCTTCATTCCTCCACCCACCAATCCACCACACGTAACCCAACCACCACCCCGAGTAGGATCAGTCTTAGCCGATCCCACCCCTGAAGATCTAGACATGATGCTTAAAGCATATCAGGCCAGAATCCAAGAAGGGCCCAATGTAACAGATCATGAGAAATGTTACCCTAGAGCTGACCTAGAGCTTGAAAGAACTAAGTTGTGTGCCAAGATGGTGGAATTGGCTCAAGCCATGTTTGAGACCAGTCGCCTTTTCACTTGCTCTAGCTCCACTAGAACACCATTGCATTTTGATGGTCTGTTAGACAGATTGGAGATGTTAATTGCAAAGTCTGGAAAAGGAGCCAACTTCCAGGCTAAGGAGAAGGCAAGTGATAGAATAAGCATTCCTCCCCAGGAAACCTATGTGCCTAACTCTACGGAGCCAGACACATCGTCTTCTATGAATCGATTCACACCTAAATTCCTACGAGAGATTCAAGAAGACAAATGGGCTAAAGAAAGTGAAGTCCCTCCTCCTATTGAACTTGTGGATGATGCACATGACCAATTCCCACAAGACATCCCATCCATTTATGAGGAGCAGGAGAGCACCCCATCTCAGGAAAGATTAGACTTTGAGTCTAACTCTCTACAAGAATTACCCCACTTCACAGGCCCATGGGAAGCTAAGTCCACCTGTATGAGAGCACCCACGGTCATGGTACGAAATGAAGATTCAGTCATACCTAGGAACACAGAGGTAGTGAAAAACACTAAAGTGCAGTGCAACCTCACCTTAGAAGAGCTGCTTAAGGTTAGACCAGAAGTGTGGAAACATGTAGCCAATCAAGTGCCCGAGATAGCAAAACCTCGTTCCCAGGTAGGATCCCAGAGAACAGTGCCAGAAATACCCTTAGACAAGATAGGAGACACGAGTGAGGGCGAAGAGGGAAACACATATCTCCCCATCACTCATCAGGGATACACAACCAAGGCCATTTTGGACTCAGGTGCAAGAGTTACAATTGCTACCACTTCCTTATGGAAACGTTGGGGCAAGCCAGCACTCAGGCCAACGAGAATGAAATTGCAGATGGCCGATGGTCATATTGAGAGACCCTTAGGATTGCTAGAAGGAATAACTCTCACTACATGTGGTGTTGAGTTCGAGCATACTTTTGCTATATGTGACTTTAGCAAAAATCAAGCCTATGAGATGATTTTGGGGAGACCATTTATGCGGCAGTTGCAAGTAGTACAGGATTGGGGAACCAATTCCTTGTATTTGCAACACTTAGGTGTTACAACCAAAGTCAATCTCAAGGATTACTCTCATAGAGATGTCCCTCCTATCCAATGGAACCCCATCCATAGAGCCAAGGATGATACGGAATCGGTGCATTCCATAGGATCAGGATCCTCATGGATGCATGAAGACACTCACTTATGGATGTGTAAAGTGGCAGTGGAAAAGGAGAAAAGGGAAAAAGCCAGAGAGGTAGGTGCAAAGGAAACACATAGATCAGTTCAAGACCCAGCCTATGCACCGGTGGTATTTCCGGACGAAGAATTTGAACCTCACGGCTGGGCAGAAATTCTAGCAACTATGGATGTAGCCATCAATGAAGAGCAATGGACACCCCACTGTGATGAGGATGGCTATGACATTTCTTTCTTCTCCATAGAGCCAATCATGGGAGATGCAGTTTTAGAAGAATGTGAACCTAGCCCTGATGCATTTGAAGATGCAAGTGACTTCGATCTTGAGTCAATCATCATGGATCCACCCTTTGCATCAGACGAAGAATACTTCTATGAAGTAGAAGTTTACCCTCAGAGACATGAAGAGCTCACTAATGATGTGAGATTAACCACTCGAGTGACCACTAAGAGTGAAGGAAAGAAAAGGAAGAAGAGAGAAGCCGCACCAGAGGAGGAAGAATCCCTGTTTGAGGTCCCTGAAAATTTCAAGAAGTATACAATAGAAGATAGGAGAGTCATGGTAAGAATGCCAAAATGCGATGCCCAAGTAGGAGAGGCCTATGATAACAAAGAAACCACCAAGAAGGTAGTGGTAGCCATAGAAGAAGGAGAAGAGAGGTGCACTTACATAGAACATGACCTCACTAAGGAAGAGGAGCATGAGCTGATAGCTTTGCTAAGAGAGTACAGAGATGTATTTGCTTGGAGCTACAAAGATTTGAAAGGTGTAGACCCTGAAATATGCACCCATACGATTCCCATGACCACAGAGGCCAGACCTTCTAAACAAAAGCCATACACATACAATGACAACTATGCTGCCAAGATCAAAGAAGAGATAGACCGCTTGGTTGAAGCTGGATTTATCTATGAAATTGAGCACACTGAATGGGTGTCCCCCATTGTAGTGGTGCCCAAAAAGAATGGTAAATTACGTGTATGCATTAACTTGAAGAAGGTTAACGCCGCCACTATCAGGGATAGTTATCCGCTTCCTATCACCGAGCATTTATTAGAAAGGGTAGCCAGCAAGGAAGTGTACAGCTTCCTAGATGGGTTCTCTGGCTACAATCAAGTAGCCATTGCACCAGAAGATCAACATAAGACGTCTTTTGCCACAGAGTGGGGCATATTCTCTTTTAGGGTAATGCCATTCGGGCTTACCAATGCTCCCGCAACCTTCCAGAGATTGATGTGCCATGTGTTTAAAGAGTTCTTGAGAAAGAACTTGGAAGTCTATGTTGATGATCTCTGTGCTCATTCCAACATTAGACAAACACATATACCTGAACTCAGGCAAACCTTGACAAATGTAGAGAATATCAAGTCTGCCTGAACCTTCACATGGATGCACATACCTATGTGAAACGGTGTGATGTTTGTCAGAGAACTCAGTATCCTATACGCAAGGATGAGATGCCACTGAAACCTATGATGGGTGGACGTGCATTTTCTAAGTGGGGAATAGACTTTGTTGGTCCTATTAATCCCCCAACTAAGGGTTCACATGCTGAGTATATCATTGTGGCCACAGACTATCTAACGAAATGGGTAGAGGTAAAAGCCACAACAAGGAACGATGCACAAACAACAGCTAAGTTCTTGTTTGAGAATGTGTTCACCAGGTATGGATTACCTATAGAGCTAGTCAGTGATAGAGGGACTCACTTCTTGAATGAAGTTATTGAAAATCTGCTCCAAGAATTCTTGGTAGTACATAAGAAGTCTGCCCCCTATCACCCCCAAGCTAATGGCCAGGCTGAGAGCACAAATAAGATCTTATGCAATGTATTGACGAAATTAGTAAACAATAAACGCTCTGACTGGGACAAACAACTACACCATGCTGTTTGGGCATACAGAGTTGCCTATAAAATGGTACTCCAAGCCACGCCCTTTTGGATGGTTTTCAGCCAGAATGCAGTGCTACCATTGGATTTTTTGATACCAACCTTGAAAGTAGCACAAGAGCATGATTGGACAGGCCATGAGTTGTCCTCTAGAATCTTCGATCTTGAACGATTAGGTGAAACACGATTGAGGGCTGCAGCAGGAATTTATGCAGCCAAGAAGAGGCAAAAGGCATACTTCGATGCACACGTGAAGGATAAGGGCTTGAAAGCAGGAGACCTAGTCCTAGTCTACACCTTGAAGCAACATGCACGGAAGTTAGAAAAGAGAGGTTATGGGCCAATGATTATCAATAGGATCTCCACAAGTGGAGCAGTTCAACTAACCACTCTAGAGGGTGATATTCTACCAAGTTACATAAGTGGATGCAGAGTCAAGTTATATCAAGAACCCTTGACTGAAGAGATGCTAAATCGGCTCAACACTGCCAAGAAACGTAAAGAAGAAGAGAAACGAATTAGAGAAGAAGCACAGGCAGAAGCTTTAGAACGCATCCGACGAATGAAATTGAGGAGACAACGCAGAGACCCGCCTATGCCTGACACTCAAGAATCTCTAGGCTATCCCATGGCCATGTGTGAGGCTTCAGGTGGACGTTCCCATAGAATAATCGACCGACGGCCTTTTGTAACCCTAGAAGTAGGACAAGGAGAGAGTGTAAGGACAGTGAGAGCTTTAATTGACTCAGGGGCAGCCACTAGTGCAGTTCGACTGTCTTATTGACAAGAGCTGCAATTACAAATCAATCCCATAGAGGTATATCTCATAGGATTGGGAGGTGTGGAAACCCCTTGCATTGGTGAGGCGGAACTTCCCCTCTACATTCAAGAGGTGCTAATGGCAGTCAAAGTGCTAGTGTGTGATGACGAGGATGTTACCGAACCTCTTGTCCTGGGCCAAGACTGGATCTATGATCATGCAGTCAGCCTCAACCTAAGAAGTGGACTTCTTCAGGCATGGGTAGGCCAAAACCACATCACGATTGAATTAGAAAATCAAGCACATAGGCCGCTAGAAGAGACACCGAATCCTGGTCCTTCCAGGAGTCCACCTGAAATGAACCATGCTACTCTTGACCAAAGTTCTATGGTGCAATGCCAATCATGACGAAGGTACAGAATTCAACAAGGAGCTCCCTTCTTTTCCAAAGAGAATTCGAGGAAAGCAAGCCGGAAAATACAAGATACAGAGGAGCCCGAGGAACAAGAAGAATGAACACCAACCAGTACAATACAGAATACCCCATGGTATGACGCAGATCTGGATACGCAAAGGTGAACAACCCTCGGCTTGGGAGACATGATTCCAAAGAGGCATCAAACAAGCTACAGTGTCGAGGACTACAGCGAAGGAGTACCCTAGGCATCAAGCTAGACAAACCATTTCTATTTGGGTTCCAAAGCAGTCAATGAAGGCTACCCCAAAGGCGAGACAAATATGGGTGCCCAAGACCTGCTTACCAGCTCAAATAACTTCACCTCCAATCACTAGATCAAACCAACACTCACGAGTCCTATTGGCTCCCATCCAAAGGCAAACATCTACACTCCACACCACCACATTCTCGGTCACGCCTCGGAATGTTTGGAAATGGGTACCCAAAAGGCCCCAAACCCAACACACTCCGGTCCGCAAACCTTCACACATCATCGCCAATAAAAGAAACGATTCCAACATCAAAGTTTGGAGACCTAAACCCCATATCAAACCCCCTGACCCACCTTTGTAAATCCTTTCCCTTTGATGTAGGTGCATTCTGAGAACATTGCACAACCAAAGTATGCATCTAGAGTGAACCCTAACCTACTAACCCACTTGTACACACATTACGAACACTTCACCCACTAACCTCTAACCACTCGGAATGTCATATTGGTATTGTGGAGGGAACACCATAACATCCTGTTTCCAATGCAATGCTAATGTGCCTCTCTCTTCTTCTAGCAGATAAGCATCAGCAACTACAAGCACTCTCATGGCAGAGGCAACAGGTCCGAGCTCACAGGTAGGAATGATTACTGCAGGAATTGATGTGGATAGTCTACCTGTTGAGGTGCCTCCAACTGAACGACCTGTGGAGCTGCAACACCTTTAGCAGATCCCGGTACCGGATCCACCCATAGGGATCACAGAAAGAGTCCATGCCAATTCTCATTGGTTCAATGGCATGCCAGGCCCATTAGGAGAGGCCAAGTATATATGGGAGTCTAAGTGCGAGTATGACAGATCTTGGGTCAGATTCCAATTCTTCTCCAAGGAGTTTGAGACTCTACAGAACACAGAAGATCTCCAGACCATATGGCAACGTGCAGGGCTAGCAGAATACTTTGAAGCACCACTACCTAAACCGGATCTCCTCCGATGCTATTATTTGGTCTCCACATTACAAGCTAACGAAGAAAAGGACAAACCAGGATCATTTGTTCTTCCTTCCTTGCTGGGCAACAACGAGTTAAAGAGGTTTGAACTTACCTTGGAGTTGGTGAGCTCTGCTTTGAATATGCACGACACACATGTACCTTCTGAGAAGGATGCCCTCATTCCTACTAACATGAAGGATAGGAAACTACTGAAGCTTAAAGACATGGCAGCACTCACACCAAACGTGTCCATCCCTCTCCGTATGTGCATGCAACATTTTGCTTTCCCCGGTCAAGACGGCTTCACACAACCGCACAAAAGAATTTGGTTCGCTCTCTACTTAGCGGAGACAGGTGCGTTACCAATTAAGCTTCCTGTATGGATTATAGATCAGTTGTATGAAGCAAATAAAAGGTCTTCTAGGAAATTAGTGGTGAACGGCTGCTGTGCTATCACACATATTATCTACCGGTGCTTAGCATACGATGTACCCATTGAACGTGCCTTAACTTGGGCACAATTACAAATGTTTAAGAAGCTCAAGACATCCACACATCAATCCAAGCGCATGAGGGGTTCGATCCCTTGTGTCCAGACACGGGAAGTTTTGACTACTCCTGAAGTATCGCCACGAGGAGAGGCCACTGTACCTCCTTTTACCATTAGAATACCCAGGCCTGGATCTGAAACTACAACACAATCTGCCCCTTCGGCTCCTCCTGCTCCATTTGAATTTGAGTTTGCTACAACTGGAGATGCTGAAGGGATGGATCCCGAAGACTTCGAAGCATTCTTACAAAGTACACAACTCTCGGATGTAGAGTTTTATTCAGATGCAGAAGAACAAGGCACATCTTCACAAAGAAGAAGAAAATCCACAGAAGGTCGCCATGTACATTGGAGTGACGATCAGCAAGGTCAACAACAAGCACACCTAGAAGAAGAAGGAGCAGACAAAGAGGAGACCATTGAAGCCCCCGCGTATACAGCAGAACTCCGAAGGCTGTATCAAATCATGGAACGAGTGCGCTCGCAACAACTGCTCACCGAACAGAGCAGTAGGGTACTCATGACTCAGCTGTTGGAAGAAGCAGGAGTTGACTCAGAATATAGTGAAGGTCTCTTATTAATGGCAGAAACATATGGGGTAGTAGAAGCAGTTCGGACCGCCATTAGGAGGTCTCCAGTTCAATATGATCCACGAAGATTCCAAACACGACCACGGTCAGGTAAAAACATCCAGATCCCCATTACAACGGCAAAAGGGCTGATTATTACATCCGAACCCATGGGGACAACCTCCCAAGCAGCAGAAACTGCTAGCCAAGAGCACCCAGTCACCCATGAGGAATCAACTGAGCCACTACCACCCACACCCCCACCATCGCCTCCTAGAACAGAAGCCGTGGAGATCACCTCGACCACTCAACCCACCGAACAAACCTTCCTCTTTCGTACTCCCATCTCTAGTTCAACCCTATTCTCCTCCTCTGAAAACCCACTCTATGAAGCACCCACCATCACTACACAATCCACCGAATCGCTCATAGAGCCTGTCCTAGGCCAACCATCCCCCATACCCTCAGCCATAGGTCATCTTGACGCTAGGTCCATATTCATGGGATTCCCTACTACCACGCAACCTTTCATGACCTCCTCGCCTCTACGACCTCAACCTCCAACCACCATCTCTCCACTTCTCCAATCCCTCCATGCCTTCCTTGCTAGAACTTTTCAACCCAGATCTCATCCATTCCCTTTATTTTCGGCTCCCAACCCCACTTCTCATCTATACACCACTTTCACACACACACCACCTACCATTCCAATGTATATGGTAGACCCCACACTTGCACCCACTCCTGAAAGTATGGACATTTCACCACCCACGGCACCTCCCCCACCCCCCACACTTCCACCTTCTCCCATTCCCCCCCCACCAATTTCACCGACACACACATCTCCATTAGACACATCATTCACTCTTCCCCTTCCCCAATCCCCTTCCCGTGCATCCTCCATTGTACAAACCACACCATCATCCATAGGAAATGCATTGGACACCATGCTCACATGTATATCACAGTTAAGGACAGAATACAATCAGCTCCAGCAACATAACACACGACTGCAAGAGCACTCGGAGGTGCTACAGAATCGTCTTGCTGCAGTAGAAGAGGAGAATGCTCGCTTCCATACACACTTCCAAACTTTACAAGAGGCTCATAGTGTATTGGAAGTACAGTTGCAGAATACAGATCAAGAAGAAATACAAGTGGTAGAAGGCCATCTAAAAACACAACTAGAACGCAATTCAAGACTTCAACGAAATATGGCACTTCTTAGAAGACACCTGGCAGCTACTCACGAGGAGATCGATGCCTACAGCAACAGAACCAAGAGAACTTAGAAGCAGCCATCAAAAGCACACCAGGGGCACCCATCAGCCCATCAAAGTTCCAAGCAGTGACCCCCGATAATATCAAGATCATATTGGAAGACTATGCCTTGCTGCTTGAAGCACATGACCAGCTATCAGAGGAACTGAGTCAACTGAAGCAGAAACAACAAAAAGACACAACGACTGCCCCTCAAACCACTTCATCAGCGGCTTCACTTCTCACAGACTCAGAGGCCCTACAAGATCTCCAGACACAGGTCACAGAGTTGAAAGCACGCCTACTACAATATGAAAGGCCATCTTCCCCTCCAGAAGCTCCCACCGACGAAGACATAGTACAAATTCCTGTGGAACAAACATTTGAAGAAGAATACGACCCACAACCTTTCCCAGGAGGTCAACAAACGGAAGAAGCTCAGGACACATTCGAAGCACCACAGCCCCCATGGCTATGACAAGTGGAGGAAATCGGGAGTTCTCATGAAGAGCGCACAGTGGTGCAAAATCAGGCCATGAGGGTCATAGAGGAAACTGTGCTGCAATCTGATTACTTCAAGAACCTATCATCGAGACGTCTTATCCTCTCATCTGAACTCCAATACAGGCCTTACTATATTATTCTAGCTGATTATAATGCAGAAATACAGAGAGTCACAGGGAAAATACCTTCCTTCGCAACCCAATTTCAACCCGAAGACCTTCCTCCCGAGGTGCAAAAAGGCAAAATCCGTCAACCAACATGGCGGCAGAAACTTCTTGAAACCTATCCTGAAATGCTCCGCACCTTGAACAATGCGCCATTACATCTTCTCTATAATCCATGCTATGGCCATGTTCCACGACGCCGCTCATGGAAAGCATTCAACATAAAGGTCCAGAATAATGCTCAATGCAAGGAATGGCTCAATTATCCATACATTGCGCCACCACAGGGACCACCGTCAGTAGCGTACATGATGGGAACAATTCGACATTGGATGCCACGATTGAAGCCCATGCCAGATGTGGCAGCCCAGATGATGCTTAAGATTTTGGATATGATGCAGGTAGTACTCAAAACCTTCCGAAATGCAGCAGCACCACAGATACGGCTACCGGGGTTTACTAATGGAAACTGTGATTTGGTGTACGACATGAGCACCACCCCCAGTATTCGTGTGGCTTACGCCTGGCATGCACGCATCAAATACCTCCCTGCATGTTACAAACAGACATTCGAAGAAATGTTCAGATCAAGTTTCTGGGAGTATCACTCGGAGGTCTTCGCACCGAAGCCAACACACCTGCTCCATCTCTTTGCTTGTGAACAAGCCATGTACTCTGAGTACTACACCACACCGCAACCAGAGGTCCCCGGAGCAATAAATTGGGATGCATTGGAAGCTGATCTAGCAAGAGGCTTAAGGATAGGAGAACACGAACTTGCAACGAATGTCATCCAATACTATATCGACCACCCTATAGAGCAGAGGTCTGTCAGGGGTGACAGACGCTAGGAAGGGGGGAGAATGTTGGCATACAGGTACAAAAGAGCAGTCATGCACAATACGGCAACAAGGCCTAATCATTTTTTCCATGGACCATTCACAACTCAAGTGATTTTAATCACTACACAAACATTGTAAATTCTGTTTTTGGTAGAATAGACTCCATTTTGTTCAATCCAAGGAGTCCTCGAGCTTGAGGAGTATTAGAATTAGCTACATATCAATTTTCATAATTTTTAGACTCTGTTTGAGTCCTCAAATAGGCTCTAGAACCTAATTTTTAACTAGGCCGAACACTAGGTCTGGACAAGACCAAAGCTAGTTAGAAAACTATAAAAAGAGCTAGAGAGCTCATTTTTGGGCTAGATTGTTTGTGAATTGAGCTTATGTAAGAGACTTTTTGACTAATGCAAAGAACTCCATTGTTCCTCTCCTTGTTCTTGCCTTGTGTGTGCGTGTGTGTGTATGTGTGTGCATGCTTGTATGCTTCTCACTCACACACTTGTGCCTTCACTTGCTCATAGTCTTCATACTAGTCCTCACGTCTCCACGGATTGACAATTATGAGGTGAATCTTCTCATGTTGGTACTCACCATTGTGCTAGAGTGACAGATACACTTACCACTTTATACCATGTAAGGAATGAGGCTCGTGTTGCCTACCTCCAAAAACAAGTGGAGAGTGAGCACATGAATGAAGGTGATTCCATGGATAGTTTTCTGACAAAGATCAAAGATTTGAAGGAATAGTTGATTTTTGTTGATGAATTCTTACCTGACAATTCACTTGTACAGACTGTTCTGAATGATCTTCGTGATTCATATCAAAGTTTTTCTTCCACTCTTCGTTTGATGATGAAACGAAATCCAAATGCCTTAACATTTGAGGAGTTAATCTCTATTCTGTTGCAAGAAGATTAGTCTAGGCAAAACAAGTCCATTATGCATGTTTTAGATCAAGCTTTCTTGGCTAGTTAGAAGGGCAAAGGTAAATGAAGCTCTTCTACTAGTAAGCAAAAATCTACTAATTCTATACAATCAAAGAAGGATGATAGAGGCGAGAAGAAAACAAAAAAACAGAAATTATCATGCAAATACTTTACAGCAAATGATCATGTCATAAAGAGTTGTCCAAAACTGGTTGCTAAGGAGGCAAAGAAAAAGAGACTGGAATAGTTGTTGTAGAGGCCTCTATACCAAAGACAGAGTCTGCTAATCTAGTGCAGAATGAAGAATGGGTGTTTACTATGGTTTGCAGTTTTGACCCATCTTCTCCTGAACAGTGTATGTATGCAGTAGACTCAGATGTTTGGTACTTTGATAGTGGAGCAACCAAACATTTTACCTCAGAGCCCACTTTCTTCACTTCACTCTAGCCTGTCCCTACACAAAATACTGTCATATGTGCCAACAACTCCTCTTATCCTTTCATGGGAGTTGGTAAGATCATTCTGACTACTATTGATGGTAGTTCTTTTACGTTGTTTGATGCTTTATTTGTGCTAGGGATCAAGAAGAATCTGTTATCAGTTTCAGCTTTAGCCAAGATTGGCTTGGTTGTGAAATTTTTTGATGAAAGATGTACAATTCATGATCTGTCAAATGGCGACATGATTATTGCTTCTGGCATTTTATGTTGTGGGCTATATAATCTCATAGACATGAAAAATTTATGAATGATTTGGCATGTGTAGTACATGATTCTCAAGTTATGTCAAATGCAAAGCTTTGGCATGCATGCTTTGGTCATCTGAATTTTGCTACTTTGCTACACCTGAAGAAATCAGAGTAAAGCCTCCTTGGAAACGAGAGCCCTGTGAAAAGGCAAAAAAAAAAAAATTAATGGATTGACATCATGCAATGTGTGAGAACGAATTCACTGAATTGCAGATGACATCATCACCGATGTCATACATGGCAATATTTGCATCCTCCTTCTCTTCTTGTGTGTGGCGCAAGTAGGTGAGTTGGACTCTCTCACTAACGAGTGCGCTTTTGCCTCGTTGGCGAAGGTTCATAAACAGCCATAGCATTCTCCCTCTCCCTCTAGCTCGCTATCGACAAGTGGTCATAACTTACAATGAGCACGATGTTGCAGAAGGAGCTTGTTCTCTCTCTCTTAGGGGGGGGGCACATGCAGCTATGGCGATCCAAAGTATGATGAAAATGAGAGCTTTTTGCCAGCGTGGCAACGATAGGTGATGAGTTGTACGGTGACTTCTTGGGTGACCCGAACGAAATGTCACCCTGCTAATCTTTCCGTTCGGATCACCCCAAGGCTGGAAACAATATTTTATATAATAAAAAATAATTATCTTTTGTCATTTCGTATAATTGCTGCCGCCACGACGCCGTGTATGTTACATATTCTGCGCATACCAAGATGTATATCTTACATATTCTGCGCATACTATGTGCATATCGATTGAAAACTAAAAAGAAATTTAGCATATTGCGCTTATACATGAAAACAAGCAAGACGATCGCAGCTTAAATTATAAATTAATAAATATTATAAATAATTAATGAATATACATGTTATTCCACAAAAAACAATACAATAAATATTCGGTCACCGAGGAGTAAAGAAAAATATTGTTGTTTTTTTTAATATAAAGGAAGTTCGGCAATAGCCTACTCTCCTGGACTTGAATTAAATAAAGAAAAGTACAAGAGAAGGGGACTAGTGTCCACGGGACCCCCCAAATCCCACAAAGCAGGGGAAGCTTTTACAGAGCTTAGATGACATTACAAAGAAGGTTAATTACCCTCTCATCACCCTCATGTGGGGCCCACTTGGGTTTAAGCTTGTTATCGATCAAAAGGAGTACTTGATGATGCCTAAAGGGGGGGGATTTTTTACAGTTGACAATCCTTTTGCCAAGGAGGAACAACGATTTCTCAATTGACCACTCCTTGGGGGAGTCACCGAAGTTGAAAGCACATCTTTCCCGCCATATTTTCCATAGGACCTCCCCTCTGATGGCGTTCCAGAGAGTCGCGGAGCAGCCGATCGCTTCTCCCAGCAGGGCTTGCTGCCAACTGAGACGTTTTTGAAGTCTAATTCTCTTTCCAACCACCTGCCAGAGTCTGTTGGAGTTGGGGCAGGTAAAGAAGATGTGTGAAACATCTTCGATAGACCGGTGGCAGCGTTTGCACCAGGGAGGGATCCCACAAATTTTGCTAGCCTTAAGGTTGGTCCAGATTCCATGATGAAGAATTTGCCATAAGAGGACAGACTTTTTGATTTCTATGAGGGGGTGCCAAATAGCCATGAACTTCATGTCCCACCGAAGCCGCGTCCATGACAGGCACCACTTTTTGTTGAGGTTAACTTGATAGTCGATCGTTTCTTTGATGTTCGGGATTTTTGATAGGCTATTCCCATTGTGCCATTTGAGACCAAGCGAGCTCGACATGTCGTGTCCCATGAGAAGGCGAACTTTGTGTCGGTCCCAGGCGAGACATCTGCTTTGCAACGTGTTCCATTCTTCATACGAAATGTTGATGCTAGGATCAATATCCTCAAAGTTGATCCAGCGGTTCGTGTCTTGTTTCCAGAGATGTTTCCATTTTTTGAAGCCTTTGTTCCATAGCTTCTTGGCATTTTGAATGTTCCAAGATTCCACACTCCGGATGCCATGGATCGGAAACCAGATAGAGTCGTTTTGTCTGATACCGGCAGCCCACTTCCAGTCTTCACTTATTCTTGTGAAGCTTTTGACTTTATTCCAACTCTTCCAAAGGGAGCACACCAGATTAGAGCCTTTCGGGAAGACGGGGATCGGGGAAAACAGCAAGGTCAAGATGTCAAGATTCTTCCAATTTGGGAAGCCCATGAGCGCCAACTCATTCTTGTTTCTGAAGATCAGCTTGGCCCACGAGGCCTCCCCGTTGCACCAAGCCTTAATCATCCATTTGGCCGACAATTTGTTAGCCATGCACCCAATGTCCAAGATACCAAGTCCCCCACTATCTCTATGGCTGGTGCAGATGGACCATTTGATTTTAGGCACCCCCCTCCTATTGTGGTCGCCCGTCCAAAGGAAGTTTCTACAAATACTATCCAGTTTGGACAGATCATGCTCTTTCGGTCTCCAACAAGAAAGGAAATAAATGGTAGATGATAAGAGGAACGTGTTGATAACCATAGCACGACCAACAAGATTGATTTGCATACCTCTCTAATAATTAAGCTTGTTTTCGAGTTTGGCAAGCACCCAATTCCACCGCTGTTCCATAGAGACGCCAAACCCCAAGGGAATCCCAAGAAGCCGAAAAATTTGGCCCTGCAGAATGATTTGACAGCCATGATCAATGAGAAGGTCGGGCTGTGACCCACCAATAGCTCTAAAGGCGGTCTTAGAGTTGTTGATTATGGATCCAGAGGCTTCACAAAAAGTAGCAAGACACTTCCAGAACGTCTCAAGGCTGGTACTATCATTGTGCACAAAAGCGTTCATATCATCGGCAAAAAGTCTCATGGTGATCTGACTGTGGTCATGCGGCAAACGAAGGCCTTTAATGTTACTAGCTTCCACCTGATGCTCCACCAGCCTGCTAAGCCCTTCTGTGGCAATGGCAAAGAGAAGGGGAGCCAATGGGCACCCTTGTCTGATAGATCTTCTAAGTTTGATCACCTTTGAAAGATTTCCATTAATGTTAATTTGGGTCGATGCGTTTCCGAGAAGGGTCGCGATCATCTTGGTGAATTTCTGACTACATCCAAGATCTTGTAGCGACTGTAGAATATAGTCCCATTCTAGCCTGTCGTAGGCTTTATCAAAGTCGATCTTGAGGAAAACTACTTCTTGTTTAGACTCATTTGCAAATTCAAGACCTTCCCAGATATCTATAATGGTTTCCAAAATTGACCTGCCTTTGATGAAACCTTTTTGGTCCTCGCTTAACCACGCTCTCAAGTGGCAAGAGATTCTGTTGGCAATGACTTTGGCGATGATCTTGTATCCTGTTTGGAGCATTGTAATGGGACGCCAGTTCTCTATTCTGTTCTTTTCCCCTTTTTTGTGTACTAACTTGATAATGCCATTGTTGAGACAAGAAGGAAGCGCGCCAAACTTGAGTGCCTCTTGCCAAACCAAACGAAGAGGGGTGGCAACCACCAACTTGAAGGATTTAAAGAGCTCATTAGTGAGCCCGTCGGGTCCCGGGCTTTTACCTAAGGGGAGGGCATCAATGACCTCAATGATTTCGGCTTCAGAGATAGAGGCATGAAGCAGAGAGTGAAGGTTGGGTGGTATCCTGTGGGGGGAAACCCTAGATATGGCAGCCATACAGTCCCTTCTATGGTGGGAGAGGGGGTTTGAGGTCCCCAGGAGTCTCGTGAAGTGCCCTTCAATGATCCCAAAATTATCTTCTTCCGTATTGCATACATTGCCATTTGCGTCTAGCAATAAGGGGATCGATTCTCTGTTGTGTTTCCTTTTGAGGATACGGCACATCTCTTTGGTGGGTTTGTCGGCTTTGCCAGCCCACCACTCCTTGAAGAAAATTTGCAAATTTTTCCTTTGTATCTCTTCCTCGTATCTCAGCAGCGCTCTGATCTTTCGAAGTCCTTTCTGGGCTTGAGATTTTCCTTTGTTCACTTCCTCCTCAAGCCGCCAGAGTCTGCTTCTCTACGAGCCCGCCGCACAGTCTCAAGCATCTTCCTGGATCTAATCATGATCTGTCGTGACTTATCGACCGCACTTCTCCAACACTTGGCTGGGGACAAGCCAGAGCCGAATGCCTCCTTCCACACATCAGAAATTTCTTGATGGACGGAGGGGAGAGAGAAGGAGGGCACACTGGCATGGAACCACGGAGCCTTACGGATCTTGGTGGGGGGTTGAAAAGTGATGACGATCGGGTAGTGATCAGAGATGGTGAGGTCGGTGCGTTGCGAGAGGGAAGGGTGGCCCCACTGATGAGTAAAACTCTGAGAAATGTAGCATCTATCAAGTCTAGCTTTCCTCAGGTCCTCGCCTGCTTGGAGATTTGACCAAGAAAAGCCCTTCGAGTCTTTGAATTCGACCAAATCCAAGTGTAGTTTAGTTTTGTCCCACGTTTCTTTCTCCCGACTATCGATGACCCTACCCTTGCCCATCCATCTGTCCATAGGGTCCTCTACCATGTTGAAGTCACCACAAATAAGCACGTTGTGGGGGAGCGAGTCCAAGGAGGCCCAAGTGTTAAGTCTCTCTAACTCCCCATTAGGGGCATACAAAGAAACTAAAGTAAAACAAAAGGGAGCACCGAAAGAAACAACAATCCATCGATGGCATTCATCTTCAATGGAGTTCTCAAGCTTTTCAAACCAGAGTTGATTAATACCGATTACCGTTCCACCGGACCCCCGCTGATGCGCCGTTGAAATCCAAACATGGGTCGAGGAGACATGTCTAAGCCGTTTCTGGAGGTCTTCTCCGTCAATTTCAATCTCTTGAATACATATAAAATCTGGGTTTAGGCTAATGTCGCGAAGCCATTGACCAATGATGATCGCTCTTGAGGGGTCGGTTAGCCCTCTAGCATTTAACGAGATGATGATCATTGTCGTAGTGAGCCCTCTTTGCGGGAGGGAGCTTTGTCCTTTCTTTTCTTGGGTTCATCTTTCTTTTTCGCTCGGATCGGATCCCGAGTTAGCATTAGGTTCTTGTGGGGGCTTTTCCACGGTAACTCCATAGGTTGTTTTCCTTTGCGGGATGCCTCCTGCTGGGAAGAACTGGGCACCGTTTTTAGCTCCGTTTTCGGAATAGTCAATCCGATGATGGAGCTTTCACTATCCATGTTATCTTCGTTGCTAGTAGTAAAGCCGTCTTCTTTGCTTGTAGTGTAACCCTCCTGCAAGGTTTCTTTACTGTCAGGGATCTCTAGGCCTTTGACGTCGGTGTCCACCTCAAGTTGGTTCCCACCTGGGTAGTCAAACTCATTGATTTCCTTTTCCAGATTGCAATACAAGTTGCTGGAGGGGGTAACTGACATGTTGTTTCGCTCAGAGGTTGCCCTAGGGCTTCTTTTCCATCTTCTTCTGACTTCGATGAACCCGTCTGCATCAGCTTCTGGATTAAGGGGACCCTTGAATTCCTCTACTTTCGTCGAGTGATTCAATGCTCCATTGCTATCTTGAGCATTTTTGGGGGCTTCTTGATTTCGCTTGCTTTTTCGTCTCAGAGGGCAATCTTTGATCCTGTGACCTTGTTGGCCACAACGAAAGCACGCGTTGGGAAGGTTTTTGTAACTGATGTCTTGCTCCCATACATCCCCTTCGCCCAAGTCCAGTTTGATCTTCGATGGAAGTGGCATACTGAGGTCAGCCTCGACACAGATTTGAGGGTGCCATCGAGCGTTGAACGAGTGTCTTGCACCTTCATAAATGAGACCACCAATGTCCTCGCGTGAGGCCAACGGCTTGCCGATATGAGAAACAATGTCCCACACGAAGTTGTACAAGAAGTATGGCAGGTTAGGGAGCTCAACCCAGAGAGGGTACCGAAGCGATTTTGATTTGTCGGGAGTAAAATCAGGGGACCATCTGAATAGGCACAAGGTCGCCCGGCCGAGTTGCCAGGTTCCGACGCTTAGTGCCCGAAATGCCATATCTTCATTTTCAAAGACTAGCAACATGTGGCTTGCCGGTAAGAACTGACACTTACAAACAATTAGCCCACGGGGGAACCACTCGTTGCGAAGCCACTGTCGCACGGTTTCGAGCGGGGGCCTAGGGCCAAACATTTGGCCGACAAGGCAAACTTTCTTGAGCTCCTCCTGAGTTGACAGAACTGCAGATCTACTGAGGGAGACCAAGGGAGGTTCAATGCTCTCGGAGGCCTCAAGGGCAGCACAAGATCCCCCCTCCAACAAGGAGGCCAGGTTACTGGTCTCCCCCGGAGGAGGGGCCAGGTTGCTTCTCACAAATGAAGGGATCGCCAAATCCATGACCTCAAAGACCCACGAAGTGAGAGAGAGAGAACCCAGACAGAACCTGTAAAAGGTCTAAAGTAAAAAGCACGAAAGAAGTAAAACAATGCAAAGCCTCCCAGTCAATAGACTTCAAAACTCCACGCCATTAGTCCATGGAGACTTCAAATCACCACGCCAAAAGTCCCAAGAGATTACAATGTCCAGATCGAGGGACCTTGAGAACCAACCAAACGGTCAAACGGCTCGAAGCTAAGTCCTCGAACAATACAATAAATGTAATTCTAAACAGATTTTCATACAACTGCAAATAGAATAAACGTAATTTTTTGTTATGATTTCATGTTAAAATTCATGAAGAATAAGTTCGTTATGATTAACGTGGAACCTACTTCAATTACATGACTCATATGCATAATTGAGCATGTGTCTTGAATTTTGATCACCGGAAGTTAGATATTCTAATGGTAATACATTGAGCATTGTGTGTTGTGTTCCAAGCTTCTTCTTATTCTTCCTTGTGTTGTTTGGGTGCTTGTAGAGACCTCAAATTCCAACAATTGGTATTAGAGTAGGTCTCTACTTCATCTAGGGCATCATTGATGCCCCTTCGATTAGAGTCTCAAAATGGCATGAAATTTGGAGAGCATACTCAAGTTGATTAGGAGATAAAAACCTTCGTTTTGTGGTGTTGAAATCATGATCTGAACTCGTTTCGGACTCCTAATGCACTATCACACCGCTTTTTGTGCCAAAGATATATATATAGGTTTCAGTTGCCATTATAAGCAAACTAGAAGTTTGCTACAGGCTTAGCAAAACTCGATAGGGTAGTTCTGTTCAATTTTTTGAGATACAGTCAATTTTCTACATCACCGGAAGTTAGACCACCACCATCTATGTGCCCATACTTATGGTGACCATAAGTATCATCATATGTATCACACATGTACCCTTAATTTTCCATTCGGTGACTCAAAAAGTACAATCCGGTCACCCGAAAAAGAATGCATGTGCCCTCGTTATCTCTCTCTCTCCACACGGCCGCATGTACGTTGAAATGTAGCAGCAGTTGATTGTTGTATCGCATAGCAAAAATATGTCTTTCTCGCTTTGTGGCTTAAAGGTGTCGAGGCCCTTAGAGAACCCGAGTGGAAGTAAGTCGGTTAGACATGGGTCTTGTGAATGACCATTGAATGTGTTGCACTGCTCTTATGGTTATGGCGACTTCACAATCCACTTTGGAAGTGTGTTTAGGAAAGAGACAAAAGTGACTTGACCAAAAAAACGGATTCAAGTGTGTTTTTAAACAATTCAGCAACGAGAGATCCTTCACTCGCTTCACAAAATGACCAAGAAAGTGACAACAAATCCCACCAAAGTGTTTATGGAAACCTTCATGAGCACTAACAACTTCATGTAATGGCTATGTGCAATGATAAACGTGATACAAAGAGAGTGGGAGGGAGGGTAAATGGGGGTAAAAAATGTGAAATTCAAATGAACAAAGGGGTGGCAGGGTGGGCGAATGGGCGAAATGAGGCCCCAAGGAGCACAACTGATGGCAAGAGCTTTTCTCAATGAGGAAAAAAACAAAACCACCAATGCTCAAGCACCAGCACCATCAAAATCACCGTCAAACAAACCACCAAGACCTTCACCTAGAGCTCTGATACCATGTAGAGATCACACGCATGGAAGCAAACTGAAAAGAAGAGTGTACTCACAAAATGAAAGAGTGTGTGAGACTCAAAGTCAATAGACCAAGAAATGGGTAAACTCACATGGATTAGAAATGAGCTTGCCAAGAGCATTAAGGCTCCTCAAGCTTCTAACCAAGTACAAATGGGGGCAAGGCCCTCCTTATATAGAGTTGGAGGGGGCTCTTTAAAGTACATCAAATGTGGGATATTTCCCTTGACGGAGAATGAATACATAGGTAGAAGCAAATGGAAAGTACCCATATACAAAAGAGATACAATATGAAATGAAAATAAAATGGAAATGGAGTGCCTCTTAGATACAAAATGGAGAATCTGAACTCATGCAAGTACAAATGGAAATCATGTACGAGAAATCATATGGTTAACATCCTCAAGGTTGGACATTGATTGTATCTGAATTGTCACATGCTCGTAGTGAGTATGTCCAATCTCTTTGACTTGTTTAAGCCACTAAGGGATGGGTGCTTTATTTGTCCCTTGGCCTTCCTCAAGGACACAATCGCCTATGACTGGTTGAGGTTCATGTGCATCTTTGAATGTTTCTTCCACTGGAATTTCCACTAACTCCTCAGGTTCAAGCACCTCTTGTGGAGATGGTGGCCGTTCGTATTGCAAGAGACTGGTTTGCAACTCTTCTATCTATTTCTACAAGGCTTTAATCTCTTGTGGAGTGATACTAATTGGGATAGCCTCTATAACATATGTGATGATAGATGCTCGTTGATTACATAATTGGTTAAGCTTGTCTTGTAACTGATCATATGAGTCGAGGAATCTCGCATGTTCTTCTAAGAGAATGTGAATTTTCTCTGATGTCACAACTTGGAATCGAGAGGAATTGATTTGTGCTTGAGGTGTACTCTCCATGGCAACTTCGAGGTTGTCTTGATTTTGTTGTTGAAGGCACTTGTTCTTCTCCATTGCTTCTACCATATGTCGACGCAAGAGGGCCATGTTTCTTTGGAATTTGGCATTATGCTCCTTTTGATTGTGTAAATGAGCTTCAATTTCCTTTACCACCTCTTGGTCGATGTTCCCAAGCTTGGCATCCAACTCATTGTGTGTCTACTATAAAGTTTCATATTGATCATGTAATTCCCTATTATTGGCCTCTAACTCGGTTATGCATTCTTGTAAGTGTGTAGTCTCAACATTAATCTCTTCATTTCTTGCTTCCAAATTTTGGTACTCCTTTCTTAAATGAATGGCACATTGAATCATTGTATTTAATGCATTATCTACAGTTATGGATGTTGTGTGAAAATGCAAGGGGATGGGAAACGAAGAAGGAAATAGTGTATGACATGCCTAATGGTGTGGGGAGTGCTAATGATGGGGGTGGAGGGGGAGTGGGAGAAGGTGGAAGTGAGGGGGATAGGGGAGGTGTTGTGGGTGCTAATATGTCCATGGCATCAAATGTGATTATGTCTGATGGTGATACCACAAATATTGGTGTGGTAGGTGTGATGCTTCTTGTGACAGTGAATAGTGAAGATGTCAAAAATGGATGAGGATCCCATGAAGAAGAGGGAGTTGAGGTTCAGAGTGTGGCTTTAAGAAAAGTTTCCCATGATGGTGGTACGGTAGTTGAAGGTGGGTGAGATTGAAATATGGAGGAATAGGTTGTGGAGGTGGAAACAATTGGGTAGGGTTGTGTGGCAGGGATTCCCGGAATGGTAGCAAGTCGGGCTAGGTAAGATTGGACAAGATGCTTTCATGGGTAGCCTAGGAAAGATTCAAGTGGAGCCTTGGAGGCAGTGTACAATGGATTATTGATAGAGGAGAATAATTTTTCATGGGAAATAGGGGCATGAAAACTAAAGGAAGGTGTAGAGGTTATTACTTTGGTGGTTCCTATGGTTACTTCCACATGTAATGGTGGATGGGGTGATGTATGGTAAATTGGCTCCTCTTCTTAGATGGTTTCGACGATTGTGGTTTTGGGTTGTGCTTCTTAGGTTTTGGGTGGGGATGGAGGGTGTGGAGGTGAAATGGGCAAGGTTTGGACAAAGTTTCTACTATAAGATCAATAGTCACTGTCAATCTTGCTCGTGAGATATCTAGCATCAAAGTAGCTCCTCTTGGTTGGGCATAGAGAATCAATCCTCTCATTCTCTTTGATGGGGGTGTTGATGCTTTTCTGCTTTTGAACTATTGGATTCCGTTTCAATATAAAGCTCCCTAAATAGGAATATCATGGGCCAAACATCTATGAATAATGCGAGTAAGGGTGCAACATCCATTCAAAATATTCTTGCAAGGCCACCTCTCATTAGCAACATGAATTTGATCAATTATCCAAATTGGGAGATTGATGGTCATGTTACGGGTATATGCCAAGTATAAACTAAACCACACTAGCTTATGCAGCTGAGTAAATTGATCTTGTTCGTGAAAAGCAAGGTGCTGCATACATATTTTTAGATGAACTACCATGTTTGGGATCATAGCTATCATATCCTATAGCTTAGTAAGATTCCTATTCTTCATGCTATCTAGTACTAGCATCTTCTTTTCAGTAGGAATATGCATGCCCTGCATGTCAAGGGCTTCCTAAAATAGGTTTAAGATGAGCCTGAACTTCTTCAATCCATTCCCATGCATCAAAGATGGAATAACAAATGTATTGGCTATTCCCTTGTCCTTGTTAGGTTGTAGAGTGTTGATAAAGTAGTAGCATCGCATGAAATCCAGTTTAGGTAGCCAAGCACTAAATTATTCTGCTAGCCTACCTTGTGCCATATCGATTGGAGTTCTTCAATATTTTTCAACTTCTTGAATTCTCATGTACACGGATGATATTTCTCCCATATATTGTTAAACTACCATTCTGTTTCCCAAATATAAGATGCATCTTTGAGGGGTCTAGCCATCTTGTTAAACCAATGAGAATGAGGATTGACTTTTATTGTGTGGCCCATAGATGGAACTTGAATGGGTATTGTGTGCAGATGTACTAGTACCTCTAGTCTCTCCTTAGGTCTTTCAATGATAGGCAAAGCATCAATATCTATCATTTGGTAACTAGTGCCTGTAGTGCCTACTGCTTCAACCATGGTGATGGTGGTAGTGTATGTTTTGTGGATCTGCTAGAAGAAGAAGAATCACATCAGTATTGTATTAGAACTTGATGAGACCTTGTTCCCTTTACAATACCAATGTGACATCCTTGAATGTTATTGAGTTAGTGAGTGTTTGTGTGAGGTTAGTATGGGTGAAAGTTAATATGGTGAGTGGATAACCTAAATGCATACTTGGGAATGCAATGAGCTCTTAATGCATCTAATATTATACAAGGGTGTTACATGGTGGGGTCAGGGGCTCTGTTACAAGACTTGACTTTCCATGCTTCCCTTATAGGATTACAAGTTTTGTGTGTGAATACGTATAAGGGTTTTAGGGATGACTCCCCTTGGTCATGGGACTTTTTTGGTACCCATTGCCAAGTGATTCTAGGTTGGACTTTACATGAGGTCTTGTGTTCAACAACTTGCAATGTGAATTTCTAAGGGTTTGGGACCAATGAGAATTATTTAATTCCTAAGAGCTCATCTGTGGCTAATTGAGCTCGTACTCATGTCTTAGGCACCCAAATTTGCCTATGGTTGTGGTCAACCTTAATTGACTGATTTGGTAACCAAATGGAGTGTACACATTGTGGAAGGAATCTTTGATGTACTACTCGAGGTTGCACTGACTTCATCAACTGCTTCTTAGGCATTGATTGTGCCAGCAAGGGAGCAAGTGGGCACTCACCGTTGCATACCCATATTTGCTTCACACCATAGATCACTTTTCCTCGAGATGTCATTTGTCTTTGGGATTTCATAGTCCTTGTAAGCTGCTTATCATGTACCTTGATTGGGCTACTAAGACAACTAGTGTCTTTGGAAAAGAAGGGAGTTCCATCCTCTCTCTTGTGTGTGCTTCAATAGCAAAATCCTTCTACACCATATAGTTTTGGACAAGAACAACATCTTTTTCTTCATGATTAACCCTAGAAGAACTAGTAGTTTTTGTCATGCCTAGATCATTGATTGTGCAACTTCCTAGATCAATCGTGACATGTTTTTCATTTGTCCAAACATGAAGAAGTCCACTCCTTAGGTTTAAGGTGACTACATGATCATAGATCCAATATTGTGTTGGAGTTAGATGTCTGCAAAAGCACACAAACAACGCAAGTAAGAAGAAGAAGCTTGAAGCACAACACACAATACTGAATGTATTACCACTAGAATGTAAAAAGATAAGTAGCCCGTTAGGGCAATAGGCATATACACAAGCTAGGGGAAAAAAACCTCCTAAAGAGGGAAAAAAGTGCCTCGATGGTCCTAGTGTGTTCACACTCATCACTACCAAAATATATCAACAACTCCCCCTAGGAGTCATGCAGTGAACAAGGGTTTGGCACTCATGTATAAGGAAGTGCAAAGCTATGTGGAAACAATCCACAAAAGGAAGTAAGCCTAAAGCTTTGCAGAAAGCTTCAAACTTCTCCCTAGGCAGAGCCTTGGTGAAAAGGTCTCCAATGTTCTCCAATGTGGGCACATATGCCAAGCTAATCTCTCCAGCAAAGAACCTCTCCTTGACATAATGATAATGCACCTCAATTTGCTTAATGCGAGCATGGAACATAGGGTTCCTCACAACTACCAATGTGCTCTGCCTCTTAGTGAAGATGGTGGTGGTAGAAAACTGACCAACACCCAAATCCACCATAAGGCATCTAAGCCATACACACTCAATAGTCACTGTGAAGGTTGCCCTATACTCAACTTCACAACTAAAATTGGCCACAATAAGCTGCTTCTTGCTCAACCAAGATATGCATGAGCTACCAAGCATGAAGCAAAAACCATTGGTGGACACACGAGTGTCATAGCAACAAGCCCAATCACTGTTAGAAAAGCATGCAAATCTGGTGATAGTGATCCCCCCTTGGGATAAAACAATCCAAGTAGCCGGGTACCACTCAAGTAAAGAAAGATGCGCTTAACCGCCTGCCAATGCTTGACACTTGGGCAATGCATAAACCTGCTCATTTGTGAGACAGCAAACTCAATATCTGGTCGAGTAATGCATAAGTAAATCAAACATCCAACAACCTGCTGATAGAGAATAGCATCAAATGCATCTCCAGCATCATGAAGACACAATCATAAACCTGTCTCCATAGGAGTGTCAATAGGCTTACAGTTTTCAAGGCCAAAATGCTACAATAATATGTCAATATATTTCATTTGACACAAAGCCATTCCACCATCAACTTGCAATGCCCAAATAATGATCCAAATGCCCCAAATCTGACATCTCAAATGAGGCATGTAAATCAGCCTTAAAATCAGCAATATGCTTCTCAATAGGACCAGTGAGCAGCATGTCATCAACATAGACAACAATGATCAGAAGCACATCATTAGCATGCTTAACATATAAGGTGCTTTTAGTTGGACTATTCTCAAAACCATGTGCAATGAGACAGGCATGTATCTTTTCATACCAAGCACTTGGTGTTTGCTTTAAACCATATAATGCCTTCTTTAACCTGCACACCTGGTTTTCATGCCCTTTCTGCACAAAGCCACGGGGCTGAAAAACATACACTTCTTCATGCAAGTCACCATTCACAAATGGAGGTTTAATGTCCAATTGATGTACATTCCAACCATGATGGGCTGCAAGTGCACATATGCTACTTACAGTAGTCATACGACATGAAGGTGCAAAGGTCTCATCAAAATCAATGCCTCCTTCCTGCGCATAACCCTTTGCAACAAGCCTAGCCTTATACCTGTCAACTATTCTATCATGCTTACGCTTCAGCTTGTAAACCCACTTAGTGTCGATGGCCTTCTTTCCAGAAGGCAAGTCACATAAAGACTAGGTACCATTCTTTATTACAGCATCATATTCAGATTGCATAGCGGCCATCCAATTTTTTGAATTTTGTGCTTCATCAAATGAAACATGCTCATTCTCATCACAGATACTAGACGTAGCCATATCATAGCAATTTGATGCAAAAGAGGCACTATGAGATCTTGAACAAGTACGATATGACATAGGTGCATCTAATTTGTTGTCACACAAAGTCTGAGCTAGCCATTTTGGCATAGTTTTTGCCTCCTCAATATAAGCTCTCTCATCAACAAGTGCATCATGTAAATCTACATAAAAAATGGACTGATCTGCATCATCACATGAAACCTGCAAAGGCTAAGAAGTTGCCTCATTAGGACTAGCACTATATTTTCCACCTATAAGAAGAGGCAGCAAAGTATCATACATGTCTTTGGAGCTAACACATGTCTCCTTAGTACATGAAAGTAATGATTGAATAGCATCTTCCACAAAAGCAAAAATACTGACCAAAATACAAAGGATAACCTTTGCTTTTAGAACTATACCCAACAAAAATACATTTTCTTGCTTTATCATCAAATTTCTACGATGTTGTTCAGGCACTAATGCATCTACCAAACAACCAAAAACATGCAGATGAGCAATAGATGTCTTGCAACCATGCCAAGCCTCATATGGAGTGATAGACTATAGCGCTTTAGTGGGACACCTGTTAAGTACATATGTTGCACACATAATAGCCTCAAGCCAGAAACTATGTGGTAAAGCTTGACTCTTGACCATACACCTCACCATCTCCATGAGTGACGTGTTCTTTTGTTCAACAAATCCATTCTATTGAGGTGTGTATGGTAGTGTACACTGATGTTTTATCCCAAGTTCAGCCAGAAATTCATTAAAATCAGAAGACATATATTCCCCCCCACCCCCTTGATCAAAACAGAGGGGTGCCCATTTTACATGTTGACAGATTTTCAACCAAAACCAAAAACTGTTTGAGGCACACAAACACTTTGATCTTTGCTTTCAATGGATAGACCCATGCATGCCTCGAAAAATCATTGATGAAAGTCATTAAGTAAAGATAGTTTCCAAAAGAGGGTGTCTGCATAGGACCATAGACATCAGTGTGAACAAGCTGCAATTTCTGAGTAGCTCAAATTGAACCATCTTTTGGAAAGGAGGAGCGTTGCATTTTTTCAAAATACAACCTTCACATACATGTTTACCAGGTGCCTCAAGTTTGGGCAAAGAGGACACCATTTCAGATTTCTACAGGCATAGCAAACTAACAAAATTCAGATGACGAAAGCATGCATGCCAAAGCTTTGCATCTGACATGGCTTGAGAATCATGTACTCCACATGTTGAATCATTCACAGATTTTTCATATATGTGAGCTTATACAACCCACGAGATAAAATGCCAGAAGAAATAATCACATTGCCATTTGACAGATCATGAACTCTACATCTGTCATTAACAAATTTCACGACCAAGATAATCTTGGCTAAAGCCGAAACTAATAACAGATAAAACTAACGTGAAGTAAGAGCTGAATAATATCCCTAAGTACAAAGTACCACCACATATGAGAGTATCAAGTATGTGGTAACATGGGGAAAAAACCTCTAGCCAACACTAGAGTAAAAAGTGCCCATGTATAAGGAAAAGGTTCCCATCAAATCTACTTCAAGGAACACATAAGTGTAACAAACATAGTGGAACGAATGATGTGAACACCTACAGGGAGTGACAAATTAGTTTTCACAAGGTAATAATCCTAAAGCTTTGTGAAAAGCTTCAAACTTTTCCCATGGAAGAGCTTTGGTGAATATGTCTGCCACATTATCCTGTATAGACACATATACCAAATCAATACCTCTTGCATGATGGCGCTCTCTCACATAGTGATAATTCACCTCAATATGTTTGGTCTGTGCATGAAACGTTGGGTTCTGTGCAACAGCCAAAGCACTCTGACTACTAGTGAGAATATGCATAGTAGCATCAATCTCCATGAAAAGGTCCATCAATAGGTGTCTCAGCCATATACACTCCACTGTAGCTATGAAAACTACCCTGTACTCAACTTCACAACTAAATGTCACCACTGTAGGTTGCTTCTTACTCAACCAAGATATGCATGAGTCTCCAAGGAAAAAGCAATTACCACTAGTGGACACACAAGTATCATAACAACTAGCCCAATCACTATCTGTAAAAGCATGCAAGCATGGCTGAATATCTTTGCCATGAAAGAGACCTAAGCTCAAAGTGCCTCTAAGATATCTAAACACATGTTTTACTGCTTGCCAATGCTTAGTGTCACGGCTATGCATGAATGGAATCAACTGGGAAACTGCATACTGTATATCCAGCCTTGTGTTGCATGCATATATAAGACATCCCATAGTTTGCTGATAAAGAGAAGTGCCAAATGCATCAATGGATTCCTAAATTGAGAACCTAAATCCTATCTCACCTAGTGTGGAAACTAGCCTGCATCACCAGCACGATCCGTGCATAGGGTCAAAAGGTTCTGTGAAGAAAAATTTTCAGTTGTAGCTAAAAATGCTTTGAAACAAGAAAATACCTCATTTCTTTGCTTTCATAGGATACACCCATGTATGATGAGTAGCATCATCAATGAAAGTAACAAAATATACATGCTTTCCAAAAGATGGAGTCTTGACGGGACCACATACATCGCTATGAACAAGCTGTAATTTTCTTGTAGTGTGTGTATGACTATCTTTTGGAAAAGAAGCATGATGCATTTTTTCAAGAATGCAACCTTCACATGCATGCTTTTCAATGGACTCAAGTGTAGGTAAACCAATACCCATGTCCTTCTTTTGTAAGTAAAGCAAACTATTGAAGTTCAAGTGACCAAAATGAGCATGCTAAAGCTCTATTTCAGCCATGGAAGAAGTATGAGCAACCAAGGCATTCAAGGCAGCCCTCTTGTATGTATCCATGTGATATAAACCATTACATAATGTACCAGATCTCACGATAACATCACCATTGCTAAAATCATGAACCATACACTTATCATCAACAAAGTCTACATGAATTGGCAATCAATGGAACTGAAATTAAGTTCTTCTTGATACAAGGAACATACAATGCATTTTTTAAGAGAATCACACCTCCATTTGCAGCCGTAAGCTCAATTTCTCCTGCTCCAATGATAGGATAAGAGGCATTTGTTGCACACACCACATGTCCTCCTTTGGGTGCATCTTTCAACGAGGCAAAAAAATCTTTTGCATGATGTTATGTGCTTTGAAGCACCACTATCAAAGAACCAATCGGAATCAGCCTCATTCACAACCATACATTTAGAATGCAAAGAATCATCATAATGACATGTAACAACACATGCCCAAAAACCTTGACCCATGTTAGCTTCATCATTCTTTACATTTGCTGAATTTTTAGCAATAGACATGTCAGATTCCTTCTTCTTTTCATTGCATTTAGCAAGCTTTCTAGACTCATCAATAGTATGACCAGCCTTTTGAAAATATTTGCATCACTTCTTCTTTTGCAAATCACCATCATTAGAGGAATGAGTGGAAGAGGAAGGTTGAGGCTTTGGTTTTGATGAACCCAAAGCATTACCATACTTGCTTTTCCCCTTTTCTGAGATAGCAAGTGCTTGTATTCCCTCAATCAAACCACTCCTATTCACTCTAGATTGCTCTTCTTGCAAAAGAAGAGACATAACCTCATCAAATGCATACATATTAAGATTTCCTTTTGCAACCAAACGGAGTGTACTAGCAAAGCTTTGAAAAGATTTCGATAATCCTTTCAACAATCTAGAAATGAGTGATGCATCCGGAATAATCTCATCCATGTTTGACAATTGCTCTTTCAAGTCCTTGATGTGTGTCCCATACACATTCATTGACTCATTTTCAGCCATACATACATCCTCAAGTTGCTTCCTCAAGTATGCAACACATCACATGGCATACAACGAAGCAAGAGTGTCCCATGCCTGTCATGATGTAGAACATGACCGATGTGTGGAACTATATGATGCTTCACAGAAAGCGCAATCAAAGCATGAGCTTGAGCATCTTTTCCATCCCATCTAAGCTGCTCCTGTGTAGGTGGAGAAGGAGAAACCACTGTACTTGAAGAAGAAGCTCCATCTGTGACAATAGATTGTGAAGTAGAAGAACCTGCAGGTCTTTGATGTACATCTGCCACTATGTTCCAAAGTTGTTTAGCAACAAGAACATGCTTCATCATGTAAGACCACATCGGATAGTTGGTCCCATCAAGCTTATCTTGAGTTTGAAACATGCCAAACAAGTCATTGCTACTTTCCATTTCACAAAAGAAGAAGAATGTGACAAAATCTTCTTTTCAACAAAAGTTGAAGTGAATGCTGAAAATTTAGCTCACAAACCATCACTCTGATGGCAATTCTGATTGCACAAATTGCTTCAAAATGGGGGTAAAACCCTAGGGCACGCACTTATTGGGGATGTTTCTTGGCTACTGAAATTCGTTGTTCTATGCTTCGAAGTCAACTTGCACTGTTAAAAGTGCGCACACACCACGAGGTGAAAAACCAAAACTTGAGAAGGACATGAACCTGCTCTGATACCACTATTGGGTGTGTAGAAGTGTGAGAGACACACAAGAAGCACACACAAGGAGCACAAACGTAGCAAGACACATGGAGAAGATGATGGATAGAATAGCTCTCTCTATTGAAGATAAAACTGAACTGAAGTAAGAGTTGAATAATATCCCTAAGTACAAAGTACCACCACATATGAGAGTATCAAGTATGTGGTAACATGGGGAAAAAACCTCTATCGAGCACTAGAGTAAAAAGTGCCCATGTATAGGGAAAAGGTTCACATCAAAGCTACTCGAGGAACACATAAGCATAATAGACACATGGCCATATGACATCTTGGAACTTCGTAATTAACGTGTCTGGGTTGACCTATGCCTTGTCCTCTCAACTTCATACGTCGGATACATTCTAAGAACTCTGCTTGGGCTTCTTCACAGATTCTTTTCTCTTCATCTTTGCACTTCTTCTTTATACTGAGTTCAATTAGCATTTCGTTTGTTAAAGACTCTTGATAAAGCTTTACTCTACAACCATTGATATAACTTGGTAAGACCTCATCTTCTAAGGTAGCTAGTTGGACCACTCCACCCATTGATCTCCTATTGATGATCATTGGTCCATAGCCATGCTTCTCCAACTTTTGAACATATTGTTTTGGTGTATACACCAAGGCTAGGTCTCCCACTTTCAATCTCTTGTCTTTTACATCTTTATCAAAATATGCTTTTTCCCTCTTCTTTGCAACATAAATTCCACTAGCTTCTCTCAGTCTAGTTTCTCCCAATCATTGTAGGTCAAAGATCCTAGATGATAGCTCATGGTCAATCCATTGATGTTGTTGTGCCACCTTTAGTGTGGGTATTAAAAATCCTAATGGAAGTATTGCATTTTTGCCAAACACCATTTGAAAGGGGGTAGCATTAAGTATTGTTTTTTAGGCAACTCGATATGCCCAAACAACATGATGGAGTTGTTTGTCCCAATCAGAACATTTGGTATTGACAAGCTTAATCAACACAGTGCACATGATCTTGTTCGTGCTCTTGACTTGTTCATTGGCTTGTGGATGGTATAAAGCAAAATTCTTGTGAATGACCATGAATTCTTGTAATGAGTATTCAATGATTGTTGATATATTTAGGTAGTGACGTGTGTAAACACTCTAGGACCACCGGGGCACTTTTTTCACTCTTTAGAAGATTTTTTCCCTCAGCTTGTATATATGCCTATAACCCTAACAAGTCACTAATCTCTGTTCATTCTCTCGCTAATACATTCAATATTTTGTGTTGTGTTCGAAGCTTCTTCTTCCTCCTTGTGTTGTTCATGTGCTCCCCCAGACCTCAAACTCCAACAATTGGTATCAGAGTATTTTGTTGCTTCATTTAGGACATCATTGATAGCCCTCTGGTCATAGTCTCAAAATCACACAAAATTTCATGAGCGTACTCGAGGAGATTAGGAGTTTGAAACGGCTTCACTTTGTGGTGTCAAAGTCACGGTCTTAGCTTGTTTTGGCCTCCAAATGCACTATCACAGTGCTTGTGCAAGTATTTCATCTTTTTGTGCCAAAGATATATAAAGGTTTCGGTTCGCGAGTATAAGCACCTCAAAGTTTGCTATACGTCTAGCAAAACTTGACATGATAGTTTTGTTCAACTTTTTGAGATAAAGTCATTTTTTTACATCAACATATTTTAATCAATGGCCATGGTTAAAGCAGTTATGTATTTAATATGTTGGTTGTTGAGGATAAGTTGGATGATATCGATTACCCATTATGGTCTTATATGATGCATCATGTATTGGTTGCAAAAGGAATGTGGAATATTGTGCAGGGTGTTTAAAAATTGTCCTATTTCACTTGCAAACACAGTTGCTGAAGGTGATGCAGATGGCATTGAAGATGGTGATGTTCTTCAAGTTCTTGTTCCTGATGTGGTTCCTGATGCACCTACAGTAGAAACTTTGATGGGATGGCAGAGATGCTCAAGCACATGCATTGACAACCTTGTCTATCAAACATGCCATTATTCCCCACATTCACTCTTGCAAAATAGAAAAGGATGCTTGGGATACACTAACTAGTTTATACCAAGTAAGGAATGAGGCTCCTTTGAAAACAAATGGAGAGTGAGCACATGAATGAAGGAGATTCCATGCACAATTTTTTGACAAAGATCAAAGATTTGAAGCACCAGTTGATTTTTGTCGATGAAATCTTGCCTGACAATTCACTTGTGTAGATAGTTTTGAAAGGTCTTCCAGATTCATATTAGAGTTTTGCTTTGACTTTCGATTGATGATGAAATGCAATCCAAATGCCTTAACATTTGAGGAGTTAGTCTCTGTTATGTTGCAGGAAGACCAATCTAGGCACAAGAGGTCCATTATGCGTGTTGCAGAGCAAGCTTTCCTAGCTAGTCATAAGAGCAAAGGTAAATTGAGCTCATCTACCAGTAAGCAAAAATCTCCTAGTTCTGCGCAATCAAAGAAAGATGATAGAGATGCAAAAAAAATAGAAAAGTAAAAATTATTTTGCAAATACTGTAAAGGAAATGATCATGTCATAAAGAGCTATCCAAAACTAGCTGCAAAAGAGGCAAAGAAGAAAGAGGCTGGAATGGTTGTTGCAGAAGCCTCTACACCCAAAACAGAGTCTGCTAATCTTGTGTAGAATGAAGAATGGGCATTTACCATTGTTTTCAGTTATGACCCATCTTCTCATGAATAGTGTATGTCTATAGTAGGCTTAGATGTTTGGTACTCTGATAGTGGGGAAAGCAAACATATTACCTCGTAGCATAGTTTCTTCACTTCACTAGAGCCTGCCCCTACAAGGAATACTCTCACATGTGCCAACAACTCCTCTCATCCTATTATGGGAGTGGGTAAGATCATTCTAACTACTATTGATGGTAGTCCTTTTACATTGTTGGATGCTTTATTTGTGCTACCAATTAAGAAAAATATGTTATCAGTTTCAACATTAGCCAAGATTGGCTTGGTTGTGAAATTTTTTGATGATAGATGTACAGTTCATGATCTATCAAATGATGGTGTCACTATTGCTTCTAGCATTTTATGTCGTGGGTTGTATAAGCTCATAGACTATGAAAAATTTGTGAATGATAAACATGTGCAGTACATCATTCTTAGGCTATGTCAAATGCAAAGCTTTGGCATGCACACTTTGTTCATTTGAATTTTGCTAGTTTGCCATGCCTACAAAAATCTAAAATGGTGTTCGCTCTACCCAAACTTGAGGAACCTAGTAAACATGTTTGTGAAGGTTGTATTTTGGGCAAACTGCAACATTCCTCATTCCCAAAAGATGGTTCAGTTTGAACTACTCAGAAATTGTAGCTTATTCATAGTGATGTTTGTAGTCCTATGCAGAAACCCTCCTTTGGGAACTATCTTTACTTCGTGACTTTCATTGATGATTTTTTAGGCATGAATAGGTAGATCCATTGAAAGCAAAGTCCAAAGTGTTTATGTGCTTCAAACATGTTTTTGGTTTTGGTTGAAAATCTATCAGCATGTCAAATGGGCACCCTTCATTCTGATCGAGGGAAGAAATATATATGTCTCTTGATTTAATGCATTTCTAGCTAAACATGGGATAAACATCAGTGTACAGTGCCATATACACATCAATAGAATGGACTTGTTGAAAGGAAGAATAGATCACTCATGGAGATGGCGAGGTGTATGGTCAAGAGTCAGGCTTTACCACATAGATTTTGGCTTGAGGCTGTGATGTGTATAACATATGTACTTAATGTTGGAGTTTGAGGTCTAGAGAAGCACATGAACAAAACAAGAAAAAAGAAGAAGCTTGGAGTACAACACACAATACTAATTGTATTACCACTAGAATGTACAAAGATAAGTAACCCATCAAGGCTATAGGTCTATATACAAGCTGGGGGAAAAAACCTCCTAATGAGAGAAAACTTTCCCCTGCTGTCCTAGTGTGTTCACACACATCAGTACCTAAAGATATCAACAAATCCCACCTTGGAGTGATGCAATGAATAAGGAGCTCACACTCAAGTATAAGGAAGTGCCAAGCTATGTGGAATCAATCTACAAAAGGAAGTAAGCCCAAAGCTTTGTAGAAAGCTTCAAACTTCTCCCTAGGTAGAGCCTCTATAAAAGGTCTACAATTTCCTCCTTTGTTCAAAGTCCAGACTTCAACATCTTTCTTGGACATCTCTTCAATTAGGAGGCCTACAATAGCATAAAGGAAGGTAACTCCTATCATGGTAATTCAACCAGTGCTCTATATGCAGATAAGAAGGATAATAAGTTGAAAGGCAAGAAGAAGGAAGAAGATGAAGAGGAGACTTCCCAAGCCAACTTTGAAAGCAAGACCAAGTGGAAAGGGAAGAAGAAAGGACTAAAGCATGGCAAAGCCAAAGGTCCAAATGTTCAACCTTGTGCAATCTCCGATAAGACCAAGCATACCACTCAAAATTTTTGGTTCAATGGAAAGACCTAGAAAGGAAGTGGAAGAGGTGGATATGGCAACAATAGAGACAGAGGTGGACACAACTTCAACAATAACAATAGAGGCTATAATAGAAGGGACTTCAACAATTATTCAGAAGATCAACCACATAAAGATTAATTGCTTCTTATGAATCTAAGCCACAAAGAAGGTAAAGAAGATTATCATTTCTTCTACATAGATTCAGGATGTTCAAATCATGTTACAGGCAACATTGCTCTTCTATCTAATTTGAAAAGTCCAAAGCATAGACATGAAGTACAAACAGGGGATGATACTAAGCATAATGTGGAGAAGATTGGTAATGTCAAAGCTTCCAATGGCAAGACAAACATTCTAAGTAAGGTTCTCTATGTATCCACTATCTCTAAAAACCAAATAAGTGTAGGCCAAATAGTTGAAAAAGGCTTTCAAGTTAGGTTCACCCAACATGGAGCTTTTGTGATCTCAAGGCTTCTAGAAGATTGCCAGAGGTGAGAAGCATGGTAGGATCTTTACTTTTGAAGTAGGACAAACTAGGAACATAACTCTATTCACTTTTCGGTCTCAAACCCTAAGTGAGCTTGAAGTGTGGCATAAGAGACTTGCTCATGTAAATGAAAGAAACTTGAAGGATATATACAGGGATCAAAGTGTTCTTGGACTACCAAACATATCAAAGCAACACATGATCAACAGGTATGATGCATGTTAGCAGTACTTGTATTCGCAGGTGTAACAGGATGTCTTTCAACACCCTGCACAATATTCCATAGTCCTTTTGTGACCAATATATGACGCATCATATAAGCCCATAATGGGTAGTTGGTACCAGCCAACTTATCCTCAACAGCCAACATATGGAATACATCACTGCTTTCAGCCATGGCCGGTGACTAAAATAGCTTAATGTAGAAAATTGATTGTATCTCAAAAAGTTGAATAGAACTGCCCAAATGAATTCAACTAAACCTATAGCAGACTTTGAGACGCTTATACGAGCAAACCTAAATTGGTATATACCTTTGGCACAAAAAGACAAAATATCCTACACAAGCACTATGATAGTGTATTCGGAGGCCAAATGAGCTTAGATCGCAATTTCGGCACACACAACAAAGTTGTTTTGATCTTTGAAACAATGTGAGTATGTTTACCAAATTTCATGTGATTCTATGACTGCAACTAGAGAGGTGTAGACAACGCCCTAGATGAAGCCGCGACCTGCTCTGATACCAATTGTTGGAGTTAAATGTCTAGGAAAGCACACGAATAGCACAAGGAAGAAGAAGAAGAAGCTTGGAGCACAACACACAATACTGAATGTATTACCTTTAGAATGTACAAAGATAAGTAGCCTATTACGACAATAGGCATATATACAAGCCAGGGGGAAAAAACTTCCTAAAGATGGAAAAAAGTGCCCTGACAATCCTAGAGTGTTCACACACATCACTACCTAAATATATCAACAGGGAGAAGCTCATGGAAAAGGAGATTCATATTTCTTTTGTTCCAAGTGAAAAGCACGTAGCAGATATGATGACGAAGGCACTTGATGGAATAAAGCTTTGTAGATCCAAAGCTATGACAATATTCAACCTATTAGAGATTGAAGACTCAAGCATACTTTAGCTTGAGGGGGAGCTCTGAGGACATCAATCTTGCTTGAGGTGGATTTGATCTACATCAAAAGCTATCACTTGGATTACATTGAAAGAATATCTGTTGGAGAGTTCTTTTACTTAGGCTCATTTATTGTATTTTTTTCTAAATATTTTTTATGGATCTTTTATCATTGTAAAAGCCTAGAGGTTTACACATGTAAAAGGATAAAAAGAGAGCTCAAATTCCATGAATTTTTTTGTGGTTTGCTGCAATCAATCAATTAATCAATCACCTAAAAGGAGATCAAACTAGATCTTCACTTTTCTTAGATTGTAGGAAAGTGAATTGATTCCCTCCAACAACCTTTATTGCCTTCATTTGAATTCAACATCAACTTGTAGAAGTCGTGGAGCACTTCAAGAGTCTATATAAAGACTTCAAATCACTTGTACCTTACATGGAAGCAAAATACATACACTTGTGGCCATCATTGCCTTGCTCCTTCAATTTTTTGCATCATCTTCTTCAACAATAGTAAGCTTGCAGGGGTTGTTGCTCTCTACAGAGCCCAAAATTGTATCAAATGGGAATGCTTAGAAATTTATTAGTGTCTAGTTTATGCTCGTAAATTTTCAAAGCATCTAGTTTAGTAGATTGGGAGAAATCTCAGTCTTTTTGGCTCGAGGTCAATCTCTATGTATTCTTGAAAAATAGAAGGTACCACTATTGAGTGTCTGATTCATTCCAAAAGCATATTTTGCTTATTTCTTATACTCTTGTGCATTCTATACACTCAACCCTATTTATATCACTCCCATAAAAGGATTTTTTCTAATTGTAATCACGTTGGTCGCTATGAGCATTTGAAGTTCATTGTCTCAAGTTTTTTGGGCTAGTCGATGCACACACCTACCTGTTCTTTATCGACTCTTTCTCCTTGATTCTCTAAAGCAGATAGAGCATTTTATTGCACTTATTGCATGCCTATAAGGTCTATTTCAGTCTCCATAAGCTCAAGGGCTAGTCTTGTGCCCATTGGTTGGACCAAACTTCATCGCTTTGCAACTCACTTTTCTACCTCCTACAAGCTTCTCCAAGTTCTTTCAATAAACACTTCAAACTTTGCTTTCAATGGATATACCCATACATGGCTGGAAAAATCATCAATGAAAGTCATGAAGTACAAATTGTTTCCAAAATAGGGTCTCTACATAGGACCACAGACATCGTTGTGAACAAGATGCAATTTTTTAGTAGCTGGAATCGAACCATCTTTTGGGAATGAGGAACACTGCATTTTTTCCAAAATACAGCCTTCATAGACATGTTTACCAAGTGCCTCAAGTTTGGGCAAAGAGGACACCAATTCATATTTTTGTAGGCATAACAAACTAGAAAAATTCAGATGACCAAAGTGTGCATGCCAAAGCTTTGCATCTGACAGAGACTGAGAATCATGTATTGTACATGCTGAACCATTCACAGATTTTTCAAATTCTATGAGCTTATACAACCCATGACATAAAATGCCAGATGTAATAATGAAATCCCCATTTGGCAGATCATGAACTATACATCAGTCATCAACAAATTTCACAGCCAAGCGAATCTTGGCGAAAACTGAAAGTGATAACAGATTCTTTTGGATCCTTGGCACAAATAAATCATCTGACAATGTAAAATAGCTACCATCAGCAGTAGTCAAAATTATCGTACGAACTCCCGTGATAGGATAAGAGGAGTTGTTGGTGCATGTGACATTATTCCCTATAGGGGTAGGCTTGAGTGAAGTAAAGAAACTACGCTGTGAGGTAATATGTTTGGTTGCCCTACTATCAAACTACCAAACCTCTGAGTCTACTATAGACATACAATGTTCATGAGAAGATGGGTCATAACTGCAAACAATGGTAAATGAACATTCTTCATTCTACACAAGATTTGCAGACTATTTTGGGTGTAGAGGCCTCTGCAACAACCATTCCAGCCTCAACCAGTTTTGGAAAACTCTTTATGAAATGATCATTTCCTTTACAATTTTTGCTTTTCTATTTTCTTCTCCTCTCATTCATCCCTCTTTGATTTTGCAGAATTAGTAGATTTTTTTTTACTAGTAGAAGAGCTCCATTTACCTTTGCCCTTTTGACTAGCCAGGAAATCTTGATCTGCAACATGCATAATGGACTTGTTCTGCATATAGTGATCTTTGTACAACAGAATAGAGACTAACTCCTCAAATGTTAAGGCATTTGGATTTCCTTTCATCATCAAACAAAGAGTAGAAGCAAAATTCTAATATGAATTGGGAAGACCCTTCATAACAGTCTGCACAAGTGAACTATCAGGCAAGACTTCATCAATAGAAATCAACTATTCCTTCAAATCTTTGATCTTTCTCATAAAATTGTCCATGGAATCTCCTTCATTCATGTGCTCACTCTCCAATTGTTTTTCAAGGTAAGCAACATGAGCCTCATTCCTTGCCTGGTCTAAAGTGGTAATTGTATCCCAAGCATCCTTTGCTATTCTGTAAGAGTGAATGTGAGGAATAATGGCATGTTGATAGACAAGGCTATCAATGCATGTGCGTGAGCATCTCTACCATCCCAACAAATTTGGTCCACAATAGGTGCAGTAGGAACCGTCTGGAATTTGATTTTGAAGTATTTGTCAAGAAAGGGAATACCCACATTAGAGCAGATCACTTATCAAGAATGACACATGGAGAGCCACCCACGGGAGTACCTGATGATCTACCAGACACTTACCTTTTTAACCTCGAAGTATGTCCCCAATGGGTAGAAAAGTTGATCCCTATACTCACATATGGACCTAAACATGGGATCACACCGAATCGAAACCAAGACCTATGGAAGACTGAAAACCTTCATATCATTGTTGGAAGCCTATATCACCAAGACTCAAGTGGATTCTCATGAGATGCGTAGAAGAGGAGGAACAAGAAATGTGGCTTCAAAAAGCACATGTAAATCAATGGAAAACTCATTTGAATGCGAACGGAACATGGCAAACATTGAAGAGATTAGGCATATATTGGCCAACCATGCAGAGGGATGCACATAACTATTTATCAGCCTGCCCAACTTGTCAAGAACGAAATCCAAAAGAGAACTCTACATTATGCTACTCCACAGTGGCACCAAGGTGGAGCATGCCTCTGGTAAAGTTCTTGAAGACCCAAGAGTACCCGGAAGGAGCCACCCTAGCAAGGAAACGTGCGCTCATAGAACAAAGCAAGGACTGCGTCCTTATAGGAAAACAACTCTTTAAGCGAGGGAGGGACAATCATTTACGAATGTGCATTCATGAAGACGAGTATCTTGCTGTCTTAGAAATGGCACATACAGGAGCTGCAGGAGGACATTTCTCTGCAGATAAAACTACAAAAATGATTCTCTTTGCTGGAATGTGGTGGCCAACTCTACATCAAGATGCAGCCACATATGTGCAACGATGTGATACTTGTCAGTGAAATATCCAATTAGAAGGGATGAAATGCCACTAAAACCCATGATGAGTGCCAGAGCCTTTACTAAATGGGGAATATATTTTATAGGACCTATTAGTCCACCAGCTAAAGGATCCCATGCCGAGTACATAATTGTAGCCACAGACTATTTGACTAAGTGGGTTGAAGCCAAAGCAACCAAGAAAAATGATGCAAGGACTACAGCCAAGTTTCTCTTTGAGAACATTTTCACTAGATTTGGACTACCGATAGAAATTGTGAGTGATAGAGGCACACACTTTGTGAATGAAGTGATAGAAGCCCTACTGAATGAATTCTTAGTAATTCATAAGAAATCATCCCCATATCACCCACAAGCCAATGGATAGGCCGAAAGTTCAAATAAAATCTTGTGCACAGTTCTCACTAAAACTGTTAACAATGGAAGATCTGATTGGGATAAACAATTACATCATGCGTTATGGGCATTCCGAGTAGCCTACAAAACCGCCATAGGAACTACTCCTTTTAACTTAGTGTACGGACAGAATGCTATTTTGCCAATTGATTTCTTAATACCCACTCTCAGAGTAGCAACAACTTATGAGTGGACTGGACATGAACTATTAGCTCAATTGGAGCAAATAGAAAAGTTACATGAAACTAGATTACAAGCGATAGCAGGAATTTACGCTGCGAAAAGGCGACAGAAAGCCTATTTTGATGCTCATATTAAAGATAAAAACTTGAAGGAAGGAGATTTAGTTTTGGTATATACTCTGAAACAACATGCTAAGAAAATGCAAAAAAGGGGATATGGCTCATTGATAATCAATCGGATATCCACCAACGGAGCCATCGGTTTAGCAACCCTAGATGGAGACGTATTACCAAACTATATCAGTGGATGTCGAGTGAAAAAATATATAGAGCTATTGACTGAAGAGATAATGTCACGATTAGTAATGGGTAAAAATAGGTGCATAGAGGAAGAAAGAATACGAGAAGAAGCTAGGCAAGAAGCACTAGAACCAATCAGGAAAATAAAAGAGTGGATGAGAGAGAGAGACGAGAGATATCGACTAGGAGAGGAACTCGTCCCAATGGCTAATTTTAGAGCCATTGAAAACCTAAGTCAGCAAATGATGCAACCTTATTTGAATTTGGGTGCTGGAACAAAAGAGTACCACTTGGTGGATGCTCTCATTGACACAGGAGCTGCTATAAGCTGTATCACATTTTTGTTGACCCAAAAACTCAAGGAAGAATTACGACCCTCTAAGGCACAACTGATTGGAATAGGAGGAAAACTTACCAAATGTATAGGCGAGATTACCTTACCTATACATCTCGGAAACAACACAATGGAACAAAAATTCTTAGTGTGTCAAGATCAGGACTTATTGGAAGAACTCGTGCTAGGTCAAGATTGGATATATGAATATGAAGTGACTATTCAATTGGCCTTAGGATACGTCTCGGCCAAGATAGGACATCGTGAGGTGTTCAGCATGCTAGATGAACGACCAATCAAAGCCAAAAGTATAGAACCAAGAACTCACTTAAATGAACACAATGTTGAATGTATGTTCACTCACACTGTGGAAACCCCTTCATCGAATACTTCATGTGAGGACACAACGAATCTCGATTGCACACAATCTTCTAATCCAGTAAATCACATGATTAGTGTTCTAGCCAAAAACAACCTCAGTGAGGAACCAAGTACCAGAGAGACAAGTCAACAAGACCACTACGAATCTGCACACGTAAGGATATACCCAATTCCTTACACTAGACAGGCTTGGATCAGAAAAGATCAAGTGACAGCGTATCTTCAACAAAAGAACTACTCACAACATCAGAAGGAACGACAGAATAAAAATACAAGTCATGTTGGACGCCCAGAAACACCAAAGGTTACTAAAGTATGGATACCGAAGAAAGTGATAGCCGCTCAGCCGACCCGAACGCAAATATGGATCCCCAAGTCTTGTGCCCAAGTAACAATCATCAAGAAGGACAAGCCAAGACATACGGAGAATCAGTATGATCTAAAAGCAAAACAACCAAAGATGAACAACTACAGGACAGAGCAGGAGTCTACATACACATTAAAAATCATTCCAAGATTCAAAAAGCAGACAAAGCAGAAGTACCACATGAGAAGCACCACATTCACCAGGAATGTTGGGAATACAATCTGTCCCAATAGAGTAAAGCAGATTCGGATGCCGAAAGGTAAGACAAGCTGTATGCATCAACCAAATAATTCGAGTTGCACACATTTGGAGTTACCAAACCCCAAAGTATGCATGATAGGGCCACATTACAAGGCCAAGCATTTGGCACATTTTTCTTCTATTTCAGGATAGTGAAGCACATTTCCCTCTCGGGAAATAGGAGAGCACTTGTACATAATCTAAGAAAGTCACTCAAGATTCAATAACCGCTTCGGCTATGAACTAACTTTTCTGTTTTTCTTTTAGACAAAAACATAAAAATATTTAAAAGTATGAAAAATTCCAGGTATTACCTTTCTCACACCCACGGGGAAGGGATGACACAATTCACGCGGAGCGTTGCCAATCTAATGAAGGATAAATGAAGGATGATTCTTGATACCATCTTGCCACTAATTACTGCTCTATATTGAGTGCAGATGGCATCTTCTAATTCCGAGGCTACGCAAGAGGAAGAGATCCAGCTTCTTCCCTTGGAATCAACAACGAAGGCAAGAGGTCATTGGTTTCTTGATAGTGTTCGAACTCATTTTCATGGAGACCATCAAGATCATGGATAGGGATCACTACTTTCCTATCATGACACAAGATTTCAAGACTATCATACAAGGATTACCGTGCATGACAGATGTCTGGACACAAGCAGGAATTGATGCATTCTTAAGACTGCCAATCTATCTGCTAGATTTCCAAAGATGTACAAAGTGATGAATATATTACAGTCCGCATCGAATAAGGCATCAGTCCCGGAAGCAAGAGTACTTGACAAAGTTGGTACCTGGAAGACAATTAGATTCACTCATGAAGTAACCAACGGAGCTTCTGGATGGAACCAAGATGGACTCACCAATGTCAAGGATGAGTGTCATGATCCAAAAAAGAGAACATTTTTGGAAATCAACAGAATGGATATTGAAGACTCTGTTCGTTTAGTTCACCAACATTTCTGTTCCCCTAGTATGCATAGATGTACAACACCTCAAAAGATCATTGTGTAATTACTCTCACATGCTATGAGACAGGTGGGAAATCAAGTAAACATGACTCCATATATTCAAGACCGCCTATTTGAAGCAAAGAAAAAGTGGGCAGAAAAAGTTCTTGAATGGAAGTTCAACATTGACATTACTCATTTATGAGGCTCTTGAAATGAAAGACTGCTTACGCTTGATGCCGACCTCAACAGAGCTTGCAAAATATGCAAAGTCTGCAATGGTTCCAAAGAAAAAGAAAACAGTCGTCTCTGTTGAAGAAGTAGGAACCACTTCAAAGAAACCCATGAGAGGGACTAAATGCATAAGAGAGGAAGAAGCTCAAGAGACACCACAATCAAAGAGAACACATATCTTGCCAAAGATTCCTATGACATAACAACCAATTACGAAAAGAGACCTCTCTGCAGCCCTGGAAGAAACTGTTGGAGAAACAATCACTAATTGGACATATATTTGAAGGTCAAATCTTAGGAAGAAAACCCCATGCCTATGTGAAGGGACAAATTCACAAATGTATCATATTTGTAAAGTTAGTTCACTTTAGTTCTAGAAGTTTTTTAAAATCACGAGAATACGAAAATCTATATAAGTTAGTTTGTATCAACTGACGCGGAGAGAGAGCGAGAGAGAAGAAGTGGAAGAGAGTGATAGAAAGAGAGAAGGAGTTCATTTTATACGACTGAGTATAGTCGGGCTTCTCTGAGTGAGAAAGCATCTGTAAAACTTCTGAGTTTTCATAGCTATGAGAAAGAACTGAGTAAAGTTCTGTGTATGAGTCTCTCTCCATCATCTCCATGTTTGCCTACTGTGTGATGAATTCAAAAGTTCAAGTTTTCCAAGCAACTCGATGCCTGGCATCGAGTTTGTGCTGATAAGTCATTATTTTCATTCTCTGTGTGTTACTTGTTGTTGAATCTTTTAAAAACATGAGGTTTGTGGAGCAACTCGATGCCTGGCATCGAGTTTGAGCATAAAGTCGATGCCTGGCATCGACTTCTAGCATACAAGTGGTCTTCTTCATGTGTGTGTAAAAGAGACTATTTTTGGTGCAAAAAAAGAGGCTAAAAAAGCTCAAAGTCGATGCCCGGCATCGACCTTGACTGAAATTCGATGCCAGGCATCGAATTTTTTATTTTTGAACACCGAAATTACTAAAGAAGGCAAGATTTCCAGTTTTGGAAGGTCATACAAGGTCATCTTGTGAGGGTCATAACTTGAGTTCTAGAGATCCTTTTGATGCATATCATAGCTTGTTGGAAAGCTCTACTCTTCTAGTTTTAGCCTATAAAGTGTCGTAGAGAAATAATACTTGAGCTAAGAGAAATTAGCAAAATACTGAAGGTATGTCATTTCGGTGACTAGGAATTTCTGTAGAAGCGTTCTCACTTTAGGCTATCATTTCTCAAAGTTTGGAGTGGCAATGAGTTAATGGTGACCATAGAGGTGTTCTAGTGTCACATTAATTCATTTCTTGTGGTGTTCATACATCAACAAGTGGTATCAGAGCAGAAAGATTCTCGAGAGCAGAAGACGACAAAGGTACGAGAAGTTTTGTAAAGTTTTCCATTAAAGTTTGAAAGGTGAAGCATTTGAAGACACAAGGCATCAAAAGGTTACTTCAAAAGTATCCTCATACACAAGGAACTTCAAAAGGTATTATCCTTTATCCTTTAAGCTCACAGGTTGCAGCAGAAGGAAAGAACTATGGCAGATCATATCTCCATTGACAAACTGGACAGAGATAATTACCCCGCATGGGTAATGAGAATGGAAGCCTTACTTATGAGTAAGGATCTCATAATATATGTAACAGGTGAAGAAGAGAAGCCAGTATTTGAAGATAAAAGCCGACCAAAGAAAGAGGAACTTGATGCTTTAAAGCATTGGCAGAAGAAGGATGCAAGTGCAAAAGCCTACATCTACAATACAATCTCTGATCATTTGCTACCACACATCAGAGGATTGGAATCATATGAAGATATATGGAATGCATTGGAGTATCATTTCCAAAGTACTACCAAAGCAAGGAAAGCAAGTCTATGGTCAAAGTTTACAACATTCAAAAAGAAGCCAAGTCAAAGTATTAGTGATTATGTCACTAAGATGAAGGATCTAGCAGATACTCTTGGATCCATAGATGAAGATGTTGAAGATCACAGATTGATTGCTCAACTACTTGCAGGTTTGAGAGGGGATGAAAGGTGGAAACCTTTTGTCTTATCAACAGAACTTTCATTAAATCATTATGTTCCAGATTTGAACCAGTTGCTTGGTTTGATGCTCACATATGAGCAAGACTTGAAGGGAGATGGAGATAAAGGACAAAGTTCTGCAATGTACATGAAGAACAAGAAGAAAGGAGATAAAGGTAAAGCAAAGGATGAAGAGGAGTCTAGTTCTCAAGCTTATTATGCAAGAGGTAAAGGCACTGGCAGAGGAAGAGCAAGAGGTTTTGGAAGAGGAAGAGGTAATCAAAATAACAACAAAAAGGCTTGCTAGATCTGTGGATTGAGTAATCATTTGGCTCATGACTGTTGGCACAACCAACAAGGATCAAATCAAAATCAGAACAACAATAGCAGAGGCCGAGGTGGAAGATATCAAAGTAATTTTCAAAGAGGTAGACAAAGTCAAAGAGGAGGCTATGGTAGAGATGGAGGAAGAAGTTGGGGACAAAATCAATCCTACAACACCACCTACTACAACTATGCAAATGACACACAGAATGAAAGTCATACATCATTGATGATGAATTCAATCAGTACATCAGATAAAGAAGATCTAAAGGTATTTTACATTGACTCTGGATGTTCCAATCATTTGTCAGGAAACATAGAATTGATGTTAGAATTGGAAAAAGGCATTTCTAGTCATACAGTTCAAACAGGTGATAATACAAGACATAGTGTACATTCAATTGGAAAAGTGAAATGCAAGAGTGGAGCAGATTTGCTAACCAATGTTTTGTATGTTCCTACAATACCTAAAAACTTGATTAGTGTGGGACAGATAGTTGAAAAAGGTTTTCAAGTCAGGTTTACAAATGAAGGAGTATTTGTTGAAGATCCAGAGAATGGATATAATCAGATTGTCTCTGGTAAGAAAGAAGGTAGACTCTTTACTTTAAGAGTACAAGGGAACATTGGTCAAGCTTTGCTTACACATGGTGAAGGAGTGATTACAGAACTTGATCTCTGGCATAAGAGATTAGGTCATTTCAATGAAAGAGGAATTAAAGCTATGGTTGCTAATCAGTCTGTACTAGGATTACCAAATGTGCAAAGTCAACATATGATTTATAAATGTGAAGCATGTCAAATGGGTAAAGCACATAGGTTACTATTTCAAAAGAAAGGTTTCAAACATGATGGAGTACTTGAGCTCATTCATACAAATGTATGGGGACCAACAAAAGAAGGATCTATCAGTGGCTCAAGGTACTATGTTCTTTTTATTGATGATGCTACAAGATGGATAACATTATATGTTTTGAAGGAAAGATCAGAAGTGTTTGGAGCTTTCAAGCATTTTCATGCATATGCAGAGAGAGTCACAGGTCAAAAGCTTAAAAGACTCAGGTCTGATGGAGGGGGAGAATACTTCTCCCAAGATTTCAATGATTATCTTTGGAATGCAGGTATTAAGAGAGAAATAACATGCAGGTATACACCACAACAAAATGGTGTAGCAGAAAGAAGGAACAGGACTTTGGTTGAGTTTGCTAGAGCTATGCTGAAGGAGAAGAATTGTCCAAATTATCTTTGGGCTGAGGCTGTAAATACAGCCACATATCTTGTGAATAGATTACCATGTGCACCTCTAAATGGAATGACTCCATATGAAGCTTGGTGGGGTAAGAAACCAACACTAGATCATTGTAGAGTGTTTGGATCAATTGCATATGCTTATGTGCCATCACAGCTTAGGCATAAACTTGAACCAAAGGCAGAAAAATATGTGTTCATTGGTTATGATGAAAAGCAGATGGGTTACAGGTTGTGGAATCCTCTAACAAAACAATTTCTTATTTCTAGAGATGTTACATTTGATGAACAGAAAAGTTGGTATGCAGATCAAAGTCATACAGCTGAAGAATTTGAAGAAGAGGTAAGAAGATGTGAGAAAGGAAAATCAATTGTGCAGGTAAATAGAGATGAAGACTATATGCAAGCAAGTACATCCAGAAGTGGATTAACAAGAAGGAATGAAGAAGCTCCTATATTTGATGAAGAGGTGTATCCAGAAACTTATGAAGAATGTGAACCAAGAAGGTCAAGCAGGACTAGAAGGCAACCAAAAAGGTATTCTTATGATACTTCTTACATAACTCAGAAGAACTATGCATATATGGTCAAAGATGATGAAGAACCTCAGAACTATGATGAAGCTAAAGGTAAGAAGCAATGGGAAGAAGCAATGAAGGAAGAGTTTAATGCACTGGAGGAGAACAAGACATGGGAACTTGTTCCTAAACCAAATGGTAAGAAAGTAATTGGAAATAAATGGGTTTATAAAGTGAAGAAGCTTGCAGATGGAAGTATAGCTAGATACAAAGCTAGATTGGTGGTGAAAGGCTATGCCCAGACCTATGGCATAGATTATGATGAGACATTCAGCCCTGTAGCTAAGATGTCAACTATAAGGACAATCATTGCTATTGCAGCTTCAAAAGGATGGACCCTAAGTCAACTAGATATAAAGAATGCATTCTTGAATGGATACATATCAGATGAGGTATACATGGAACAACCTCAAGGATTTATAGATTCCAGGTATCCAAATTTTGTTTGTAGTTTGAGAAGAGCATTGTATGGATTGAAGCAAGCTCCAAGAGCATGGAACTATAGACTGGTGAAGTATCTGAATGAACTTGGATATCAAAGTTCAAAAGCAGACCCAAGTCTACTTATCAGAAGAACAAAGGAAGGTACAATCTACATTTGTATTTATGTAGATGACATTATAATCACAGGTACTTCAGATGAAGGAATCAAGGAGGTAAAGAGATTACTTGAGAAAGAGTTTAAGATGAGTGACCTAGGAAAGTTGTCATACTTTCTTGGAATGGAAGTTACTTATACAGATCATGGCATATATGTGTCACAAGAAAGGTATCTTCTGAACTTGTTGAAGAAGTTTGATATGGAAAATTGCAGAGAAGCTTCAACTCCACTTGAAGTTAATCACAAGCTCAGTAAATATGATTGTGCAGACTACAAAGATATGAGGAAGTATCAATCTCTTGTGGGTAGTTTGATTTATGCTACACTAACAAGACCTGATCTTAGTTATGCAGTGGGAGTTTTTTCACAATTCATGCATTGTCCAAAGGACCCACATTGGATTGCAGGTCAAAGAGTTCTCAGATATATCAAAGGAACTATAAAGGAAGGATTATATTATCCTTTTACATCAGATTTGAAGTTGAGAGCCTACAGTGACTCAGACTGGGCAGGTAACCAAGATGACAGAAGATCAACTCATGGTTACATGATATACATTGGTGATAAGCTTGTAAGTTGGTGTTCAAAGAAACAACATACAATAGCATTATCATCAACTGAAGCAGAGTACAAAGGACTTGTGGAAGCAGCTAAGGAAGTCATATGGATGCAGACATTGTTCAAGAGCTTAGGCATTGATCAAGGTACACCTACAATACATGGAGATAATATGAGTTCACTTTATCTTGCAGCAAATCCAGTATTTCATGCAAGGACAAAGCACATAGAGATACAATATCATTTTCTCAGAGAAAAGGTAATGGAGAAGGAGATTGGAGTGGAGTACATTTCTACTAAAGATCAGTTAGCAGACATAATGACAAAGAGCTTGGATGGTGTGAAGACCAGCAAATTCAAAAGCATGGCAGGAGTAAAAGAAAAGAAGATGAAATGAAGAAACAGGGAATGTCAATTAGTGATTGAGGGGGAGCTGTTGGAGAAACAATCACTAATTGGACATATATTTGAAGGTCAAATCTTAGGAAGAAAACCCCATGCCTATGTGAAGGGACAAATTCACAAATGTATCATATTTGTAAAGTTAGTTCACTTTAGTTCTAGAAGTTTTTTAAAATCACGAGAATACGAAAATCTATATAAGTTAGTTTGTATCAACTGACGCGGAGAGAGAGCGAGAGAGAAGAAGTGGAAGAGAGTGATAGAAAGAGAGAAGGAGTTCATTTTATACGACTGAGTATAGTCGGGCTTCTCTGAGTGAGAAAGCATCTGTAAAACTTCTGAGTTTTCATAGCTATGAGAAAGAACTGAGTAAAGTTCTGTGTATGAGTCTCTCTCCATCATCTCCATGCTTGCCTATTGTGTGATGAATTCAAAAGTTCAAGTTTTCCAAGCAACTCGATGCCTGGCATCGAGTTTGTGCTGATAAGTCATTATTTTCATTCTCTGTGTGTTACCTGTTGTTGAATCTTTTAAAAACATGAGGTTTGTTGGGCAACTCGATGCCTGGCATCGAGTTTGAGCATAAAGTCGATGTCTGGCATCGACTTCTAGCATACAAGTGGTCTTCTTCATGTGTGTGTAAAAGAGACTATTTCTGGTGCAGAAAAAGAGGCTAAAAAAGCTCAAAGTCAATGCCCGGCATTGACCTTGACTGAAATTCGATGCCAGGCATCGAATTTTTTATTTTTGGACACCGAAATTACTAAAGAAGGAAAGATTTCTACTTTTGGAAGGTCATACAGGGTCATCTTGTGAGGGCCATAACTTGAGTTCTAGAGATCCGTTTGATGCATATAATAGCTTGTTGGAAAGCTCTTTCTAGTTTCAGCCTATAAAGTTTCATGGAGAAATAATACTTGAGCTAAGAGAAATTAGCAAAATACTGAAGGTATGTCATTTCGGTGACTAGGAATTTCTGTAGAAGCAAAGTTCTCACTTTAGGCTATCATTTCTCAAAGTTTGGAGTGGCAATGAGTTAATGGTGACCATAGAGGTGTTCTAGTGTCACATTAATTCATTTCTTGTGGTGTTTCATACATCAACAGAAACACATCAGTATATGCGGGGGCAAGTAAATCTAAATGTTCAAGGTCATCATTACAGACACGCAAGCCAGGAAAAGAAACAAAAAGATAAAGAACATACTCCAGAACAAATTTCCAGATACAAAGAACTGGGATTAGAAGATTCGAGCTCTAATGAAGAATCTAGCCCCGAGAAAGACACATTGGATACTGACATAAGAACCGAAATGCACAATGAAGAATGGATAGAGATCAATCAAGTCGAAGTTACACCGGACAACCAACCGACACATGCTAAGAGCATAGAAGAATCCATTGAACTAATGCACATTATTCAACTGAATGATACATCCAAGATCAGCATCAAGGAAGCTCCAATCACAACTCAAGATGCAGTGCCACCTGTAAAATACAGACATGCATGGATAAAGCAGACAGTTTCCCTCAAAATAAGGAACCAATTGTGATTGAAGTACCTGATGATACACCTCAAGGTAAGATTGACCACAAGGAGGCTGAGCCAAGGATACAACTCCATATTCGGTAGCCCCATGATACTACGTTGCATGTGGCACAAGGGAAAGATTTTACCACTGGTGAAGAACCTAGCATCCCTACCACCTGGTTAAACGTTGATGTCACTCACTTAAAACCAGTAGTCAAGCAAATGATACAAACAACCATGGATACACAACAACAAATGATGGAAACGGATGCGGATTACGACAAGGCCATGAGGGAAAGGAATCAATTTCAAATCATGAGTGAGCAATTGTACGCACAACTCATCTAGGCCCAACAAGAGATTTTAGCCAAAGGAAAGGAGTTAATCGCTGTCAAAGCACAATGTGATACATTGATGAAGCAGCATCATCAACTCCAGGCACAACTGACAGACTTACAAAGACAACATGAAGCCAACAAAGCAGGCAAAGAGAGGATGAAAGCTCGCAACAACCTGCTCAAAACACAGATCAAAGTGTATATGGAGGAAAACGATAGCTTACGAAGCAGAAATAAAGAATTGATGAAGGCATTACTGTATGACCAACCTATAGAAAAACAAGAGACTTCTGTTACTGACCAGAAGGAACTAAGAGATCAGATTGAGAAATATGCAGATTTGCTGAAACAAGAGCAAACCTTATGAAAAGAATGGGAATGCAAGTATGTTAATGAAACCACTGAGCTCAAGAAACAGCTCAACATTGCCAATGGCAAACTGGCAGTGAGTTACAGTGAAACATGGACCACATAGCAGAGATTGGTAATGAGCTGCTTGCAGCCAAAGAGGCACTCAGGGCAGCTATGCAAGAAGTTAAAGAGAAGACTGAACACCTTGAACAATTAGAAACTAAAGCAGAAGAGAAAGTACCAATCGGGACACCAGTAGCGCCAACACAAGAAAATCCTACTGACGAGGTAGAGGTACGTCCTCTATCTCCCCCGATTTATAATTCTCCAATAAACGAGCAGATGGCGGAACCACATGATGATCATCCAATGCCATACACTGCAGAAATAGGTCAGAAGGAACGGGCACTATTGGTGTCCCGGTTGACAGAGAATTTCGAAAATGAAGTAATCAAAGTAATGAAAGAAGCAAAAATAAAGGGGAAAGACTTGGATACCATAATGAAGCCTTTCAACATTCCATACGGATTATTGAAAGAGAAGACAAGGCAATACATAAAGAAGATCAAACAGAGAAATCCAGACAAACGGTTGCATTTTAAAGATGACACATTCAATTATACTCAAGAAGAATTTGAAGCTTCACAGCTGGTTTGGAGAAGAAAATTTTTGGAGAAAAATCCTACATTGCGGGTGCACTGGCAAGCAACACCGTATTTATTACAGGTAAACCCTTCATTTTGCCCAACACCACGTCGCAGAGAAGCAAGAGAATTTTTGGATATGCAAAAGAATGGTGTGATCAATAAATAGTGGCTGAATTATCCGCTACTTCCAAGTCCACCTCATAACCATCTACCAACCGAAGATTATATGGTAAAAACCATTGAATTTTGGCTGCATTGTTACGCAACAGTACCTGATCTAACTACCAAAATGACGAATAAAATTCTCAGCATGATCCTTATAGTTTTGAAGGTGTTCAAGCACACGGCGTATACATTTTTAAATTTCATTGGCATTAATCAGGGAACAGATATTCTCGTCCCACAATAATGGCATATTATTCTAGGCTGATGTTTTTACCGAGTACATATATGCAAACATTCGAAGAAGCCTTTTTCACAGGGTTTTTTGAAATTGATTTAGCAGTCTTCTTGAAGATGTCATCGAACTTGAATGTCAGATTAGTGGCATATGAGCTAAGCTTCTTCGCTGACCACAGACAGCCACCACATGATGCTGTGAAAGCAGAACAGTGGAAGCAACTCATGATACGTGAAGCTAATCTGCTTAATGAAACAGAGCAAAAAGTATACGGAACATACTCCCGTCGACTTCCAAAGCCTGTCGAGGACGACAGAGTTCAGGAGGGGGGCAGTGTTGAGGGAGATTCCAGCAAAAAGAAGAAAAGAAGAAGACAAAGAAAAAAGCTTCACTAAAAGATTACATTCGAAGATATATCTCTGCAAGAAGCCCCGTAGGGGTGCAACACCCATCTCTGCACAGAGCCCAGCAGGGGCACGCATCAAGGAAAAGCACGTAGGAGGGAAGGAGGAACCAGGGCCAAGAAGTATCCATGAAGAAGTGCAAGAAGATATCCGGCGGTTCCAGAACCCCAAGAAGGTACTTCAACCTCTTGATCTTCGAAAAGTCCAGATCGAAGGCTGAAAAACTAGACCTTCATACCTTCCACTGGTGGCGTGCATGGCAGCTCGACTTAACAAGCAACATGAATGCATCAGGCCTAGAGGATGTAAAAGAAGAATCAAGAAGAGGCCATCAAAACTGAACACCTATCTAACAAGCAGGTAGAACTGACCAAGAGATGCAGGCGGACAACAAGTGACAGACAAGAAGTAAATCCTGCCAAGGGACGACAGAGACAAAGAGGAGGAGAGTGTTGCAAAGCGAAGAAGAGCAAAAGGCAGAGAAAAAGATAGGCCCCAAAATTTTTCCGATTTGGACACCTTATCTTTTGTATCATAATCAATTTGTAATATATTTTTTGATGTAAATGCACTAGAGGAGTCCTCTAGATGCATCCCCGCAGAAGTTTAGTAGCTTACCCATGTAAATTAGTAGGAAATTAACCTTAGCGAATAAAGTGCCGATCTCTTGTGTGAAAGGACCATTTTCAGGGCACATGTATATAAGTCAATTTGTGACTCTTTGTGAAGACTTTTGCCATTGTGAGAATCAAGAGCACTGAATTTCGAATTTGTGTCTTCTCCTCTCTGTATCACCTTCTTTGTGAGCTTGTATGCATGTGTGTTGCTTGAAAAGAGTGTTAGGGAGTATTGTCTATCCATGAAAGTGTTTGTTTGCTGTGGTTAAGGTGTGTGTGAAGTGTAGGAAGGTCATTCTCATGACTCAGTATTTTGCTCATAACTTGAAGTAGAAGTGTCAAAATTGAGTAAAAATACCACCATTGGATGCGTCTTCTCGAGAGCGTCGAAATGCATATGTATTTGCTATATTCGGAGTTCGAAGCTGAGAGAAAAGCTCAATTTACTGTTGGCTGCTGCTCCAAGTATCACGACACCATAGCTGACGGTTGAAGCTTGTTTGGATTGGACTTAGACTTATTTGCACTCTTTGAGGAAGCTCATTTGCATTGATCATCATTTGAATGCAAGTCTTCATACACTCAGCTAGGTTTTGATACTCTTCGGATTGATAAATAAAGCGTGAATCGCCACTATATGCACTTGAGGGGGATCGAGGTATAGTCTCTTTCTCCACAAGTCCCTTAGTTGGTGCTTAGGTACACATATACCAATATACATAGCTTGCTACTTGTTAATCTGTGCATAAAGAGTGAAGCCATTTTCTCTTCTGATATTCATGTGTTGGGAATCACGTAGTATATTGCTTATAGTGTCAGGTAGCTATTTGTTACATAACTCTAATCAATGAAGGGATAAACTAACTATCCTAGCCCACAAGGGGTGAGAGATGCACCATGTCCATTAAACCAACTCCACCCATATATATACCTCAAGGCCAAGGGAGGAAATGTGAGGAGAGCTTGCCAAGTGTCCTCTACACATAGATTCTAATCCAAGGCCTTCTAACCTTGGAAATCACATGGAAATCACATGGCTCTCATGGATTCTAAAAGGATTTCTCCCAAGCTAGTATGTACAAGTATCAAGGCTTGAGAGGTCTCCCTAAGGGTTAAATACTATACCCTTAGGAAATATCGATCCCTTCAACTGCGAGTAAATAAATCCAAATAGTTCAAGGGTTCAAACCACAGTCTTCGAGACACTTTCCCAAGGGTTTCTCAATTCACTCCAAGGCTTCTCCAAGTGGCGTTGGACCCTCAAAAACCCATGTCTTTTGTTGTTTTGACCCATAATTATACAACATTCTTCTCCTTTAAAATTTTTGTTCTAAAAAAATTTGTGTAGGTATAATACATGATCTAAAAAGAGCGGAATCTCTATGTGGGTTAATCCCTAGCCAAATCATTCTAATTGCTAACTTTTCAAGTAAAACAATAAATCAAGTGCAAAGTATGGAAAGAATGATAAGAGTGGATTAAAACACCCCTACCTATTTCAGTGTTTCTCTATATATGAACTACACATCCATAGTACAAACATATGAAGTAGGTGCCATATGATGTTATCATGAGAAATGGTACCTGGTCTTTATGTGACTTGCCTTCTGGCAAGAAGGCCATTAGCACTAAGTGGGTATACAAGCTAAAGCATAAGCCTAAAGAAACAATTGACAAGTATAAGGCTAGGATTGTTGCAAAGGGTTATGCTTAGGAAAGAGTCATTGATTTTGATGAGACCTTTGCTCCTACATGCTGAATGACTACTGTGCATAGCATCTGTGCACTTGCAGTGCATCATGGTTGGAATGTACATCAATTGGAAATTAAAACTGTTTATTTGAATGGTGACTTGCATGAAGAAGTGTGTGTTTTCAACCTCGTGTATTTGTGCAGAAAGGGCATGGAAACCAAGTGTGTAGGTTGAAAAAGGCATTATATGGTTTGAAGTAAGCACCACGTGCTTGGTATGAAAAGATACATGCCTACCTGATTGCACATGGTTTTGAGAATAGTCCAACTTAGAGCACCTTATATGTTGAGTGTGAAAATGATGTGCTTCTGATCATTGTTGTCTATGTTGATGAAACGCTACTCATTGGTCCTATTGAGAAGCATATTGCTGATTTTAAGGCTGATTTGCATGCCTCATTTGAGATGTCAGAATTGGGGCACTTGCATCATTATTTGGGTTTTCAATTTATGCAAGTTGATGGCAAAATAGCTTTTTGGCAAATACAATATATTGAATCATTCTTGTGGTGTTTTGGCCTTGAAGACTATAAACCTATTGCCACTCCTATGGAGACAAGTTTATGATTTAGTCTTCATGATGTTGCAGATGCATTTGATTTAGTTTATGGATGCTTGATTTACTTATGCATTTCTCGACGAGATATTTATTTTTCTCTCTCAGAGATGATCAGGTTTATGCATTCCCAAGGTGTTAAGCATTAACAAGTGGTTAAGCGCATCTTTTTGACTGGTACCCAGCTACTTGGATTGTTTTATCCCAAGGGGGATCACTATCGCCAGATTTACATGATTTTTTTGACTCTAACTAGGTTGGTTGCTATGACACTCGTGTCCACTAGTGGCTTTTTCTTCATGCTTGGTAGCTCATGTATATCTTGGTTGAGCAAGAAGAAACCTACTATGGCCACTTCCAATTGTGAGGCAGAGTATAGGGAAGCTTTCAGAGAAAAACTGTTGAGTGTGTGTGGCTGAGATGCCTTATGGCTGATTTGGGTGTTGGTCAATCTTCTACCACCACCATCGTCACTGACAGTCAGAGTGCATTGGTAGTTGCGAGCAATCCGGTGTTCCTTGCTCGCACTAAGCACATTAAGGTGCACTATCATTATGTTTGGGAGAGGTTCTCTACTAGAGATATCACTTTGGCATATCTTCCACAGAGGAGAACGTTGTAGACCTTTTCACAAAGGCTTTGCCTAGGGAGAAGTTTGAAGCTTTCCACAAAGCTTTGGGCTTACTTCCTTCTGTGGATTGATTCCACATAGCTTGTCACTTCCTTATACATGAGTTCTAGCTCCTTGTTCACTAGATCACTCCCAGGGGGGATTTATCAATATATTTAGGTAGTGATGTGTGTGAACACACTAGGACTATGGGGGCACTTTTTTCCCTCTTTAGGAGGTTTTTTCCCCCTAGCTTGTATATATGCCTATAACCCTAACGTGTCAATTATCTTTGTACATTCTCTTGGTAATACATTCAGTATTGTGTGTTGTGCTCCAAGCTTCTTCCCTTTCCTTGTGTTGTTTGCATGCTTCTGTAGACTCAAACTCCATATGTCTTATCTATATATGAATCTTCTTCCAATTTCACCACTAGACTATGCACTAAAGCCACCCTGGTATGATTTTTTATCTTTACTATTGTACATCCCCATGGATATTTGAAGAGTTGAGCCTAGTGTGCATTTTATCTTTCAAAAGTTAGCTTTGATATCAAATGTAAGAAGCCCCTAAATTCTCTCAAGACTCATGAATGATGTGTGTGCCACTCACCTCCCATCCATTGTCCCACACACACATGAGATGGTCTCTGTACACCAGTGTCTAAGAATCTCTCCCCCTTCTAAAGATCACTGTCTTGAATGATCAATGAGGGAAAGTACTTTGGAACCAGAGCTTCTGATTCCCAAGTAGAATCGGTAAGATGTAATCCTCTCCAAGTTACTAGATATTCGTGGATGATACAGTTTCTCAATCGTTTCTATCTCTGATCTAGTATCCTATCTGGAGAATTATTTGTGTTATCACTTTCCCGCAAAGAAAGAATACCCTTTGTTAAATTATCCTCCCTATAAATATACCTTCTAAGTTTACTGACATGAAACACTGGATGCACTCTACAATCTAGAGCAAGATCTAATTGATAAGCAACATCACTAAGATTCTTAACTATCTTCCAAGGTTCACAAAACCCTCGTGAAATCTTAATACACTTCCTTATGGATAGTGAAGTAGATCTTGTTGGCACTTGGAGAAAAACTCTATCTCCTTCCTTCAAGACTCTAAGAGATCTCTTCTTGTCAGCAGATTCTTTTACCCTATCAACTGCTTGTTGCATCTTATCTTTAGCTATTATTAAACTTGCTTGAAGATTTGGTAAGAAGTCCAAAGAACTAGGACATTTCTTTGGCATTCCTATGGTACTAAGAGTAGCGGGATTCATGCCATAATTCATCTCAAAGGGAGACATTCATATCACTGTATGAGGTCTATTATTATAAGAAAACTATACAGTCTGCCCATCTATCTCTGGATGTTTACCACTATTCATTTTCAATGAACCTTGTAGTTTTTCAAAAGTTTCCCATGATTATGGATGTCAAAAACTAGTGCAATCTGAATATATGCTGGATGAATAGATCCTCTACATGTGGAGATTCTATCATCTCTTGCATGGGTATGAAGTGAGCCACTTTTCACAATCTATCTACCACCATAGGATAGCATCCCACTTCCTTTGGGTCCATGGTAACTATTGATATATTTAGGTAATGTTGTGTGTGAACACACTAAGACCACCGGTGTGCTTTTTTCACGCTTTAGGAGGTCTTCTTCCCTCGACTTATATATATGCTATTACCCTAATGGGCTGCTAATCTTTGTACATTCTCTTGGTAATACATTCAATATTGTGTGTTGTGCTCCAAGCTTCTTCTTTTTCCTTGTGATGTTCGTGTGCTTTCGTAGACCTCAAACTCCAACAATTGGTATCAGAGCAGGTCACCATTTCATGTAGGGCATCATCCACACCCCTCTAATCACAGTCTCACAATCGCAAGGATCAGAGCACATTTCGGCTTCCAAACGCGCTATCATAGCACTTATGTAGGCAACTTTGTCTTTTTGTCCCAAAGATATAAACCAGTTTTGGTTTTCCATTATAAGTGTCTCAAAGTCTGCTACTGTTTTAGCAGAACTCAACAAGGTAGTTCTGTTCAACTTTTTGAGATACATTCATTTTTCTACATCAAGGTATTTTAGTCAATGGCCATGGTTGAAAGCAATGACGTATTCCCTATGTTGGTTGTTGAGGATAAGTTGGATGGTACCAATGATCCACTATGGGGTTATATGATGCATCATGTATTGGTTGCAAAGGGACTGTGGGATATTGTGTAGGGTATTAAAAAAAGTCCTATTACACCTAAAATATAGTTATTGAAGGTGATGTAGATGGCCATATTCTTCATGTTCCTGTTTGTGTTGTGGTTCTTGCTGCACCTATTGCAAAGCAAATTATTTGGGTTGGCAGGGATGCTCGTGCACATGCATTGATAGCCTTGTCAATCAAACATGCCATTATTCCTCATATTTGCTCATGCAAAACTACAAAGCATGCTTGGGATACACTTAGCACTTTATACCAAGCAAGGAATGAGGCTCGTATTGCTTACCTCCGAAAACAATTGGAGAGTGAGCACATTAATGAAGGAGATTCTATGAATAGCTTTTTGACAAAGATCAAAGATTTGAAGAAGTAGTTGATTTCTGTTGATGAAGTCTTGCCTGACAGTTCACTTACGTAGATTGTTTTGAATGGTCTTCTAGATTCATATAAGAGTTTGCTTCTACTCTTTGATTGATGATGAAAGACAATTCAATGCCTTAACATTTGAGGAGTTAGTCTCTGTTATATTGCAAGAAGATCAGTTTAGGCAAAACAGGCCCATTATGCATATTGCAAATCAAGCTTTCCTAGCTAGTGAGAAGGGCAAATATAAATCAAAATCTTCTATTAGTAAGCAGAAATCCACTAATTATGCACAATCAAAGAAGGATGACAAAGATGAGAAGAAAACAGAAAAGCAGAAATTGTTTTGCAAATACTGTAAAGGAAATGATCATGTCATAAAGATTTTTTTTAAAACTGGTTGCGAAAGAGGCAAAGAAGAAAGAGGTTAGAATGGTTGTTGTAGAAGCCTCTACACCCAAAAGAGAGTCTGCTAATCTCGTGTATTTGTGCAGAAAGCGCATGGAAACCAAGTGTGTAGGTTGAAAAAGGCATTATATGGTTTGAAGTAAGCACCACGTGCTTGGTATGAAAAGATACATGCCTACCTGATTGCACATGGTTTTGAGAATAGTCCAACTTAGAGCACCTTATATGTTAAGTGTGAAAATGATGTGCTTCTGATCATTGTTGTCTATGTTGATGAAATGCTACTCATTGGTCCTATTGAGAAGCATATTGCTGATTTTAAGGCTGATTTGCATGCCTCATTTGAGATGTCAGAATTGGGGCACTTGCATCATTATTTGGGTTTTCAATTTATGCAAGTTGATGGCAAAATAGCTTTTTGGAAAATATAATATATTGACTCATTCTTGTAGTGTTTTGGCCTTGAAGACTATAAACCTATTGCCACTCCTATGGAGACAAGTTTATGATTTAGTGTTGGAACTGAAGGACTCACTAGGCAAGGAAGCTTAAGAAGGGAGTCAGAGAGAAGAGAAGGCACAAGCAGACAAGGGAGTCAACGACGATCTGGCAAGTAGGCCAATAATTTTCTTCATGAAGAAGCAAGTACGAGCATTCACGCAGATCTAGCACTAAGGCAACCTTTAATTTTTCAAAACCCTTACACCAATTGAAAGTGATTCTCATCACTAACAACCCCTGTAAATACCATGTTCACCTTTTTGTGGCTCCATTTTGTGCAAGCCGAGGAGTCCTCGAGCTTGAGGAGCCTTAGAAGTAGTTGCTTACCAATTTTCGTATTTTTTAGATCTCATTTGAGCCCTCAAATAAGCCCTGGAACCTAATTTTTAACTAGGCCGGACACTAGGTCTGGACAGGGCCAAAGCTAGTCAAAAACTATAAAAGGAGCTAGAGAGCTCATTTTTGGGGGTAGATTGTAATTGAAATGAACTTGTAAGAGCTTCTTGAAAGTGATCTAAGAACTCCATTGCTTCTCACTCTTTGTTTTGCCGTGTGTGCGCGTGTGTGTGTATGTGTGTGCATGTTTGTGTGCTTCTCACCCACGCACTTGTGCCTCCACTTGCTCGAGGTCTTCATACCATCCTCACGTCTTCCCGGATTGACATTAAAGGAGGTGCTACTCATCACTGAGCTACACCAAATTTTGGCACCGTTGCCGGGGATCGAGCTTTGAGGACGAGCGTGTGATGGTAAGACGTAGAGTTGACGCGTTGGATTTGTAGGTATTTTCTTCACTTTCATCTATTTTCTTGTTTTTTCTTCACCATCTTCATCACCATCATCATCATCACCATCTCCCCACCTCCATCTCCATCATCATGAAAATTTTCAGTTTTGATCATATCACCATCTCCACCTCATTTCCTTCATTCTACTTGTGAGAGAGAGCGAGAGAGCGATATTGCTTGCACTGTTTTTGCATGTTTCTTGAGCATTTTGCAGGTTCTTGCTGAATCATCATCCCCAGCATGTTGCGCAGGTACGGAATACTCAGAATCTGTCTCGCAGTCGCCAGCCTCTGTCGATCGCGATCGACGGAAAACTCGCCCCTTTGGTAAAATAAAGCACACCACTGTGACAAGCACAAAGAGCACATCCTAAAACACTAAAAATAGTAGAAAAAATCCGTGGTTCTCTGTCAATCGCGACCGACAGACCCTGTCAATCGCGACCGACAGACCCTGTCAATCGCGATCGACAGACCTGTCGATCGCGACCGACAGACTTCACGACTGACAGACTGCCACGTAGGACCCTGTCAATCGTGATTGACACCGTCGATCGCGATCGACAGCCACGACCAACACCTCTGTCAGTCGCGATTGACACCGTCGATCGCGACCGATTGAAATTCAACGATTGATTGACTTTTACGTGTAGCCACGTGTCCATCGCGACGGACACATCCCCGATTGACTGAAATCACGGCGAAAAACCCAGAAAAAGTGTCGATCGCGATTGACACCATCAATCGCGATTGACAGAACTCACGACCGACTCTGTCGATCGCGATTGACACTGTCAATCGCGACTGACGTGTCGATCGCGACCGACAGGCCCCGACGGACACCTCTGTCAATCGCGATTGACAGACCTGTCGATCGCGATTGACAGACCTGTCGATCGCGATTGACAGGCTTTTCGGCTAAAAAATTAGGGTTTTTTATTCTAAGCTTTGGGGATAGTTTTTGGGCATATTGGTCTAGCAATTAGTGAGTTGTGAGGTCCCTACACATGTGCTTTTGAGAAAAATCCTGTGATCTGTTAGCCTGTTTGAACCCTGTTTTAGCACCAGAACCCTGAACTGACATAACTCTCTCATACGAAATCCGTTAAATTAAGATCACGATTATTAGATAGGGTATTTTGAAGTTGACCATACCCAGGGGGAACAAAATTTAGGGATCTCTAGAATTGTTTTCCAAAAAATCACAGTGCAAATTGGTCTTGAGCTAACTTTGGAACTCTTACAGATCTATTGAGAGCATCGAAGGGCATTCTAAGCAAGAGTAAGTGCAAGCTTGGGAACACGCTTCCTGGGCACTCAAGGGCAACCAAGAAGGAAACAAAAGGTTGGAAATTCTCAACTCCCTTTGTCAATTCCTAGCTTAGGCTAAGAACGACTAGTGATAGGAGTAAGCCAGGGCGGCGATAGGCATCTATCAAGTTGAAGACCACCTAAATACTCAAAGTTCAAGATAACTACATAATCTTTGTACGATTGAGAATCCTAAAGGAAAAGAATTTAACGTGGAACGATCAACTTAAAGTACGAAAAATACTCAAGTATTCCTGACGACGCAATATCAGACAAGATCATAAACATGATAACACACTAAAAACGAATCAAGTGACTGATACCAATTGATCGGCAACGAGGTTGTACTCTGGGCAAAAATCGGGCTACTTAACTAGGCATATGAACCTTAGATCAGGACGGCATCTAGTAAGGGATAGACAAAGCCTTAGGTCTTTAGAAGCTAGCGTCAATCATACTGCGAGGTCTTGGGCCCAGCAGTTGAGTCACCACTCGCATTACCCTAGCTCTGATACCAGTGAATCAGAGATGTCTCAAGGCATGGACAGACCTACGGGAAGTTCAGGAGTGCCATACTTGCACAGAGTAGAAGGCCCTTACAAAACACAGTTGGAATACCTTAGGACCAACCGATTAGGTGCTAGCATCTATGAGGACGGTCTACGAAGATCCGTGGTCCAGATTAAAAACCCTGACCAATCCATTGGGCTGGAGCACCCCGCTGTCAAGTTTGAAAACGGAGCATACTTGGACAAAGAAGGAACTATATACGTAGTCACCAGTCACCCAGATAGGATAGACGAATTCGGAAATGTGATCTCAGAAGCGGATTTAGGTGACTTGGAGCAAGGAAACATGGGTGTAGAACCTAGGACCCCTCATGGAAAGTCAGTGCTAACAAGGATCATCACTCCCGAGTGGATCCCACAGGACAATAAGAGTATAGATCTGCTGCTAAACCGAGAAACCGATGAAGCCTTTTGGAGGTATAAATCAAACAAGCCAATTGATATAGGGACAATCATGATCTATGAGTTTAAAGATCCAGATAGCCTAGGTAGAGTGACCTACTTAGATCGTTCTTCGGAAAGGATCTTTGTGGTTACAGAAAATGATAGGCACGCTTACACTTGGAAGGGTGAATTTATTTTCCCCCAACCAAGATCGAATGTTTCCTATGGTCACCCTGGTGCTGGAACATCCCAAGCTCATGGAGCCCAAAGAGACAGACATAGAGATAGACCTGAGGTAAGCTTTGCCAACTCAGGGGGCAGAGAAAGAACGAGGACGAAAACAAATAGAGTAGAGCCTGAGGTACTTAGAGCCCCAGGACATCGAAGAAATGCCGATGAGTTCCCTCTACCACGACCTAGAGAGCACACAAGGACTTTGAGACCAACCCAGCTAGTTAAGTCCATGAAGAACTACTTCGATGGCACGGGAGATCCATACGATCATGTGGCTGAGTTTAGGCAAGTCTTGAGAGCTGAACAAGTGGAGGATTTATTCACGCAGTATAATGCCTTTGGTCTAACCCTTAGGAACACAGCCCTTACGTGGTTTCAACCATTGAATGAGAGACAGTTCAAGAGCATAGACCAACTCCTAGAGGCTTTCATTATTGAATTCTCTAAGAGTGGCATAAGGCATAATATCTCCTCATTGATTCACAGCTTCAAGCAAACCCCTCAAGAGACCATGAGGCTTGCAGGAAGAAGATTCAGGAAATACTTAGAGAGATGCCCTACCCCTGAGTTACCCACGCCAGCTAAGCAAGTGGCTTTATTCCTGGATGGATTGCTAAGTACCAAATTGAGATCCTATGTGTACTTGAAGGACCCTAGGACCATAGAAGAGTGTGTACGCATGTGCATTGACATCGAGGATAACCTAGGGGAGGAGTTAGAGCTTTCTAAGATATTCAAAGATTCAGATAGTGCCTCTAGCCTCTCTTCCACGCAATCCACATCAATTGAGGAACTTGCAGAGAAAGTGGCTCAGAAATTAGGTGTCTCTAGCAAACAAATCCCAAGGTTTGTCCCTATGAAAAGATGCTATACTTGTGGGGGTGACCATATGGCAAACTTGTGTCCCATCATGGCTCAACCCCAAGTGAATCATAGTAGCCAGTACTGCACCATAGAACGAAGGTACACCAATCATACCGCGCAAGATTGCCCATACAACAAGCAGGCGGTTAGGCAACCCTACCCTCAGCAGGGAAGATACCAGAATCAGTACCCACCACAACAATATGCTAGGCCTCAACAAACCTACCAACCACAATACCAAAACCAACAAAGGCCTCAGCCTGTGTTAGCCCAACAACCTCCAGCTCCATCCAACATGATCCCAGTAAAATATGCAGCTGCAGAAGAGAACCTGAATAGAGCTATAGTCCCTGTAACACCATTGCTTTCTGAAAGTGACCCGAGTGACCATAGCTTTGATTCTACACATATCAATAGTCCCCAGGCCTACTACATGCAGTCTTCGGAACATGGGGAGTCCTACTATAGTGAAGAGCCAAATGAACCTAGTTGGGAGTCGGATTACACAAACGTCATGTACGCAAACCCCAATCCTAGACCTCAACCTAGGCAGGTAAGACCCCCATTCCCTAGAGGACCATGCTACAGATGTCAGGGAGATCACCTCATTCGTGATTGTCCCTTACCTCCACCTACACAACCCCAGTCAGTGACGATCCAGGGCTTTTGCCAAGAATGTGGAAAGGAGCATCTCTTACGAGATTGCCCAAAGAACCCCAATAATATGCCAAAAATCACTCCTATCAACGTTGTTGGGTTAGTGGTAGACTCCACAGGGAGCGTGACTTCCACTTCACCAGTACAAGTAATCACTAGAGCCCAAGCACTGCAGCAAAACCAGGGTGTAGGTCAGGAAAAAAGCCCAGAAGTTAGTGAAATGGAGAGCATGACAAAGAAGAGGACTAGAGCTTGGAGAGATAGTCGTGAAAGAATGAAACGACAATGGGCAAAAAAGATGAGTGAACTCGAGGAAAGCCTCAGAGAAACAAAGGCCAGGATAATTGAACTCAGAGCTCAAACTCCCTCTCACACTGCCCCACCTCCATCACCTCCACCATTCCCAACTCCATCCGAACCGCCACCTTCCAACCCGCCTCACCTAAACCCACCACCCCCAAGAGTAGGATCAGTTTTAGCAGATTCCACTCCCGAGGACCTTAATATGATGCTTAAAGCATATCAGGCCAGAATCCAAGAAGGGCCAAACGTGACTGATCATGCAAAATGCTATCCTAGAGCAGAACTAGAGCTAGAACGAACCAAGATTTGTGCTAAGTGGTGGAATTGGCTCATACCATGTTTGAAGCCAGTCGCCTCTTTAACATCTCTAGTTCAGCCAAGACACAGCTACACTTTGATGGATTGCTAGAAAGAATAGAGAAGCTGATTGCACAATCTGAAAAGGAACCCGCCTCTCAACATAAGGACAGGGCAAGTGAAAGAGTAAGCATTCCTGCCCAAGAAGCCTATGTGCCTGAAGCCTATGTGCCTGAAGCCTATGTGCCTAACTCTACGGATCCAGACACATCATCTTTTATGAATCGGTTCACACCAGAATTCCTACGCGAGATTCAAGAAGACAAATGGGCTAAAGAGAGTGAAGTCCCACCTCCTATTGAACTTGTGGATGATGCACACGACCAATTCCCACAAGACATCCCATCCATTTATGAGGAGCAGGAGAGCACCCAATCTCAAGAAAGACTAGACTTTGAGTCTAATTCTTTGCAAGAATTACCCCACTTCACAGGCCCATGGGAAGCTAATTCTACTTGTATGAGAGCACCCACGGTCATGGTAAGAAACGAAGACTCGATCATACCTAGGAACACAGAGGTAGTGAAAAACACTAAAGTACAATGCAACCTCACCTTAGAAGAGCTACTCAAAGTAAGGCCAGAGCTATGGAAACATGTAGCCAAACAAGTACCAGAGATAACAAAACCTCGTTCCCAGGTAGGATCCCAGAGAACAGTGCCAGAAATACCATTGGACAAGATAGGAGACATGTGTGAAGGTGAAGAAGGGAACACCTATCTTCCCATTACCTACCAGGGGTACACCACCAAGGCAATTTTGGACTCAGGCGCAGGAGTTGCAATTGCTACCACTTCCCTATGGAAGCGTTGGGGCAAGCTAGCACTCAGGCCCACGAGGATGAAATTGCAGATGGCCGATGGTCACATAGAGCGACCCTTAGGGCTTTTAGAAGGAATAACTCTCACCACATGTGGTGTTGAGTTCGAGCATACATTCGCTATATGTGACTTTAGCAAAAATCATGCCTATGAGATGATTTTGGGAAGACCGTTTATGCGACAGTTGCAAGTGGTACAAGATTGGGGAACCAATTCCTTGTATTTGCAACACCTAGGTGTCACGACCAAAGTGAATCTCAAAGATTACTCTCATAGAGATGTCCCTCCCATCCAATGGAATCCCATCCATAGAGCCAAAGATGATACAGAATCGGTGCATTCCATAGGGTCAGGATCCTCATGGATGCATGAAGACACCCACTTATGGATGTGCAAAGTAGCAGTAGAAGAAGAAAAGAGAGAGAAAGCCAGAGAGGTAGGTGCAAAAGAAACACATAGATCAATTCAAGACCCAGCCTATGCACCTGTAGTCTTTCCTGACGAAGAATTTGAACCCCATGGCTGGGCAGAAATCTTAGCAACAATGGATGTAGCCATCAATGAAGAACAATGGACACCCCATTGTGATGAGGATGGCTATGACATTTCAGTTTTCTCCATAGAGCCAATTATGGGAGAGGCAGTGTTAGAAGAGTGTGAACCTAGCCCTGATGCATTTGAGGATGCAAGTGACTCCGATCTAGAGTCAATCATTATGGACCCACCTTTTGCATCAGATGAAGAATACTTCTACGAAGTAGAATTTCAACCCCAGAGGTATGGAGAGCTTACAAGTGACGTAAGGCTAGCCACACAAGTGACCCTGAAGGAAGAAGGAAAGAAAAAAAGGAAGAAAGAAGTCACACCAGAAGAGGAAGAATCTTTGTTTGAGGTCCCGGAAAATTTTAAGAAGTATGAGATAGACGACAGGAGAATCATGATAAGAATGCCTAAACGAGAGGCACAGTCAGGAGAGGCCTATGATAACAAAGAAACCACCAAGAAAATAGTAGTGGCCCTAGAAGAAGGAGAGGAGAGATGCACGTACATAGGCCATGACCTAACAGAGGAAGAAGAGCATGCGTTAATAGCCTTGCTAAGAGAATACAGAGATGTATTCGCTTGGAGTTACAAGGATTTGAAGGGTGCGGACCCTGACATATGTTCACACACTATCCCCATGACCTCAGACGCCAAACCCTCTAAGCAAAAGCCATATACATATAACGATAATTATGCTGCTAAGATCAAGGAGGAGATAGATAGACTGGTTGAAGCTGGATTCATCTACGAAATTGAGCACACTGAGTGGGTATCCCCCATCGTAGTGGTGCCCAAGAAAAATGGAAAGCTGCGTGTATGCATTAACTTAAAGAAGGTCAATGCCGCCACAATTCGAGATAACTATCCGCTTCCTATCACAGAACATCTCTTAGAAAGAGTAGCAGGCAAGGAAGTGTACAGCTTCCTTGATGGATTTTCGGGCTACAATCAAGTAGCCATTGCTCCAGAGGATCAACATAAGACAGCATTTGCCACTGAATGGGGCATATTTGCCTTTAGAGTAATGCCATTTGGGCTTACCAATGCACCAGCTACCTTCCAGAGGCTGATGTGCCATGTATTTAAAGAGTTCCTGAGGAAGAACTTAGAAGTCTATGTTGATGATCTTTGTGCCCATTCCAACATTAGGCAAACCCATATTCCTGAACTCAGACAAATCTTTGACAAATGTAGAGAATATCAAGTCTGCTTGAACCCAGAAAAGTGCGTTTTCATGGTCAAGCAAGGCAAGATTCTAGGACACATAGTGTCAAAGAATGGCATATCCACTGATGAAGAGAAAGTGAGAGCCATCCCAGAACTACCTAGGCCAAAGAATGTCAAGGAAGTACAAGCTTTCATGGGGCATTGTGGTTACTACCGCCGGTTCATTCACATGTATGCCGTCATTGCAAAGCCCATGTACGGACTTCTGACTAACTTTGAGTGGACTGATGAATGTGAGAACTCCTTCCAGGAGCTTAAACGAAGATTATGTTCAGCACCAATCTTGACCACACCAGATTGGAACAAGCCATTTCATGTTCATGTGGATGCATCCAATTATGCTATTGGGTGTGTACTCGTGCAACCTACTGGTGAAGGTAATATGGATCTTCCAATTGCCTATGCTAGTAGACAATTGAATGCAGCTGAACGAAATTATACCACTACAGAGAGAGAAGGATCAGACATGGTATATGCAGTTAAAAAGTTTAGACACTATTTGCTTGCAAATAAGTTTAAATTTTTTACTGATCATCAGGCATTACTATACCTCGTAAACAAGCCATGCAATACAGGAAGATTAGTAAGATGGTTTCTCTTGCTAATGGAATATGATTTTGAGGTTGTGGTAAGGAAAGGGAAGACTCACTTGCGAGCAGACCATCTCTCCAGACTCACATCAGGGGAAGCCCCACAAGGAGTGTCAGATGACCTTCCTGATGCTTACTTGTTTAATTTGGAAGTGGTGCCACAGTGGGCTAAGCCACTAGTGCCAGTATTGACATACGGGCCTAACCATCCAGTAATAAACACGCAGGATAGAGAGGTAGTAAAAGCTCAAAAGTATCACATCATGGCAGGTAGTATGTACAAGCACACAGATCAAGGGATCTTGGCTTGTTGTGTGGAAGAGGATGAGTACGCTAAGTGGTTGCAATTAGCACATGTAGGTGCATTAGAGCAACACTACTCAAAGCAACGAACCCTGCAGACACTAAGGAGACTCGGAGTGCATTGGCCGACTATGGAGGCTGATGTCCAAAAGTTGTGCAAGGAATGCCCAATCTGCTGCACTAAACCACCTGTGGAACATGCCACTCTTTATCAAGTTTCCATAGTGCCAGATTGGAGTGAACCACTAGTATCCTTTCTGAGGACGAAAACATTCCCTCAAGACATGACGCTTGCTAGGAAAAGGAGTTTAGAACAAGAAGCCCAGGATTACTCACTCATTGGTGATAATCTATACAAGCGTGGTAAAGATGGTTACATGAGGCTATGTGTCCATGAAAGTGAATATCTCAAGATCTTGGAAACTGCTCACCAAGGTGTAGCAGGAGGACACTTTGGACCAGATCGGGTGATCAAGGCAATACTATTTGCGGGTTTCTGGTGGCCGACCCTTCACATGGATGCACATACCTATGTGAAACGGTGTGATGTTTGCCAGAGAACTCAGTATCCTATACGTAAAGATGAGATGCCATTGAAACCTATGATGGGTGGACGTGCATTCTCTAAGTGGGGAATAGACTTCGTAGGTCCTATTACTCCCCCAGCTAAGGGTTCCCATGCGGAATATATCATTGTTGCCACAGACTATCTAACAAAGTGGGTAGAGGTAAAAGCCACAACGAAGAACGATGCTCAAACAACTGCTAAATTCTTGTTTGAGAATGTATTCACAAGATACGGGCTACCTATAGAGTTAGTAAGTGATAGAGGCACTCACTTCTTGAATGAAGTAATTGAAAATCTGCTCCAAGGATTCTTGGTAGTTCATAAGAAGTCTGCCCCCTACCACCCACAAGCTAATGGGCAAGCCGAAAGCACAAACAAGATTCTGTGCAATGTGTTGACCAAGCTCGTGAATAATAAACGCTCTGATTGGGACAAACAGCTACACCATGCTGTTTGGGCATACCGAGTCGCCTACAAAATGGTACTCCAAGCCACCCCCTTTCAGTTGGTATTTGGTCAAAATGCAGTGCTACCATTGGACTTCTTGATACCTACATTGAAGGTAGCACAAGAGCATGAATGGACGGGTCATGAACTCTCCTCTAGACTTTTTGACCTTGAACAATTAGGAGAAACAAGACTAAGGGCAGCTGCAGGGATATATGCAGCTAAGAAACGACAGAAGGCATATTTTGATGCCCACGTTAAGGATAAAGGTTTGAAGGCAGGCGACCTAGTACTAGTATACACTTTGAAACAACATGCGAGAAAATTAGAGAAGCATGGCTATGGACCTATGATCATAAATAGGATCTCCACAAGTGGAGCAGTGCAACTAGCCACATTGGAAGGTGACGTTCTCCCAAGTTACATAAGTGAATGCAGGGTCAAATTGTATCAGGAACCTCTCACTGAGGAAATGCTAAGTCGACTCAATACTGCTAAGAAACGCAAAGAAGAAGAAAAGCAAATTCGAGAAGAAGCCCAAGCAGAAGCCTTAGAGCGCATACGGAAAATGAAGTTGAGAAGACAGGGTAGAGAGCAACCTAGGACAGATGCATATGCAGATCAAGGATATCATGTGGCTATGTGTGAAATTTCAGGTGTCAGCTCTCATAGGATAATTGATCGACGTCCTTTTATAACCTTAGATATAGGACAAGGAAAGGGTGCAAGGACTGTAAGAGCCTTGATTGACTCAGGTGCAGCCACTAGTGCTGTCAAATTGTCCTACTGTCAAGAGTTGAAATTAACTGTCAATCCTATAGAAGCATATCTCATAGGATTGGGAGGTGTGGAAACCCCTTGCATGGGCGAGGTGGAACTTCCCCTCTACATTCAAGACATGTTAATGACAGTTAATGTAAGGAATTGAACTCACAACCTCTTGGTTAGGAATGTGATGGGCTAACCACTTGCCCCAAAAGCCATGGTTGAGGATTACTTCCTAATCCTCTCTCTTAGGGTGTAGTTCAACCATCTCCTACTAGGATTATGTTACATTCTTCCCCCCTTGGTCGATCATTGTCCTCAATGATCTACTCTTGTATCCCTCTAGCCTCGGTGAACAGTCCCTTGAACTCCCTAGGTGCCCTTGAATTGATGTTCCTCAACCTCGCACAATTTCTTGAACCTTGTTCGCAACCTTGGTCTCTTGAACCCTTGCTCTCAACCTTGGTGTCTTGAACCTTCTTGTTCGCAACCTTGGTATCTCGAGCCCTTGTTCTCAACCTCAGTCTTGAACCTTGTTCTCACCCATGCTTGGTATCTTGAACACTCAATCAAGTGCCACCCAAGGATTCCCAAGGAATTCACACTATCAAGCTAGCTCATTGGAAAGTTCGTTCCGAGAGCTTTCCAACGGTATATTACACGCCTCAATCCGACCTACGGATTGAGAGATACACCTCAATCATTGTAAGGTCCATCATTGAAATCGACGCGCGCCTTCCACAATTCCTACCCTTTCACATGGAGGATGCCCAAGCGCCTTTTTTAGAGGCCATTGGATCATTCCATCTTGCCCAAGCCTACTTCCTAGGCTCTGATACCAATGTAAGGAATTGAACTCACAACCTCTTGGTTAGGAATGTGATGGTCTAACCACTTGCCCCAAAAGCCATGGTTGAGGATTACTTCCTAATCCTCTCTCTTAGGGTGTAGTTTAACCATCTCCTACTAGGATTATGTTACAGTTAAGGTACTAGTGTGCCAAGACGAAGACCTCACGGAGCCTCTTGTCTTGGGTCAGGACTGGATCTATGATCATGCAGTCAACCTAAACCTAAGAAGTGGACTTCTTCAGGTATGGGTCAATCATAGTCGAATTACAGTAGAGTTAGATAATGGAGCACTCAAGGAACTAGGAAAGGCACACACTCCTGGTCCTTCCAGGAGTACACATGAAGATGACCATGCTATTCTTGTCCAAAACTATGTGTTGCAGAGGAATGATGTTCGCAAAAAAGGAGTCAGGGATGCAATGGAACTCCCTTCTTTTCCAAAGGCCAGAGGGAGGCAGCAACCAAAGGTGGATCAAAGGCAGAAGAAGCAGAGTACTACCGATGTCGGAGATCAAAAGTACCTGCGCAGCAAAATGTCTGAGCTAGTGAAACAAGTGTGGGTGCGGAAAGGCGAACACCCGGTTGCACTCAAGCCAACCATACGGGCAAAGCCTCTTATTAGTAACCAACAACACGACACCAATAAGAAGTCTTTCAGAAGTTCTTCTGCTAACGTGAAGTCTATTTGGGTGCCCAAGAAGTCGATGAAGGCTAGCCCACAATCAAGACAAATTTGGGTGCCTAAGGCTTGTTTGCGGGCTCAAATAGCTACACCAAGACCACACCCTATACAGCATGATCCATTCACTCGCACAGCCGGCATCCACTCGTTTTCAACACTCAGAAACACACCAAGGCCCATGAGCACGAACAGAATCACTTGTAAATGGGTCCCTAAAAGGCCTCATTTTCAAGCCGACACACCTATAAAGCTCTCGAGAGTCTCTACGAAACCAAGAGCAAAACCCATCCACTGCATTTGGCAGCCTAAGACTTGTAACAAACCCCTGGACCCCATTTGTAAATCCATGAAAACCTACTAACCACATCACTATCACACTACATCATCCCACTTAGCTCTTAGGTCTACCGAACTCCTAACCACACACACACTCGCACCGAGCACTTACTAACCCATTAATCTCTCCCGACCCTCATGTTAATGTTGTAATGGGAACAACAACAGTTCTCTCTTGTCCTATACAATGTTAACACATGTTTCTATATTCTCACAGAGACAGGAAGCAAGAAGTAACATGGCAGATACGGTAGGAACTAGCTCCCAGGCAGGCACCAGCCCCCAAGTTGTGGACATTGAAAGCCTTCCGGTTGAGGAGAAATTAAAGGAACGACCAGCGGCATTGAGGGCATTACATGCCATACCGGTTCAGAACCCTCCACAGGGGCACACAATGCCAGTCAGCAAAAACTCTCATTGGTTCAGTGATGTGGCAGGACCCCTAGGTGAAGGCACTTATATGTGGGAGGCAGAGATAGAATTCAATGGGCGCTGGGGCAGGTATCACTTTTTTACCAAGGAATTTGAAAGATTGCAGAATAATGAAGGATTGAAACCCATATGGAAGAAGGCAGGACTCTATGAGTATTTCAAATTCCAATTGCCAAAGCCGGATTTTCTAAGGTGCTCGTATCTGATTAGCACCCTTACTCCGAGCAAAGACAAAAAGGGATACAGCTCCTTTGTCCTCCCGTCTCTCACAAGGGGCAATGAGCTCAAGCGCTTCAGATTAACTATCAACTTGGTAAGGGAAGCTCTGGACATGAAAGGTATGCATATTCCTACGGAGAAAGAGACTATGGTCCCCGACAATATGAAGAACAGGAATCTGACAAAGTTAAAAGACATGGTGGCAATGACGCCTACAATCGCCATTCATTTGCGAATGGTCATGCAGCACTTTGCATTTCCCGCCCAAGAGAGGTTCACAATGCCACCTAAAAAGATATGGTTTAGTTTATACTTGGCTGATGCTTTTGATTTGACAATCAACATGCCTCACTGGATTATCGACCAAATCCACTTGGCTCATCAAAGGTGGTATAAAAAACAAAAGTCTGTACTGTACGGATGTTGTGCACTCACCCGCATTGTATATAGATGTTTAGCTTATGATGTACCAGTACAGAGGGCTCTCATTTGGACCAGAGTGCAGGAATTTCAACGCAGACTGTCAGCTGCAGGGCCTCCCTCAAAGAAGATGAGAGGCGTTGTCCAGATGCCGTGTGCACAAGCCCGCGGTGCAACCCTAACACCTGAAACAAATCCAAGGCTTCCCAGACGAGTGCAACCATTTACTATCAGGTTACCCAGGCACAACACAGATGGCCCTAATCTTGTGTTTCCACCTGTACCTACTGATCTGGAATTTCCTCACGGATTCACTTTGGAAGATCTAACGGATGAAGAAGTTGCCAGAATCATTGAAGCTGTTAATGCGGAAGTCGAAGCAGAGCAGGGTAGTGGACAACAAACTGCTACAGAACAACCCCAGCCAAGACAACCAGAAGTGGTGGAAGTGGAGGATGAAGAAGAAGAAGAACAAGAGGATGAACAGGAAGGATTTTCTGATGAGGAGGTGCATGACTATGAGCAAGAAGTCATACAGGAGCTAGAGGGTGCCCCAGCATATACAAAGGAGTTGAAAAAGCTCTACAATACCATCAACAGGGTCCAACAACAACATAAGTTATCCCTTGCAGCAGGAAAGGCTATCATGCACCAAATCCTTGAGGAGGAAGGAGTTGACGAACAATATCGTGCCACACTGGATATGATCTCTGATGCTTTAGGAGTACCTGAGACAGTGCATACTGCCCTGGCACAATCACGCAGAACGGAAAAAGATATGGAAGACGTCCCCCACGAGCAGGGAAACAGATGAATGTCTTAGTATCCGAAATACAAGGGACAACCACGACCACGGGCACAACACACACTGTGCACGATACTGAAGAGACCCATGTGTCCAGTGCACCCCCATCACCCCCCTTGCCACCCCCGCCTCCCACTCCACCACATTCACCTCCCATTACCAGTGTAACAACCACCGTCACCGCCGCTGAGTCCACTGCCATGACTGAAGCACAAACCGCCAATCAACCCATACACCCTCTCAACACCTCCCTTGTATACACCTCCACTAACACTGTAATCCTAACGGTAGCTACTGACCTCCCCATTCCCCCACTCACACTTCCGGGCAGTTCATATTCACAACTGCACACACCACTGTACACATTCACCACAATCACTGCACCCATAATTCCACTATTCACAATCACTCCCACTACTGCGTCCACCGTGGATTTTATGGACATATCACCCTCCACCGCACCTCTCCCTCCCCCCATACGGCCACAATCTCCCATTCCCCCACCACCCACTTCACCATTTTCCAGCACCGCATTCACACTTCCCTTCCCCTCTCCCTTTCCCTCTGCACTTAACACCCTTCCTGCATCCACCCCCATTAATAATGTATTTAATAACATGTATCAGTGCATGTCTCAGTTACAAAAACACTATCAGCACCTCGATGCTCAGCATACAAGTTTGTTCAGGAGTCATGAAGCATTACAAGGAAGATTCATTGACTTAGAGAAAGAGAAGAAACAATTACAACAGCAGTTTAGTGCATTGCAAGAACAACATGAGCAATTAGTGGCAAATCCACCGCAGCCAGATGCAGAAGAAAGACAACAAATGGATGATCTGCTACACTCCCAAATCACAGAGAACCTCAAGCTCTGCCGCAACATGGCTCTATTACGGAAGCATATGTCTGCAGCCCTGGAAGAAAATAGACGGCTTCAGACACAAAACGAAGAGAACTTGGAAGTAGCCATGGAAGGTTCCCCACAAGAAATTGACCCAGAGAAGTTTAAGGCCATTCCCTCGGACAATATGCAAATCATATTGGAAACCCATGCTGATCTCCTCGAAGCCCATGCAGCCTTAGAAAAGGAAAGAGACAAACTACTAAGGCAATTGGCAGCTCAACCAGAACCACCCAAAGAAGTCCTAACCACAGCTGACACAACTGACAAAGTAGCAGCGCTCAAAGCACAACTCGAAGAATTACAAAAGAAAGTGCTGGAGCATGAACGCCAACCCTCCCCCTTGGTAGAACTAGAACCTGAAGACCTAGTACCAATCGAAGTAGAGGAAACTTTTGAGGACCCGTACATTCTGATGCCAGCACCTGGAGGCAAGCAGACAACAGAGGGCATGGACACCATTGAGATAGAGGCCCCTGAATGGATGCAGAGATTAGAGAAAGTGGCCACAACCCATGATGACAGGGTAGCAGTTCAAATAGCATCCATGTCACGATTGGAAGAGGTAATCATAAAATCCGAGTACTTTAGAAACCTCTCACATCACAGGTGGATCGGCACCTCCGACGACTTGTATGTTCCTTTTTGTGTCTTAATGGCGGATTATAATGCTGAAATCAAGCACCACACCTCACGGGAACCAAGCTCTGCCACACAGTTTGCACTAGACGACATCCCAGAAAGTGCCAAGTAGGGAAATATTCGCCAATCGACTTGGAGAATTCGGCTGCTTGAAACCTACCCGGAAATGAATCGCACATGGAATAACATGCCCCTGTATATCAAGTACAATCCCTGCTACTGTCCTGTTTTCCGAAGAAGGTCGTGGCTGGAATACACAAAGATGGTGCTGACAACCAAAGGATGTGAGAAATGGCTCAACTATGTCTACTTAGCACCACCTAAAGGTCAACCTACCGTAGGGTATATGATATCGATAATTCGGCATTGGGGTGTCAGGTTCAAAAACGTACCAGATGTCATGACACAGATGTGCCTTAAAATTTTTGAACTCATGATAGTCACCTTCCGGACCTTCAAGAATGTTAAGGAACCTCACCTCTCTGCGCTCGGATTCAATGAAGGCAATCAGGATCTTGTTTATGACATGAGCACAACGCCCTCTATTAATGTTGTTTATGCATGGCATGCCTGCATCAAATACCTACCGGCCTGCTTCAAACAGACATTTGAAGAGATGTTTGTCACAGGGTTCTGGGAATATCACTCAGAGATCTTCATTCCCAAGCCCTCACATTTATTACAATTGTTTGCAGTAGAACAAGCTCTTCATTCAGAAAAGTTACGAATGCCACATCCAGAGGTTCTCGGGCCAGTAGATTGGGATGCTTTACTCACGGACTTGGCAAAGGGGTTGCGGATTGCAGAACATCACTTAGCACAAGATGTCGTTGAGTACTACATCCAAAAACCCACACAACAAGGGTCTGTCAGGGACGACAGACGCGAGAGAGGGGGGGGTGTTGGAACTGAAGGACTCACTAGGCAAGGAAGCTTAAGAAGGGAGTCAGAGAGAAGAGAAGGCACAAGCAGACAAGGGAGTCAACGACGATCTGGCAAGTAGGCCAATAATTTTCTTCATGAAGAAGCAAGTATGAGCATTCACGCAGATCTAGCACTAAGGCAACCTTTAATTTTTCAAAACCCTTACACCAATTAAAAGTGATTCTCATCACTAACAACCCCTGTAAATACCATGTTCACCTTTTTGTGGCTCCATTTTGTGCAAGCCGAGGAGTCCTCGAGCTTGAGGAGCCTTAGAAGTAGTTGCTTACCAATTTTCGTATTTTTTAGATCTCATTTGAGCCCTCAAATAAGCCCTGGAACCTAATTTTTAACTAGGCCGGACACTAGGTCTGGACAGGGCCAAAGCTAGTCAAAAACTATAAAAGGAGCTAGAGAGCTCATTTTTGGGGGTAGATTGTAATTGAAATGAACTTGTAAGAGCTTCTTGAAAGTGATCTAAGAACTCCATTGCTTCTCACTCTTTGTTTTGCCGTGTGTGCGCGTGTGTGTGTATGTGTGTGCATGTTTGTGTGCTTCTCACCCACGCACTTGTGCCTCCACTTGCTCAAGGTCTTCATACCATCCTCACGTCTTCCCGGATTGATATTAAAGGAGGTGCTACTCATCACTGAGCTACATTTAGTCTTCATGATGTTGCAGATGCATTTGATTTAGTTTATGGATGCTTGATTTACTTATGCATTTCTCGACGAGATATTTATTTTGCTCTCTCAGAGATGAGCAGGTTTATGCATTCCCAAGGTGTTAAGCATTAACAAGTGGTTAAGCGCATCTTTTTGACTGGTACCCAGCTACTTGGATTGTTTTATCCCAAGGGGGATCACTATCGCCAGATTTACATGATTTTTTTTACTCTAACTAGGTTGGTTGCTATGACACTCATGTGTCCACTAGTGGCTTTTTCTTCATGCTTGGTAGCTCATGTATATCTTGGTTGAGCAAGAAGAAGCCTACTATGGCCACTTCCAATTATGAGGCAGAGTATAGGGAAGCTTTCAGAGAAAAACTGTTGAGTGTGTGTGGCTGAGATGCCTTATGGCTAATTTGGGTGTTGGTCAATCTTCTACCACCACCATCGTCACTGACAGTCAGAGTGCATTGGTAGTTGCGAGCAATCCGGTGTTCCTTGCTCGCACTAAGCACATTAAGGTGCACTATCATTACGTTTGGGAGAGGTTCTCTACTAGAGATATCACTTTGGCATATCTTGGAGAACGGTGTAGACCTTTTCACAAAGGCTTTGCCTAGGGAGAAGTTTGAAGCTTTCCACAAAGCTTTGGGCTTACTTCCTTCTGTGGATTGATTCCACATAGCTTGTCACTTCCTTATACATGAGTTCTAGCTCCTTGTTCACCAGATCACTCCCAGGGGGGATTTATCAATATATTTAGGTAGTGATGTGTGTGAACACACTAGGACTATGGGGGCACTTTTTTCCCTCTTTAGGAGGTTTTTTTCCCCTAGCTTGTATATATGCCTATAACCCTAACAGGTCAGTTATCCTTGTACATTCTCTTGGTAATACATTCAGTATTGTGTGTTGTGCTCCAAGCTTCTTCCCTTTCCTTGTGTTGTTTGCATGCCTCTGTAGACTCAAACTCCATATGTCTTATCTATATATGAATCTTCTTCCAGTTTCACCACTAGACTATGCACTAAAGCCACCCTGGTATGATTTTTTATCTTTACTATTGTACATCCCCATGGATATTTGAAGAGTTGAGCCTAGTGTGCATTTTATCTTTCAAAAGTTAGCTTTGATATCAAATGTAAGAAGCCCCTAAATTCTCTCAAGACTCATGAATGATGTGTGTGCCACTCACCTCCCATCCATTGTCCCACACACACATGAGATGGTCTCTGTACACCAGTGTCTAAGAATCTCTCCCCCTTCTAAAGATCACTGTCTTGAATGATCAATGAGGGAAAGTACTTTGGAATCAGAGCTTCTGATTCCCAAGTAGAATCGGTAAGATGTAATCCTCTCCAAGTTACTAGATACTCGTGGATGATACAGTTTCTCAATTGTTTCTATCTCTGATCTAGTATCCTATCTGGAGAATTATTTGTGTTATCACTTTCCCGCAAAGAAAGAATACCCTTTGTTAAATTATCCTCCCTGTAAATATACCTTCTAAGTTTACTGACATGAAACACTGGATGCACTCTACAATCTAGAGCAAGATCTAATTGATAAGCAACATCACTAAGATTCTTAACTATCTTGCAAGGTTCACAAAACCCTCGTGAAATCTTAATACACTTCCCTATGGATAGTGTTGGCACTTGGAGAAAAACTCTATCTCCTTCCTTCAAGACTCTAAGAGATCTCTTCTTGTTAGCAGATTCTTTTACCCTATCAACTGCTTGTTGCATCTTATCTTTAGCTATTATTAAACTTGCTTGAAGATTTGCTAAGAAGTCCAAAGAACTAGGACATTTCTTTGGCATTCCTATGGTACTAAGAGTAGCGGGATTCATGCCATAATTCATCTCAAAGGGAGACATTCATATCACTGTATGAGGTCTATTATTATAAGAAAACTATAGAGTCTGCCCATCTATCTCTAGATGTTTACCACTATTCATTTTCAATGAACCTTGTAGTTTTTCAAAAGTTTCCTATGATTATGGATGTCAAAAACTAGTGCAATCTGAATATATGCTGGATGAATAGATCCTCTACATGTGGAGATTCTATCATCTCTTGCATGGGTATGAAGTGAGCCACTTTTCACAATCTATCTACCACCATAGGATAGCATCCCACTTCCTTTGGGTCCATGCTAACTATTGATATATTTAGGTAATGTTGTGTGTGAACACACTAAGACCACCGGTGTGCTTTTTTCACGCTTTAGGAGGTCTTCTTCCCTCGACTTATATATATGCTATTACCCTAATGGGCTGCTAATCTTTGTACATTCTCTTGGTAATACATTCAGTATTGTGTGTTGTGCTCCAAGCTTCTTCTTTTTCCTTGTGATGTTCGTGTGCTTTCGTAGACCTCAAACTCCAACAATTGGTATCAGAGTAGGTCACCATTTCATCTAGGGCATCGTCCACACCCCTCTAACCACAGTCTCACAATCGCAAGGATCAGAGCACATTTCGGCTTCCAAACGTGCTATCATAGCACTTATGTAGGCAACTTTGTCTTTTTGTCCCAAAGATATAAACGAGTTTTGGTTTTCCATTATAAGTGTCTCAAAGTCTGCTATTGTTTTAGCAGAACTCGACAAGGTAGTTCTGTTCAACTTTTTGAGATACATTCATTTTTCTACATCAAGGTATTTTAGTCAATAGCCATGGCTGAAAGCAATGATGTATTCCCTATGTTGGTTGTTGAGGATAAGTTGGATGGTACCAATGATCCACTATGGGGTTATATGATGCATCATGTATTGGTTGCAAAGGGACTGTGGGATATTGTGTAGGGTATTAAAAAAAGTCCTATTACACCTAAAATATAGTTATTGAAGGTGATGTAGATGGCCATATTCTTCATGTTCCTGTTTGTGTTGTGGTTCTTGCTGCACCTATTGCAAAGCAAATTATTTGGGTTGGCAGGGATGCTCGTGCACATGCATTGATAGCCTTGTCAATCAAACATGCCATTATTCCTCATATTTGCTCATGCAAAACTACAAAGCATGCTTGGGATACACTTAGCACTTTATACCAAGCAAGGAATGAGGCTCGTATTGCTTACCTCCGAAAACAATTGGAGAGTGAGCACATTAATGAAGGAGATTCTATGAATAGCTTTTTGACAAAGATCAAAGATTTGAAGAAGTAGTTGATTTCTGTTGATGAAGTCTTGCCTGACAGTTCACTTACGTAGATTGTTCTGAATGGTCTTCTAGATTCATATAAGAGTTTGCTTCTACTCTTTGATTGATGATGAAAGACAATTCAATGCCTTAACATTTGAGGAGTTAGTCTCTGCTCTATTGCAAGAAGATCAGTTTAGGCAAAATAGGCCCATTATGCATGTTGCAAATCAAGCTTTCCTAGCTAGTGAGAAGGGCAAATATAAATCAAAATCTTCTATTAGTAAGCAGAAATCCACTAATTATGCACAATCAAAGAAGGATGACAAAGATGAGAAGAAAACAGAAAAGTAGAAATTGTTTTGCAAATACTAAGGAAATGATAGTTTTTTTTTATAAACTGGTTGCGAAAGAGGCAAAGAAGAAAGAGGCTAGAATGGTTGTTGTAGAAGCCTCTACACCCAAAAGAGGGTCTGCTAATCTTGTGCAGAATGAAGAATGGGCATTGACTATTGTTTGCAGTTATGATCCGTCTTCACATGAATAGTGTATGTCTACAGTGGACTCAAATGTTTGATACTTTGATAGTGGGGCAACCAAACATATTACCTTGAACACAATTTCTTCACTTCACTTGAGCCTCCCCTATACGAAATACTATTACATGCACCAACAACTCCTCTTATCCTGTTATGGGAGTTGGTGAGATCATTCTAACTACTGCTGATGGTAGTTCTTTTACATTGTCACATGCTTTATTTGTGCTAAGGATTAAGAATAATCTGTTATCAGTTTCAGCATTAGCCAAGATTGGCTTGGTTGTGAAATTTATTGATGAAAGATGTACCGTTCATGATATGTCAAATGGCGACATCATTATTCCTTCTGGCATTTTACTTCTTGGGCTCTATAAGCTCATAGATTATGCAAAATCTATGAATGATTCAAAAAGTTCAAGATTCTTATGCTATGTCAGATGCAAAGCATTGGCATGCATGCTTTGGTCATCTAAATTTTGCTAGTTTGCTATGCCTGCAAAAATCTGAAATAGTGTCCTCTTTGACCAAACTTGAGGCACCTGGTAAACATGTATGTGAAGGCTATATTTTGGGCAAAATGCAGTGTTCCTCCTTCCAAAAATATGGTTCAATTCGAGCTACTTAAAAATTACAGCTTGTTCAGAGTGATGTCTATGGTCCTATGCAGAAACCTTCTTTTGGGAACTATCTTTACTTCGTGACTTTCAATGATGATTCTTTTAGGCATGCCTGGGTAAATCCATTGAAAGAAAATTCCGAAGTGTTTATGTGCTTCAAAACATTTTCGCTTTTGATTGGAAATCTATCAGCATGTAAAATGGACACCCTCCGTTCTGATCAAGGGGGAGAATATATGTCTTTTGAATTTAATGCATTTTTTACTGAACATGGGATAAAACATTGGTGTACAATGCCATATATACCACAACAAATTGGAGTCGTTGAAAGGAAGAACATGTCACTCATGGAGATGGTGAGGTGTATGGTCAAGAGTCAGGGTTTACCGCATAGTTTTTGGCTTGAGGTTGTTATGTGTGTAGCATATGTACTTAACAAATGTCCCACTAAAGCATTGCAATCTATCACTGCATATGAGGCTTGGCATGGTTGTAAGGCATCTATTTCTCACCTACGTGTTTTTGGTTGTCTGACATGCATTAGTGCCTAAACAACAACATAGGAAATCGGATGATAAATGAGAGAGATGATATTGAGGAGGCAAAATATATGCCAAAATGGCTAGTGCAGACTTTGTGTGATAGAAAATTAGATGCACCTTTGTCATATCATACTTGATCAGGATCTCATAGTGCTTCTTTTGTATCACACTGCTATGCTATGGCTGCCTCAAGTCTTTGTGATGAGAATGAGCCAGTTTTGTTTGATGAAGCACAAACTTTAGAAAATTGGATGGCTGTTATACAATTAGAGTATGATGCTATCATGAAAAATGGTACCTCCTCTTTATGTGACTTGCCTCCTGGCAAGAAGGCCATTGGCACTAAGTGGGTATACAAGCTAAAGCATAATCCTGATGGAATAGTTGACAGGTATAAGGCTAGGCTTGTTGCAAATATGCTCAAGAAAGAGGCATTGATTTTGATGAGAACTTTGATCCTACATGCCGAACTCCTTAGGAGGTTTTTTCCCCTCGGCTTGTATATATGCCTATTACCCTAATGGGCTACTAAACTTTGTACATTCTCTTGGTAATACATTGAGTATTGCATGTTGTCCTCCAAGCTTCTTCTTCTACCTTGTGTTGTTTGTGTGCTTTAGCAAACCTCAAACTCCAATAGTAACCCAACTATGAAGTCCATGGATACACTATCCCAATTGTGTTCTAGAATCTGTAAAGGATGTAAAAGACATGATGCCTTAACTCCATTTAGAGCATCAAGGAGATAATCTATCTTGGGCATGGGATACCTCTACTTGATGGTAATCTTGTTGAGTGCTCTGTAGTTGACACACATCCTATAAGATCCATCTTTATTATTTACTAGAAGAACAAGTGCTTCAAAGGGTGAATAGCTTGGTCTAATAAGTCCTTTCTCCATATGCTCATACATGGCCTTACAGACTTGAGTTTCCTCCTGCAAGCTCATTCTAAATGGAGATTGAGAAATCGGACTCGCTCTTGATACCAATTCGATTCTATGTTCAATGTTCCTGCAAGGAGGTAAACTCAAAGGTAATTACTTAAAAAAAAACTATTGGATTTTTTTTCTCTTACTTTATCTGAAAGTACTTGAGCATTCCAACTAGAGTTTCCTTAATTTCAAGAATCCATCACTACACAAGATGAATCATATACTCACCTTCATTCATGTGCTCACTCTCCAACTGTTTTCAGCGGTAAGCAACACAAGCCTCATTCCTAGCTTGGTACAATGTGGTAAGTGTATCCCAAGCATCCTTAGCTATTTTGCAAGAGCGAATGTGAGGGATAATGGCACAATGCTATCAATACATGTGCCTGAGCATCTTTGCCATCTTAACGAATTTGCTCTATAGTAGGTGCAACAGGAACCGCAACATGAACAAGAATATGAAGAATATCAGCATCTTCAATGCCATCTGCATTAGCTTCAATACCTGTATTTGCAAGTGCAATAGGATGTTTTTCAAAACCTTGCACAATGTTCCACAGTCCTTTTGCAATCAATACATGTCACATCATATAAGCCCACAATGGGTAATTTGTACCATCCAACTTATCGCCAACAACCAACATACAAAATACATCACTACTTTTAACCATGGCCACTGACTGAAATACCTAGATGCAAAAAAATGATTGTATCTAAAAATGTTGAACATAACTACCTTGATAAGTTTTGCTAAACCTGTAGCAGACTTCGAGATGCTTATACTGGAAAACTGAAACCTGTATATATCTTTGGCACAAAAAGATGAAATAGCCTACACAAACACTGCGATAGTGCATTTGGAGGCTGAAACAAGCTCAGATCGTGATTTCGGCCCACAAAGCGAAGCAGTTTTGATATCCTTGATTATGCTCACCAAATTTCATGGGATTCCAAGAGTGTGACCACAGGGGTGTTGATGATGCCCTACATGAAGTGGCGACCTGCTCTGATACCAATTTATGGAGATAAACATCTGCGGAAGCAAGCGAACAACACAAGGAAGAAGAAGAATCTTGGAGCACAACACACAATACTGAATGTATTACCACTAGAATGTACAAAGATATGTAACCCATTAGGGCTATAGGCATATATACAAGCTGGGGGAAAAGAACCTCCTAAAGAGGGAAAAATGTGCCCTAATGTGTTCACACACATCATTACCTAAATATATCAACACACGACTATATCAACACACGACTGATGCATGGACTTAGTAACTAAGGTGAGATGCTTATCCCTTGCAAGCCTTTGAGAATTCTTGATTCACTTGAATTTCATTTGGAAAATGAGAATTTTGGTTGGAACAAACATCTAACTTGGATGTTTATACTATGGATCACTCCCAACCAACATTTACATGATTTTTTCACCCGATTGGAGGACTACTTTGTCCTAATGGGCTGGAAAATCTTATGTAGAATGTAGGTAAAATTTTCCCATTACTTTTGGTCAACCTTACTTTATGTTGTGGAAGGACTCCATAGCCTTCACACAAATGAACTCAAGACTAACTAGCAAGGCCACACACTAGGAAGAGAGATGTCTTTCCACCCAAGCAACCCCTCCAATATATAGCTCCAAGTCCAAGGGGGTAAGTCCCTCTCAAGGGGACATGTGTACCTTCCATCACATGGGTCCCTAAGGTGGTCACATGGTTTCCACTTAGGATATCACATGAAATCACATGGCTTCTAAAAGAAGACTCTCCAAGCTCTCACATACAAATCAAGTGGCTAGGAGAAGCTTCCAATCAAGCCTAAGGTACTCAACCTTAGAGAATTAGCCCTAAGGTTTAAGACCCATCTAAAAGGGGTAAATAAACCCATAAATCCCAAGGGTTTCACACCTAGAAACCCAAGGGTTCTACCCCTTAGAACCATGTAATTATACAACATTCTCCCCCCCTTAAAAGCATTTCCGTCCTCCGAAATGAGTGGAGATATATACCTTGGGGTATTCCTCCATGCTCCATGATCAATCTCAAGCATCATGGCTTTCATCTCTCTAAGTTCGCCTCTTAATTCAAAAGGGGAGTTCTACCCCGACTGAATTTTAAAAGAGGAGAATCCATGTGTAGTCTAACCTTACCCTAATCATTCAGAGTTCCATCTAGTTTGCATACGAAAAAGAACTGAGTCGAATGCAAAGTATGGAAAGAATGAAAAGGGTGGAAGAGAACATCCCTGCCTATTTCCTTTGTTTAAGCTATGTGTCATCTGGGTCTGCATAGCTCAAAACATGTGAATTAGGTGGATACAAAGTGACTTCAACTAAATTACTTCCTTGGTCCATTGCTTTGCATGACTTGTACATGGACCTAGCAAAATATATGAATGCTACTTAAGGTTTCCTTATCATATTCATCTCTCAAGTTAAAATCCAACTTGTTCTAAAAGGAAGATGAATCTTTCATAATCCCTACCCAAATCACTCTTTTTTAGTGAAATGGGTGGATTTCCTTGTTTGCAATTCGCCTCCAATAATTCTAAATAGAGGGGAATTTCATTATATAATCCCTAATAGAATTTATATAACATCCTCTTTATCTTCAGAGAGAGCTTACCAAAAAGTGGATTCAATGTTCTTTCAAAACTTTACGTAGTTTTGGGAATCCATTTTAAGGGACTAGAATCCATAGGGATTAATCTAACTATTGTAGATTCCAATTGATTGAAATCTATTTTACTTGTTCTTCCAAAAAGATTAAGATCTTCATAACTACGTCCCAAGATGAGAACTCAGAGTGTAAAAGATCGTGTTATCTTTAAGGTCATAAGTAGAAATAGATTATTCCAATCATTTCTTCAGTGCTTAATTCTTATGGCTCTTTAGATGGATCTCAAACCTTAAAGGTCTTCTTGATCCTTCCAGAGTTCTCTCCCTTATATCCTAGATCTATTAAAGATGTCTTATGTTGACATCATAACTAGATCTTTCTTATTCTTCAATTGACTTGAAATATCAAGTATCCAAAAGATGATCTTTTTTGAGCTTTCTTTCAAGCTTAGCCTAAGATCATCTTTATGTTTCTCGAATTTCAAGTTATGCTTTTGGATGAAGTTTTTAGAGCTTCATCCTTTGGAGTTTACCTTCAAACTCAAAGAAGTTGATCCTCCCTTTATTTCTAACTCTCTATGAGAGATAGATCCTTTTGTATCTTGTTGGAAGAATTGTTCTTCCCTTTGAGAGGATAAATGAAGAAGATGCCTATTCATAGACATTGTCTTCCTGATGTTTTCCATTGGATCATGAGTCTCTTTTTCTTCTGTCCATCAAGAAAAAGTACTCAATGGGATTCAGTACCCATTGTCCCATACCAATGGGTTCCTCATCCAATCCACATAACTATGTCTCTATATCTTTTCACCTTCTCAGTCCTTTTAGATGCCCTTCATAGTATGGTACCAAATTATAAGAGAAAGGACTAAGGTGCTTAGATACACCACTACTAATCTTACTTAAATATTTGGTTTACCATTTAATGTGGTGTGACTCATCTTATCAAACTTTAAGTTTGACTTGATCTTCACCCGACTTGGGTCTTTTGGCTTTTCTTCTTTTGCCAAAATAAGAGATAAGACTACGTCTTTCTCAAATAGATCCCTTCATTTTCAAAGCTTTACCCATGGGTTTTACTTGGGGATCTAGATATTATGCTTCATACAAGAAGTCATATTCCTTACGTCTATATTATTGGAATCCATAACGTATGTTATGTTATCCCCATGAACCATTAAGATATTTTTAGGATTATGCTTTATCGCTCATCCAACTTCTTTTCCTAACCTACTCAGGATTTATACAATCCTCATGGTGTATGCAAGTCTTCTCTTGCATTGGGGTTCTTTGAGAATTCCAATCTTTGAGAACTTCATTTAGTTGGAAGATGTAATGAAAGATATATGAAGTACTAGAATATGCAGAAGTACTTCAACTTTATTTATTTCTTGCCTATCTTTTACCTTGCAAAACCCTTTTTGGTTTTTTCAAGGCATAAGATACAAGTTCTTGGGGACTTTCTCCCCTCCTTAAAAGTTTTCGTCCTCGAAAACTACCTGAGAGTAAATTGAAAATTGTGCTCTTTCAGAAGTATTTGAAAAGGTTTATTTTCAATCTTTTATTGTTCTCCTTGGCTAAAAGAACTATTCAGAGCTTTTTTGCTTTCTCTTCTCCAAGCATACAGACCAAATGTCCCAAAGTTCAAGTTGAGATTACCCACAATTTCGATGTCCCATACCACCGAATTTACTTCAGTGGTAGTGTAAGCCTAGATGTCCCATACCATCTGGCTTACACTTCCACTTTAGTAAAGGTAACTTTAGCTTGAGTTTTGGGATCAAACCTTCTTCTAATCAAGTAAGATTTATTACTTCTTGGACTTGTAAGTGTTATTTCCATTATAGAGCATACATATTGCCCATGCTACAATGGACTTTCAACTTTCCAAGTCTCAGTTGTAATTGCAACTTGACAAGACTTAATGTCAAAGATTGGTTTTTCAATGATTCCTTTGTTCAGATGTACTGTAAAAGATCATTTTATGTCACCTGATAATAGAGCTAGTTGATACTCAACTAGAGATTATCTCTTATGACATAATGTGTAATCTGAGAAAGAATAATTGACTTGTCAATCAAATCTCTATGTTGAAGTAGATGGTAATTCCATTTGCTATATAGTCCTTTATTTCTAGGACATTAGAAAATGGTACTTAGGGTTTATTACCACCCTTGAGTTTTACCTTCTCTTCATACCTTGCATTTTCTTGGAAGAAAAATGTAAAGCTCCAAATAGTTCTGTAGTTCTTTCAAACAAAGAACTTTTCTTGAACAAAAACACTAATACTTTCATCTTCCAAATCTAAGACCATATTTTCTCTTCCTTAGAACTTTGAGAAGATAATGCTCTAAGTTACCACCATTTTATCGTGGTTTTAAGAGAGAAAAATTTTTTGTATTACTACCTTAAGTTTATGGCTTTGCTGATGAGGCATGCCATGGACTTTTATGGAATTTAAAATTCCATAAGAGGGAATTTAAGATTAAGGTATTTCCAAGAAGTTAGACTTATTTGGCTTTTAATTACTAAGCCAAACATAAAGGGATTAAATGGTGTATAGTGGCCAATTGGCCTCATCACCATTCTTTTTAGAAACTAATAAAATAAAAATCCTCCTTAAGCTTAGCTTCAGGAATTTAATCTCCCTCTTAACTCAAAAACCCATGTAAAAAGCTCCATATGCATACTAGTGTATGCCAAATGGTTCCACCTTAATTGGAAAAGGTGTTGCATGCATAAGGTTCAAAAATTGAACCCCTCCTTAAAGCATGCAAAAAAGTCCCAATTTGGAACTTTGTTCATTCCAAGGATGGTGCAAAATTATTTCCATGCAACTTAGTATATGCAAGTTTTAACAATGCATTAGATGCATTCTTCCTAACCACGACCGTTTTAATGCACCTCCAATACTTCTTTTCAAAGCAATGAACTTGATGCATAGTACAACTTATTTCCATGATTGATTGTCAATGTGACCACCAAAACTGGGCCACCTAAATCTATGCATCCACTTCCGAGTCATGTCTATTATGACATGCACTGTATGTTCTTTAATTTGCAAAGAAAAGAAAAAGGTGCAAATATTTCCCTGGAAATTATGCTTCGTCCATCCCTTGATTTTATTTGAGTGTTCCCATGGTGATGAAGTAGGCTTCGGCCATCCCATCTTGTCCATCATTGGATTCCTTCTTGGGCATTTTGATACTTACTTATGTGCCCATAAGTGGGGATTTACCTTTGTAATCATGCATTTATGCATGCATTTTAAGAAATCTATATGCATAATTAATGGATGTCATGCACATGCCTCCATTATCCTTGGCAAAGAAACCATGCCCTCATAACTATATGTACTAGCATGTAAAGCCAATCTTCATGCAAAAGAGATTTATGCATAAAATATCAACTCATTCATGTATAAAATTTCACGCAATTTGTGAGAGACGAAAATAACTAACTCTTAAACCCTGTTCTTTCCATGATCTTAGTGAAGAGTCTATCCTGCCTTTGATTTTTGTCCCATGGAACTTCGTTCCATAGTTTCTCTCACGCCTTTCAAAATCTCTTACAATGAAACTACACATTAGTGGGTTTATTCGCATGTAATAAACAAATAACTCATATGAGCAACATTATAGCAAGTAAACCCATATGCAATATGTAAAATGACATTAAAAATGTATAAACTTATCTTCTCGGATCTCTAATGCAAAGAAATAATGGGAAACTCCATATATCCATCAAGAATTGTCGAATGCTCTTCATCTCGTCTCTCCCGCTTAGCTCGCTACTGCGCCTCCCAGTAACAAAAGGTGGTGGAAGAAGAGGAACATTGCCAAGAAGCAACACCTCTTCATTCTCGATCCTTTCTTGCTACAGATGAAGAAAATACATACTAGGAAACAAAGGAGGCCTTGTTCACAGTCGATATTGGAGGCTCCCGTATTGAGAGAGGCAAACCATCCAAGATTCATGATGGTTGCGGTGTCTGTCAGCAAGATGAAGATCTTGAATGAATCTGCGTCACGGTGGAAAATAGACGGAGTGTTTCTACCCATCTGGATGATGAGGTGAGGTAGCAGAACGATCTTACGACTGCATCAGTCTTCTATCACGTACTAACTGTAGAAGATATGAGGAGTTGTCGACATGCATTCAAAACCCAGTTATAGCGTATATTGTGAGGTCTCAGCTATGGCGGGTTCTGATGCTTGTAGCTTTAGTTGGTTGCAGAAGGAGAGAATCTGACAAAGCTAGATATTACTCCATCGCCAGAGATAATAGGCACAGGCATGGAGAAGAACAAGAACTACAAGGTTCAGTCGACAGTTTCGACGGAGAAAGCAACTGTGGTAGCATAGGAGGGTTTAGAACCGAAGGCAATGGAGTAAGTGTCCGCAGAACTGATCGAGAGGACATCGATAGTATCAGCCTATGTTGCAGCATGATCTTCGTCGCCACGAGCCACCTGTCAAGAAAAATGCACGGCGCGTTGGATAAGGCAATCGCATGCCTTCCTGGTGACCAGGATTTGAATCTCGAATTCTACAAATGCTGCGCACGATCATTTTGGCTAATCAAACCAAGTAGCAATGATTGCATACGGTGAAACCAAGTAGCAATGATTGCGTACGGTGGGAAGTACTTCGATAGAGATGAAGAAGTGCTACAATGACGTAATTTCAATGCAGCTCAACAAGTGCTTACAAGCAAAGCGATGAAGATAAAAGTCTCCATAGATCTCAACCTAAGGGCTCTGATACCACTGTTGTGGAAGGACTCCATAGCCTTCACACAACTGAATTGAAGACTAACTAGAAAGGCCACACACTATGAAGAGAGATGTCTTTCCACCCAACCAACCCCTCCAATATATAGCTCCAAGTCCAAGGGGGTAAGTCCCTCTCAAGGGGACATGTGTACCTTCCATCATATTGGTCCCTAAGGTGGTCACATGGTTTCCAAGCTTAGGATATCACATGGCTTCTAAAAGAAGACTCTCCAAGTATCACTGGTTTGGAAGGACTCCATAGCCTTCACACAACTGAACTGAAGACTAACTAGCAAGGCCACACACTAGGAAGAGAGATGTCTTTCCACCCAACCAACCCCTCCAATATATAGCTCCAAGTCCAAGGGGGTAAGTCCCTCTCAAGGGGACATGTGTACCTTCCATCACATGGGTCCCTAAGGTGGTCACATGGTTTCCAAGCTTAAGATATCACATGGCCTCTAAAAGAAGACTCTCCAAGCTCTCACGTACAAACAAAGTGGCTAGGAGAAGCTTCCAATCAAGCCTAAGGTACTGAACCTTAGAGAATTAGCCCTAAGGTTCAAGACCCATCTAAGAGGGGTAAATAAACCCATAAATCCCAAGGGTTTCACACCTAGAAACCCAAGGGTTCTGCCCCTTAGAGCCATGTAATTATACAACACTTTACCTTGTCCAAGTGAAATCCAAAATGAAAGTTGTCCAACTTAGGACTCTTTACTTAAAGACTTTAACTTTAAATTCTTGGGAATTGTAATCTAATGAGCAATTCCTAACTTTTTTGTTCTAGAGTAAATTGAACTCTAGAAAGTCATTAGAGTTATGCTAGATAACTGGAAGCAAATTCAAATGAATAAGTCAACTTAGACTTATCATCTTTTGAAGATTTAAGTGGTTCTTGTAAAAGACATCTATCTAAGATGTTTAATTTAGTTATCTTGTTCCAACTGGCTAACCATAGACTTTTGCAATAAAGAATTAGGTGTTGTATCTAAGTCAAATCCAAAAGATTAAAAAAGCAAAATGAAAGAACTAAAAATCTAAACAAACAATTCAGACTTTGAAAACTTGCAATGAGTCAAATTCTAGATGACTCAAGACTTGACCTTTTCAAAAGGTCTATTTCAACAAGGTATCGAAGCATTTTTTTTCTATTTGTAAGGGAAATAAATTGGATTTTTAAAAAGATTCATAGAGTAAATCTAAAACAATGTCCAATCACAAGATACTAGTGTGATATCCAACATCAATTGGTCAAACCATTGAGGTTCTATTGATGAGATTTTACTCATATAATGCTTCACTTGAGACTAAGTTCAAGCCTATATTCAATCTTTATGGCTATTTACTAGGAATGCAATTCTTGTGAATTTCTTTGAGTCAAAGGATTGAATTTACCAAGTTACACTAGAAACTTGGTGCTTAACTTAGTCAATCTATTCCTTAGTTGAAAGGATCATTTCAAAGTGAAAATCCAACTTCTTTTTGAAATTTATCATATATTTCTAAATCAACAACACTTTAGCTTGAAGTGTTCTATATTTCAAATAAGAATAAGTCTTTGCCATATTTGAAAAAGAAGATCTTGGAAGTTACTTACTTCAGATCTTCTTACTTGATCTTGAAGTATCTTGAGATCATGCTTTTGTCCTTCCTGAATCTAAAATTCTCCTTTCAAGTTTTAATTCCCTTGACCATCACATCTAACTTCAAGATTCATTATAAGACTAAAAGATAATTATCATCCCACGGTCCGATGTCCCATACTATCTTTCCTACATCAATCTCAGTATAAACTCTAGTGTCCGATACCACCCTATTTTATTTCACATTGATGTGCAAGTGATTTTTATCCTCAAGTATAAATATATCTTTATAGAGTACCTTCTCACTTCAATTCTTTAAAAGAATTTTGAAGTTTTAGGCATTGCCTCTACTTAATATTCTAGGTTTTGATTCCTTCACACGGCCATTTCATGATCTTGTGGTTTGCCTTGGAAACCTGAAAACCTTTGGATGGAACATCCATCCTTCTTATCTAGGATTTTCAAAAAGAAAACCATTTAGAATTCCAAGTTCTTGAATTTATCAAATTCAAGTCCTATCGGTTATTTTCAACCAATTCGTAGTGGAAAGAGTTGTTCACTTCTTGTCTTTAGATTCCTCTTTTTTGTTTTACTAAATCTTTAAGTAGCTATCCTTGCCAAGACTTTACGGGAATCTCTCTACTACTTAAGTATAAGCATCCACTCATGATTTTTGGATTTTACCAAAATCCCTTTTAAGGATCAATAAACTTTACACTGTACCTTCTATAGAATTAATTACCACCCTCATGGTTGTAGACTACATACTTAGAATATTTTACTCTATTCAGACTTGGAGGAGCTTAATTTTTTCACACTTTTCATTGGATAAATGGATCTTGAGTGAAAATAATCTTGATCAAGTCATGTTTACCTCACAAAAAGAATAAAGGATTAGTCTTTGTCATTAAGATGTCTTGAACTGTCGAAAGCTTCTTCACTTACCCATGGGATTTTTTAGAGATCTTTCCCTCAACTCAAGTCCAAGCATATACTAATGCCTTTTAGATTTTAAAGCTAGAAATCTCATTGATACATCTTTATGTTTAGTATCAATCATTGGAGTTAAATAGTTCTACGGGTGGTTTGGGACTTCTTGTGAACTACTTGCTATATAACTAGCTTGAAAAATTTCGTTCTTACAAAGAGGGAGAATTTTATTCTTCAAGGGCTTAGAGATTACTTCTAAGGAATCAAATAACCTAAGCAAATGATTCATCTCGGAATCTTTTGCACTGCTAGAATTATCCTTAAATCTATATTTTTAGACAATGATCAGAAGCTTGATTGCTTTAGTGGTGTTCATTTATAGATCATCAAACTAAAGGATAAATATCACCTTTAGGATATGGTTTTCCATTCCATATGATTTTTGACTTGAACTTTCATCTATGTGATATGTATTCATGCTATTGAGTTTGAAATAAAAACTATTATCATTAATCAATCTTTTGATGTTATTAGAGTACTTTAAATATATTTCGACAATCCATTGTGATTGCATTGTTTAAAGCACACGCATCTTATAATGAACTTTATAGCTTATTGAGAAAAAGTTTATGGATCAATAGAGATCCATTTCCTTCCCCTTGAAAGCATTTTCGTCCTCGAAAATGTGCATGAAATGTCTGTAATGGTAGAAGAAAGTGCTCAGACTCCCCTGAACCCCATGTACTCTATGTACATGGTCATCTCTTTGTCTTGTTTCCCCATATCCTTCCCCTTAAGAAGCCTCATAAGAGATCATCTCAAAGGTGGGAAACCATCTAAAAGATGCCTACTATCTCGCATGTACTCTCCACTTCCATACTACCACTCCCATGCCATATAACATCATCCAAATGACCTAAGTCCATATGATGTATACTCTATGGAGTAATAGTATAAGAAGCAAGTGTAAAGTACCAAACCTATAAGCTTGAACATACCATAGTGGAGATAATAAACCATAGAATCCTCTAAAATATAGAACAAGTCCCATAAAAAGTGACTTCAAACCCATATAAGAGTAAATGATAGATTGCTCTCATAACACTCTAGGTCTTCCTAACCTTGAGTATGCTCAAAAGTAATAGTTTAATATAAACTACCTTGTGAACTATGCAAATATATCATCTAGGTCATATATAAGAGTTTCTTGTTAGTAACATGCAATCTCTACATTTCACCAACCAAGAAGCTTGTGGTTTGTCATCCTTTACCATTGGACTAAGTTCTATCAGAAGAGCATCTATTGGCACTAGTTCGAACTCAAAAATATTCTCTTCCCTTTAGTTTGCCATATGAATGCAAAAGCATCCCATTTGAGATTCAGATAATCCCTAAGTACCCATCCTCCTAAGTGACGTTTACACATCATGCTCGTGATGTAAGACCAGCTAAGAGTTTGGTACCTCAATACGTTAGATATCTCCCTATCTCCTAGAAACCCTAAAGAGAAGAGTCATACTCAACTCCCAGTCTCACTAATGTCAATCACTAGATCATCTCATCTAGTCAAGGACCATCATTGGAACATCATAACTGCTTGTCTCTAGAGTCTCGATGTGAGACTCAATCTAACCATCATGATTAACTGATCTCCTTCTTGTCTTCGATATAAGAGTGCCACTTATATGTAGACAACCAAAATGAGAAAGTGAAACTCTCTCTCTATGTCTCTCTCTGTAATCTCCTCTAAGGAAAAGAGCTATGGTAGTGGAATCTATTCCACTTTTCCTGTCCCTTTGAAAGAGATTCTACTGAATTCATTTTCTCTACTAATCCATAATTGAGAATGTAAACATAAGTTCTCCATGTTTTTCCTTCCAAAATAGTGGAGAATGAAACTCCCGTATGAAGGGAAATTACACTGAAAAGTAGAATAAATGAATTCCTTCTAGAATGTAGACTAAGAGATGGTTTCTAAACACCTCTTCTCTTTGAAGGGAAAACATACTCTATTCTTCTCATATGAAAAAATCATGTTTTCCTTTTCTTTTTCTCTTTCAAAGAACAGGGGCTAAAGTGAGACCTCTGAGCTAAAGTGAGATCTCTCCTCAATCTCTGAGCTGATTCCCACTTTCTCCTTTCCTTAAAAGAGAAACTTATGAATTCATTTAGTCATCTCTTCCATAACTAATACATAATCCCTCACTGCATACATTCCTATAAAGATGGAGAACAAATCTCCCCTAGGTAATGAAGGTATATGTAGTGAAGAGTAGAGAAAACAAATTCCTTATAAGGATCAAGGCCCTTTGCTAAAATGCTTAGCAATGATATGACATGATACCATAAACACATGTGTATCCATACTAAAGATATATCTCTACCAATCATCTTCTGTGTATGGATCTATACAATCCAATCGAACTAATGGAATTATCTTTGTGAAAAACTAAAAATGCGTATATGATACCAGTGGTGATAAAATCACCTATCACATTCTCTATTGGAAGAATAAATCTTCCCTAAATTATGAAGAATAACTCCCAATCCTAAGGAGATGTCTACTAAGAGCTCTCCTCTAATCTAGTGAGACATGCGGCCATGAATGATGAGTCCTCTTCTATACATATATGTATTGTGTATCCCAAATATTCCCGACTAAGGGATCTATGCTCTAGGTCATAGAGCTAGTACCATACTTGTGGCCTTCCTAACCATCACTCGAATCACATAAGCACCCGTCGACGCTGTCTCATGAAACCCATCTCTGTGATCCCATCTAATTGGTTTCCTTATTAGTGAAGCAAAAAGGCTACACTACTTGCTCAAGTGATGTGCATGAGTGAACTAGTCACTCTTTGGGTATTCCTAATAATACCCCATAGTCTCCTAATCATACTGTGAGACTCTTGTGAAGATAAGTAAATCTTCACTTCTTTGGAGAGTATCATATATGTATCTCCCCTTCCTATATGCAACTTCCTATAACCTATAGGATTGCTTGTGCACATTCCTAATGGTGAAGGTACATTTGTCTTTCCCCTTATCAATCCTATGGTCTAAATCCATAAGGATTATGTGTAGGGATCCTGTTACTACTGAAGTTGCCTTATGTATACTATTATGATGGTCCTAAGTCCATCAAATACATGCTTACAAGCATGCTAACACCTTACTCATGTTTGCAAAAAAGGCATGTTACCATGCCATAACATTCTTACATAAAGGCAAGTGCATTTATAACACCATGAGGTGGGAAAAATTTCAACAAAATTTCCCCAGGAAATGGAATCCCAAAAGCTTTTAACCATAAACTCAATGGCACACACGCCACCCAACAACATAGGGCTTGACAGGCCCATGCAATGCACACCATAAACTCATACATGGACTCCATAACCTGCAAAACATAAAAATAAATGCTAGCAACAATCTCTTTGTTGCATAACCATGTTGTTCCTGCAACCATCTTTCCTGCAAACAATCAAACGTTTACTTCTTGCATGTTTATCCATACTTTTAGAATTGAAAAAATGATCAAATTGGATATATGCACCCCAATCCATGCATGTACATACAGAACATGCCATAAAATAAAGTAAGATGGCTAAAAATATTAAGCATACATCCCTGAATGATTTGGTATTGGAATTGCATGCATCCAATCCTTCTCGATGAGCTTTGAGACCTCCGCCTCAGGTCCTAATTTAAACTTTGAAGTGTCCAAAAATATCGGATCACTTCCCAAAACATAAAGCATGGTTAGATGATTACCAAAATAATGCAAATCTACCCAAAAAATGCATTTGTAATACCTCTTTAGACCTGAGAAAACCATTTTAGGACTTAAAAATTATCATAAACTGAAATATATATCATGTGCAAGTGTCTCAAAGTGAAATTACTTCAACTGCCTTCCCGGTTTGTAAGATATGGCTCCTGGAAGGTAGTTACAAAAAACTATTCAGACTTTGCAGACCTATACAGACCTAGAAAAATACATAATTTCCAAAATTTTTCTTTTGAAATTGAAATTAGACTTTTTACTCTTTGAAAGAGCCATAGCACATCCAATTTGAAGTTTTCTAGCCCAGGATATGGCCATTCCAAGTGGGACATGCTAAACTAGTGGGCTGGTGGAGGGGCTAGAAAAAGTGTGAAAATGTGATTTTTGGAGGTGCCCACAAGCCTTCTTCCATCAAGAAAATCCTATAATTCTGTCCATAACCTCAGAGAGCAATATATGAAGATGCTTGATCCTATTTTCACCTCACCAAATCCTCCCTTCGTGCATATTAATTTGCTCCCCAAAAGAGGCCTAAATCAAGATTTTTACTTTCATCCAAAACTTAAATGGGAGCTTTTAGCAAGCTTCTAATCCACTTCTAATGTGGATTTTTCTTGGATTTTCTCTTATCCATGGTAATTCATACAAATGTAATCCCTTTTCTTACTCCCCAAAAATGGAGTTCGGCTAAAACTAACACCTAAAAGTTTTCCCAAAAACTGTGGAAAGGGGGTTTTTGAGGAAGTAAAATTCCTCCTTAACTTATTATTTTCATGAATCTACTGATTCCATTATGAAATCCATATGCCATACTCTTAGTATATATATTATTTCCCATCCATCCATAGCTAGTGCACCTCTCTTTCCCACTTCCCAAATGGGAATTTCTTAGATTCAGGTGCTAAAATATTTTTTGAAATAGTGATGGAAGGGGGTCTTGTGGAGCTTCAAACTCACATCTTACTAAGCTATATTTTGGATTTCTTAATCTTATATGAGATTCAATACATTAGACTATAGAGATGGATGATTTTTCCTACCAAAGTAAGAAAAATACCGCTTCATTTCCCTTTCCCAAAATGGCTACTAGTAAAAAATAGCTACTGAAATTTATGTAAATCATGAAAGTAAGCTACTTTGGTGATACCTTAATCTTACTCTTCTTTGCAATTTGAGGGAATACTTGACTCAATATGAGAGTATATATGCCATATTCTCCATATATAGGATTTCCCTTAAAAGGGCTTGGCCCTCCAAACCCTTCATTCCTTCTCTCAAAATGAGGCTTTTTAACAAAAAATAAAAGTGATGGAAGGAGAATCTTTATAGGTGAAAAATTCCCCTATTCATCATCGTTTTCATGTGACTAATAATTTTATAGGAATCCATGCTCTAAGCTCTATGTGTCAATTCAATCCTCTAAAGTCTCACACATGACCTCTACTTATCTCTTCGAAATTGGAGGCTTGCAAAAACAAATTTGAAGAAATTCACATATCTATATAGGCCAGCCATGTAGTGCTTTTTTTCTTATTCATATATGGCTTAGAGATGAAGAAAGAGAAAAGGGTTTGCTCACCATCTCTCTTCCTAACTCACAAATCTTTACCCAAGGAGAATTTCATCCATTGTATCTGCTCTGATAACAAAGCTGCTCTAATATATGTCTTTGTGGCAACTCGCGGCTATGGTATGTTGGATAGGCTGATCGCCTCTTTAAGCCATGGCATGGGTTCAATTCCCACCTGTGCAGATGCATGATCTCTCCCAAAAGTGGATCGCTACATGCTCTGATACCAATATCAGATTGTGATCCTATTCGTGGTCCTCCTTTTGCTTCGGCCTACAGCTCTAGCTATGCACGATGCATAGAGATTTCTTGTTTGGTTCTCCTCCCAGCCATGCCCGAGTGTGAGATTCTCATGAGAGTAAATGATCGACTCTCATCCTCTTCTCTTCTACCTAATGTGGTATATGATACCCCTATGATAAGGATAGTGTGAATCATGAAATAGAATGGAAAACATGCCCACTCATATCATATCAGTCAATGAATATCAAATAGCCATTTGATCTCTCTACAGCTTGTGGAAGGCCCTCGCTTCAATTTGTAGATCTCTAAAGAGTTGATGGATTACCTTCTCTTTTCTTACTACATACAGCAATTCGGGAAGCTTGATTGGAGCAAGCCAAAGAGAAATGGTGCGCAAAACAAATCTGTTGAGAAGATGAGGGATGTGATCTCGTAACTGACATGTATCTCCTTAAAGATTTAAAGAAGAGCATACATGTCCATGAAATCTTGTGAAGAAGGTGATGGGCCTTCAAGGTCACCACGGGAGCTTGCCTAGAGCTCTGATACTAGTGCAAGAGAATGAAGATTAAGACCACCATGTGCTAGAGAAATGAATCTCCTCCCAATCATATGAACTCCATGCTCCCGATTGGGTTTGAACCCAAGACCTCTTCCTTCAAACCCTTGAGACTTAACCACTAGGCTAAGTGGATCACTTGTTTACAAGAACATATGACCTTCTACATAAGTCTAGTCTCGAGATCTTTGGTCATACACATGAGTGTTCCAAAGGTGTCTGATTTCAAACCTGTTTGAACTAACCAGACCCTTAGATCATATACTTTATTTTATTACAGCCAACCACCTTAAGATGCCCTAGTAAGAGCTTTTGACACCACCAGAGCCCTGCGGCAATATTCCGTGCATTAATTTACATCGCTGCACTTTACTAACAAGTTATTAAAAATTTATTCCATCACTTGTCACCCATGGTAGTCCTTCCAAAAATAGATTCCCATGGCAGTCTTTTCAAAAATAGGTGCCCATGATAGTCCTTCCAAGAATAGGTGGATGAGGGTGAGGATCCGCATTAATGGTGAAGCCACCCTTGCTAGAGAGGAGGTAGTCGCCTAGATGTGAAGAAGTTGAGATTTTGGTAGATGTTCCATTTGTGGTGAGGAGATAAAACAAAGAGTAGTCGTCCATAGATCAAGGAGGAAAAAATAGGTAGACACCCATGTGTGATAGAAGAGGCCAATTGGGGGTCGCATTTGCAAACATAGAAGTAGTCACCTTGGAAAGGATTCATATCCCCATGATAATGATTTGCATAGACCTCACCTTTTAGGAGTCTAGATGCACAATATGGAGGTAGGTCGTTTAGATGCACAATATGGAGGTGGGTCGCCCATAGTGGCTAGCTGCTTTGTAATGTCCATCAAGAAGTTGCCTTTATTGGGATCTAGTCACCCAAGAAGTAGGGTGTGGAGAAGAAGCAACCACCTCATGATGTGGATATCGTCGTCAAAAGATTATTGTTCTCGCCCTCGCAAGGAAGATTTGGCTGATGGTCACCCAACTCACCACAAAAGCAAGAAGAGGAGGTATCCATAGTAGAGGAGATGCCCAATGATTCTTCAATTGTAAGTGTCTTTCCTTGTTAGAGTACATTTCCCATGCATTAATAGTATGTTTCCTCCAATTAAAGTACATTTCCCATGCCTTAATAATATGGTCTTTTCCTAGCTTGTGCCTATTGCCCGATGGCTTTATCTTATACACATGTCTTGCCTTGAGCTTGTGTAAGCATGAGAGGCTTCATTCTTCTTGTACTTCAGCTCAAGGGAGGGTTTCCTAAAAGGGTGATCCATGCCTCTAAGGCTAGGGTTGCCCCATGGGTGGCCCAAGATCCTCAAGGTTAGGATCACCCCATAGGTGGCACAAGATCCTCAAGGCTAGGGTCGCCCCAAGGGGTGGCCCAAGCCTATCAATGCGAGGGTCGCTTAAAGGGGTGTCGCAATCCCTTCAAGGCTAGGTAGGGTACCGCCAAGGGGTGGCCCAAGCCCATCAAGGTGTTGGAAATGAGGTAGGCCCATAGCTCATGTCATAGGTCCATGGTTCCATAGGTCCAGCATATTCAACATAGAATCTAGCAATTTTCTAATATTGACAAAACATAACCATACCACAACTTAATCATATAGATGATGAGACAAAGATAGAGAGAGAATAGACGACATGTGTAAGGTGTTACGTAAGCCATCGCTTACTCATAGTATCATATATACCAATGTTCAATGTACAATGTGGCAGCAAAACTCTCAACCACTCTATGTGATGAGAAATAGATGGAAGAGTGAATGTACAAATGTAACAAACATATTTAGATTATGGGCAGAAATATAAATATACATGAGATGTGTGACCTAATAGGTTATAGAAGAGTGAATATGAGTGACTGAAAGAGGAAGGATCAGTGTGAAACTGATAATCAACAAACCCTCATCTAAACTTAGGCTATGGAAGACCCTAAGTCAGATACATGTGTGAAAAGATCACATACTTAAAAAGTAGCAAATAATGCTACACATAAAGCATATACGTACTGATTCTCGTACCTATGCCAAATAGGACTCCTCTTGATATCAATGCCAAGGCCTCCATAAACTGCAAGTAGTGCCTGTGTGCATAAAGAGAATATGTACCTGAATACTTAACATAAGATGCAAATCTTATGTTAACCACCATCCAATGTCTTTGAAGTAACCTGAAATCTTCATGTAGAAGACAATCTTCAAATACACCATGTAGATGGTCAATCCTCACCATCAAGCTGCTAATGACCAAGTCTTCTTTCCATGAACAAGAGATAACCTCCTCTTCATGAGCATGAGCACACTCTTCATCTTCTCCAAGAACTCCAAGAAGAACTCCATAGCCGTTCCTCAACATGCTCCAAGTTAGCACCATGGCTGCCCCATGTGCTAGACGAAACAACACCTCTATTGAGGTCCAAGCTCAAAGCTTGTGTTGAATACTAGGTGAAGGATACTTGATAATGAGCCAAGCACTTGTTTATATAGTATTGTTGATCTCTCCAAAAGCTCTTCAAAAAACTACGTTCGCATAAAGCTATTGATCGTAATCGTAACTTGTCGTGATCGCATTCCACTCACCGGATTTGAACTCGGGTGGTTGGGATAGGAGGTTGATGTCTTAACCATGACGCCCAATCGTTTTTCTTGTTCAAGTGCTAAAACCAAGAGCTATAGAACCTGTAAAGTCTGAGCAATATGGACCATGGAACATTGTTTGACCAATAGGATATTGATTCCAACACAAGGCGCCCCAAGGGGTGGTCCAAACCCCTCAAGGCTAGGATCATCCTAAGGGGTGGCCCAATCTTATCAAGGCGAGGGTCACCCAAGGGGTGGCCCAAGCCCCTCAAGGCTAGGGTCGCCCAAGGGAGACCCTTGCCCCTCCACATTACCTTTGCTATGCAATCTGTGAAGCCAGGGGAAGTACAAACACCAAGTTGATGAGCAAATGAAATAAGTGTAATTATTTAGTGGAACAAGGATCATTGCCAAGTGAGTAGCGTAGTGCAAGAGAACAAGGATTACGACCACCACGTGCTTGAGAGATGACTCTCCTCCCAACCAAATGCCTCTATATATAGCTCTCTCCAGGGGACTGCCTTCTTGGGCAGGTGGATACTAACCATCCAAGTGTCAGCCATGTAACTACATGTGCGCCAAGTGTCCTAGTTAACTCGAGTTAACTCAAGTGGATGCTTCTACAAGGTTCTAGATCTCTTTGGGCAAAATACTCTCCCTATGTCTCCCATGGGGATTGAACCCAAGACCTCTTCCTTCACATCCATGAGACTTAACCACTAAGCTAAGTGGATCACTTGTTCACAAGAGCACAAGACCTCCTAGTAAGTCTAAACTCGAGATCTTTGGTCATACACACAGATGACCAAACGGTGTCCGATTTTAGATCTGTCTGAACCGGCCAGACCCTTGGATCGTAGACTTACTTTATTACATTCTTCCTGGAAAATATTTTCGTCCTCGAAAATAGAGCTATATACATACTGTAGGCAACCCCTGAGCCTCATGTTCTAAACTGGAAGAACATGGTCATGTTCTAGAACTGGAAGAACATGTCTCATCTGTGTGGTGGCATCCCTACCCAAATGATTCAAAACACTATCTGGTTTTGCACTTTGATGAACATGACAAAGTACAAACTAGTGAAGAATAATGAGGGTGGATCTATATACATCCCTGGCTAATTCACAGTTTCTAGATGTGCGATCTAGGCACAAACATGTGAACTAGGTGGATTCAAATTACTAGTCCATTTCTAGGCATAACTGATGCATGAACTTAGTAATGAAGGTAGGATTCTTATCCCTTACAAGACTTTGAGAACTCTTGATTCACTTGAATTTGTTTTGGAGAACTTGAAGTTTGGTTGTCCCATACATCTAACTTAGATGTTTGTACAATGGTTTACTTTGATCCAACAGTTACTTGATTTTTTCACCCGACTAGAGGACTACTTTGTCCTAATGAGTTTAAAAGTCCTTTGTAAGCTGTAGGAGAAAGTTTACCATTTCGGTGGAGTCAACCATACTAACTTGACCAATTCAAATTCAAAATGAAAATTGTTCAACTTAGAACACTTTTCTCAAAGATTTAACTTAAAAGTTATCGTGAATTGTCAATCTACTGAGCAATTCCTAATGTCTCTATTCTAGAGTATACTAGACTCTAGGAAATTATTTATGCTATAACTTGAAGCAAAATCAAATAAATAAGTCCACTTAGAATTATTTTCTTTTGAAGATTTGAAAAGGTTCTTGTATATAACATCTATCTAGGATATTCAAGTTAGTTATCTAATTCTAACCGGCTAACCCTGGTCTTTTGCAAAAGGAATCAGATACCATGTCTGAGCCTATTCCAAAAGTTTTGAAAAGCGGAAAGAAATAACTAAAACTCTGTACAACCAATTCATACTTCGAAGATACCTAAATTTGCTATAAGTCAAAGGCTAGATGACCAAGGACTTTAACTTTTCAAAGATCTATTTCAACAGAGTTTTGAAGCATTGGCTTTATCTTTAAGAGAAATAAGCTAGATTCTCAAAAAGATTCAAAGAAAATCAAAAAATACCATCCAACCACAAGATACTAGTGTGGTAACCAATATCAGTGTGTCGACCCACTGAGGTTCTATTGATGATTTTTGTCTTCAGATAATGCTTCACTTGAGACTAAGTTCAGGTCACATTCAGTCTTTTTGACTCCTAATAGTGAATGCAATTCTTGTGCATTTCTTTGAGTCAGAAGAGTGAATTTACCAAGTTACATTAGAAACTTGATGCTTGACTTAGTCAATTAAATCTTTAGTTGAAAAGATCAACTCAAAATCAAAGTCCAACTTCTTTCAGATTTTTAGCAAATATTTCTGATCAATAACACTTAAGCTTGAAGTGTTCTAAGAAGATCTTGGAAGTTACTTACTTCATATCTTTAGTTTCCTTGATCTTGAAATCGTCTTGAAGTATCTTGAGATCCTTATTGAATTTAAACTCTTTCTTTGAAGTTTTAATTCCCTTGAAGATCAAACCTAACTTCAAGATCCAAACAAAGACTAAAAGATAATCATCATCTCATGGTCCGATGTCCCATACCATCTTTCCTACATCAATCTGAGTATAAAATATGGTGTCCCATACCACCCTATTTTATACTCACATTGATGTGTGAGTGAATTTTATCCTAAAGTCTACAGCATCTCTTTGATAGAGAACCTTCTAGCTTTAATTCTTGACAAGAATTTCGCAGTTTTAGGCACTATCTCTATCTTGATATTTTATCGTTTCACGATCTTGTGCTTAACCTTGGGAACTTGAAAACCTTTAGTAGAATATCTCCAATCCTTTTTGCTAGGATTTTTAAATAAAAACCAATCAGAATTCCAAGTTCTTGAATTTCTCAAATTCTTAAGTTCAATTGGCTATTCTTGACCAATTTTGTAGCGACAAGAGCTTTTGACTTCTTGTCTTTAGATTTCTTTCTACTAATGCTTCTAGGTACCTATCCTGGCCAGGACTTTTATAGGAATCTCTCTACTGCATAAGGCTGAGCATCCGCTCATGCTTTCTGGATTTGTACCGAAATCCCTTTAAGAATAGGCAAACACTTATGTTTTACCTTCCATAGACTTAAATACCGTCTTCACGATTGCAGACTACAAGTTTGGAATTCCTTCATTCTGTTCATACTTGGAACAGCTTACTCTTTTTCACATTTTTTTCCATTCGATAAATGGAACTTGAGTGAATAATTCCTAAAGAAAATTTTTATTGCCAATACTTGGGCAATCTACAGGGTAGTTCCAATCGCATGTTCTTGGACAATCATGGCCAAGCTTGATCAAGTCTTGTTGATCATGCGATAATAATAAAGACTGTCTTTATCATTAAGATCTCCTAAACTATCTAAAGCTTCTTTGCTTACCTGCAGGATTTTAGAGATCTTTCCCTCAACTTAAGTCCAAGCATTTTCTAATGATTTTCAGATTCCAAAGCTAAGAATCTATGATATACCTTTAGGTTATATCATTATTTGGACTTAAATACCAAAACTCATGGTTAGGGATTTGCTGGGAACTACTTGCTAATAAAAATTTTCTTGAAAGATGCTAGTCTCACATCTGGGGAGATTTTTCTTTCAAGAACCTTTTGATTCCTACCAAGGAATCAAGTAATACTTAGCTAAATGCGTATGCTTATGCATCTGCTTGCATGCAAATGCATGTATGCAAATGCCCATTCTTGGGTGCAAATGCATGTGAGTACATGCAAGTGTAACGAACTTAAGCAAATCTCAAGGTTATTAGGTATGCAAACAAGCATCCATGCAAAAACAACCTGTTTGCTATTCTGGCAAAAGGTAATTATTCAAGTGCATGAACTGGAGAATTAATTACCTTTCCCAAACAAGTGCGAACTTGATGTGCATAAAACATTCTTTTATGCACAAATAATCTTTTCATTTTTGTGCATGAATGGAAATAGAAATTTCAATTGCATACCTAAAACTGAAAAGTACTTATACTTTTGTGTCATTTCAATACCGTTTAGTTCTCTAATTAGCTTTCATGTTGAGATAATCATAATTGGACTATGCTTTTAGTCCTAATTGATGCATCCTAAATGAAAGCATTCGAGCAAACAAATATCAAAATGAAAACATAATTTGGAAAATACTTAGCTCCACACAGAGCTACGTCCTTCCCTTGATCCTTTGGAAGAGCTATTCTCTAAAGGCTTTGGTCTGAATTCAAAGTTGGTTTGACTTTGATCACCAAAGACCTCTGGATCTTCACTCCAGAGCTCCACTTCCTTCAAACTTTGCTCACAAACTTTAACTTTCTTTGGTGCTTGCTTCTTTGGCTAAATACTTTGGTGCTTGCTTCTTTGGCTAAATATCAAAATGAAAACATAATTTGGAAAATACTTAGCTCCACACAGAGCTACGTCCTTCCCTTGATCCTTTGGAAGAGCTATTCTCTAAAGGCTTTGGTCTGAATTCAAAGTTGGTTTGACTTTGATCACCAAAGACCTCTGGATCTTCACTCCAGAGCTCCACTTCCTTCAAACTTTGCTCACAAACTTTAACTTTCTTTGGTGCTTGCTTCTTTGGCTAAATACTTTGGTGCTTGCTTCTTTGGCTAAATATCAAAATGAAAACATAATTTGGAAAATACTTAGCTCCACACAGAGCTACGTCCTTCCCTTGATCCTTTGGAAGAGCTATTCTCTAAAGGCTTTGGTCTGAATTCAAAGTTGGTTTGACTTTGATCACCAAAGACCTCTGGATCTTCACTCCAGAGCTCCACTTCCTTCAAACTTTGCTCACAAACTTTAACTTTCTTTGGTGCTTGCTTCTTTGGCTAAGGGAGAGTGCTCTCAAGACTCAATAGATCTCGGGTCAAACACCGAATAGAGTGACCTGTAAGAATTGTGCTTCGGGTTGCAACAGTTGTGCTCCAATCTTCAGCGCAGAGTAAAAAATTATACTGTCTGCTGGGAATTGAGAACACACTAAGGCTTTCGGCGCTTTGGCTGTTTCAAGATGCTCCCAGAGCGGCCACCCGAGTTTGAATCCCGGATTCTGCGGATTAAAGATTTGTTCTTTTGTTTCCTCTTTTTTGTTTCCTCTTTGCTCCTTTGATCGCATGACGATCAGGCGCAGATAGGGGCCACTCCCGTGACCAATTTATTCACATGGATATTGCTCTGACCATGGAATTACACGGATTTTGAGATTGGCAGCGATCTGTAAAGAGCACGACGTCAGATGCTTGATTAGCTTGCCTGCGTACGATCTCTAGGCTCCCAGTTCGAGTCCTGGCCACATCTGCGCTGCACAATTGAGAAGGCGCACTTTTAATTATGCATCAGTTTTGACGTTAGCACATATGAAACGTGATATCTCCTCTCCAGATAGGTTCGAGTCCTGACAACAAAATTGATGTTGCTTCTCCTCACACGCGAGGCATGAATCGCACGTTATAACCCTTCTTGAGCTGCTTGCTTCCTTTGCACAAGGTGCTGAGATCGAATCTTGATAGAAGCATATACATCTTCATCCGTTTTACTCCATCGAAAATATGATGGAAGATACTTGGCGACCGACTGTTGCAGATTGCCTTGTGTACAGAGGTTAAAGGCTTGATCACCTTGTAAACAATCCTGATACACTAAAAGTTAATTCAGTTTAGCATAACATGAACGCAAGTTTGGATCGGCTACGGTCCGATTGGTCACACGTTTAACCCCGCACTCTTTGGCTATGTTATAAAAGATAAAGATAATATTGAACAGGTCTATAGCACAGTTTCGAGCTTTGCGCACTAGGCTATATTCGAACAGGTCATCCTCTACTTCAGCATGAAACTGAAAAACATTTTAGCTCTCGTCTCTCTATAGCAACAGAACAATGTAGAAGCTAATAATTGCTAACGATCCGTTTCATTACTTGTTTGAAATAAGAGCAGATGAGCAGCGTAACATCTCAACATCAAGCTTTTGTAGTACTATTGTACTCTGTTTAAACAAAGAAATGCGCAAGATGAACTTCAAGCTTCCAAATTTATGTGAAAATAAAGTGAGAATGCGCGACATTTTTGACACATAACAAGGAACGTCCTGGCTAAACCAGAACTTTGGTCAGTGATGTGCTGTGTTCGATCCCCGAATCTGTGTTTCATGAATTTTGCAGAAAAGTTACATCGACAGTCGAAGCAATCATATGAAAGCGATGCACATCAAACAAAAGTTTCGCATGGAGAAACGAGAAATTATAACAAGCGTTTCATGAGACTTAGAGATGACAATGGACCCTAAGTCTCCACGGAAGCTCAACCTTGAGCTCTGATACCCATGCAAGAGAACAAGGATTACGACCACCACGTGCTTGAGAGATGACTCTCCTCCCAACCAAATGCCTCTATATATAGCTCTCTCCAGGGGACTGCCTTCTTGGGCAGGTGGATACTAACCATCCAAGTGTCAGCCATGTAACTACATGTGCGCCAAGTGTCCAAGTTTCTAGAAGGTTCTAGATCTCTTTGGGCAAAATACTCTCCCTATGTCTCCCATGGGGATTGAACCCAAGACCTCTTCCTTCACATCCATGAGACTTAACCACTAAGCTAAGTGGATCACTTGTTCACAAGAGCACAAGACCTCCTAGTAAGTCTAAACTCGAGATCTTTGGTCATACACACGGATGACCAAACGGTGTCCGATTTCAGATCTGTCTGAACCGGCCAGACCCTTGGATCGTAAACTTACTTTATTACACGTAGCTACATGACATCCCAATGTATCAAGTAGATCTCCAAGGACACCAACTTCAAAGTTTGTTTTTGAATCATCTCTATGAGGATCATCAACTTTATAGACCCCTGCATCAAGCCTTTGCACCATCCTAGTGCAACTACTTTTGTATTTGCTTATTCAAACAAAATGAACCATAGAAAATGAAATAAATTGCTTTATGGAATGTATAGTGACTGAATTTATTCTTGCTAGACTCAAATAGAATTAGAATCCACCCTAGAAATGTTGCCTAGGGGCTTCTTATCCTCATCCAAGTCTTTTGGTTGCTACATGGCACCATAAAACATCTCTTCCTTGGTTCTTGAGTGTTGGCCATAGTTCCTCTTCTTTACTTCTCTGTGTTGTACTAATCTTCTCATGTCATCACAACTCTTTAGAGTCATAATAGATGTCTTCCTTGTTCTCTTTAGGGCCATATTGTTCGTCTTCTTAGTTTGATATGCTACTTTTATCTTTGTATTTTTCTTCCTCTTTAGAGTAGGAGCAATAGCTTGCAAGTGAGGCTTTGTTCTCCAATGACATTCGATAACAATACCTTGCAAGTGAGCATTTGTCGTTCAATAACATTTTGCAGCTTTTGAGTGTTGCTTGGTGAGTTTCTTCCACATCTTAGCTTCCCTATAATCCAAAATTAATCTTACCTTTGGAATGTGTACATGGTACCATAATCATTTTTCTTTGTGGGTTGATAAAGTGATGATGTTGATCCTCTTCAAGATGCATGTCATGCAAGAATGATTCTTCTTCATTACAAAGAATAGGATAAGTACTTATCACATGCTCTATGATTGGCTCGCTGGTCCATGCTAATGACATTTCTCGAAATCGAACATCCTTTGGTACCACTGAATCACAAGGTGTAGCTTGAGGTGCCTTAAAACATTCTTCATATTTTAAGACATCATCCAACTAATTATTGACTTTGGTTTGTTCACTAGGAGAAAGCAGTGTAGTGATCCCTTTTGGTAAAATTTGGCCACTAAGATCAAGTGGTCGAGGTGGTTTCTTCCTCCCTGGAGATGCCTGCAACAATTGAAGTTGACCACCTTGCTCTAGAGAAGGAGTCAATTCCTCATAGAGAATCATCCCATTTTGGCCAAGGGAAGGGCTTCTTGTCTACTTGCCCACTATCTACTAGGTGCCTACCTTGAGGTGGCCCATCATGAATATCACAAAACTTTAGGCACCCCAATCCTTGAGAGGTGCCAGATTCTAGTCACCCATGTTTATCTTGTAAGAAAATTGGTCACCCAAAAACTTCATTTTGAACACCAAAAATTAAGCACCCAAATTGGCCACCGTGGCTACCTGAGACTTCTCGGCCACTTGACACCCACTTGGGCCACTTTGGGAGAGGTACCCAACTTGGGCCTCATAACACCCATCCTAAGAGAGCTGCCCGACTTGGGCTTCATGACGCCCAATTCTAGGCTCCACATGTAGTTTCATGTAATCAGTTGTCTTATCGTTTTCCTTATTTGTTTGTGTAGATTATCAAGTTTTTCCTCTTTTTGGCCTCCTTGTGCTTCTTCTACATAATCCTCATTTATCTCACTTATTTAAAGCGTGTAACATTATGTGCTGCCCATCATCCAGTTTAACAGAGTATCATCTTCATGAGCTAGAGAAGTGATTACCTGTGTCCATTGTATACCCAACATCCTTGGTAGTGTCAGATCCTTCCTCCAAGTGTATGGGCATTTGATTGTTAGCCTTTGTGGAAATCCAGAACTTGTTCCTTTCCCAATCCTGCAATGCATTTGCTTGCCTCATCAAGAGCAGAGGATAAGAGGTATCTTGTGGTAGGGAAATAACTAAAAAACCCAAGAGAAAATTGACAACCTTGCACTATCGTGAGTACCATTTCAATGACGCCCAATGGTGTAACTCAATGTTGATCTCCTAGTGTGACTCCATCTACAATTGGAGCTTTTTATGGAAATAGATAGTCTAGAACTCTCGTAGTCTTCTAGTGGCATAGGGAGAAAATCCACCATGAACCCATCTATACTGGGTGGTGGGCTTAGGTAAGCAGATTGTATGAATTTTAATAGATCATTTCTCACCTTTGCATCCATTCTTATAAGTTGGAATAAACTGACCTTCTGGTGAGTTCCTTCAAAATTTCTTCAATATTCACCTTCTGTATATTCTCTTGAGGACAAGTAGGTTGGTCCTTCAGTGAAGTCCTTACCCTATTGTACGCTTCTTCAATGGCCACCCCATCCTCCAAATCAGCCCTCTTTCCTTCTTCTTTTTCATTGACTCCATGTTGCTCTTCTTCTTTTGGACAAACTGCAATCATATGGATTGAAGCGGGGTGGTTGGGAGGAAAATCCCTTGAAAACCCAAAGTTGGAAGGATAGAAGGGAAAAAGTTAGAGCATGGATGAAAAACAAAAGTAAGGAAGGCAAGAAGAACACAAGAGATGGTAAGAAACCTAAGGAACCTGAAATACGACAAGGAAACCCACTTACGCATCATACACAAGAACTAAACAAGCTAGGATCCATCTTAGCATACCCGAGACCAGACAATTTGGATATGTGGCTGAAAGCTTACCAAGCCAGAATCACAACTGGACCAAACATAGAGCAGCACAAGAAACTTTACCCAAAAGGGGAGTTAGAAAAGGAGAGACTTGCAATATGTAGAAAGCTCATAGAGGTAGCTCAGACCACTCTAGAAAAGACTATCCCTATCCTCATAGAGATGAGAATATCAGAGAATCAATACAATGAGTGTTTTAAAGGAAACGACCAGAAACCAAAAGAGAAAGATAATAAGGAAGCATTATTTAACACTCGAGACAAATCAATGTCCGTAGTCCCTGAAATATAAGCTGATTGGCCAAAAGAGTTGTGGGTCAGGATTCAGGAAGATTGATGGAAAAATAATGGAATTTCAAGACCACCCTTTGAGGAATTAGATGTTGGGGACGATCAGCCAACTCCAAATCTAGAAGAAATATATGAAGAAGTTTCCATGCTAGACCAAAATAGGGAGGAAGCACAGAGCATTTCTACCCTATCGAACTACATGGGAGAATATGAGAAAGAATCCATAATCTTCCATGCTCTGATAGTACAAGTGAAGGAAAATGAGTTTTCAGGCAAGACCTCTCACAATCTAACAGAACTCAAGAAGAACAAGGTACAATGTCAATTGACTATGGAAGAATTACTATGTGTCAAGCCTCAAATATGGAAACAATTAGCAGGACAATTGAAGTTAGAGCATGAGGAGAATAAAAGAAAGGTAATGAACCTGAAGTCCCTTCTACTATACAAATCCCTGTGGATAAAGTCAGAGAATTTAGTGAAGGAGACGAGGGCAACACATGTTTACCCATCACATACAATGGATACGTGACCAAAGCCATTCTAGACGTAGGGGCGGGTGTAAGCATAGCTACCAAAGAGATTTGGGAGAAATGGGAAAGCCAGCCTTCCAACCAACATGTATGAAGCTTCAATTAGCAGATGGTCATGTAGAGAGACCCCTTGGAATATTGGAGAAAATTAAGTTAGCCACTTGCAGAGTGGAGTTTGAGCACACATTAGCTATATGTCAATTTGGAAGAGAGAATAACTATGAAATGATATTAGGACGACCATTCATGAGACAACTTAGGGTAAGGACAAGACTCGGGAAGAGACGTGTTATACCTACAACATTAAGGAACTACTACCACGATAAATTTGCATACATTTGCGTATAGCGATGTACCCCCACTACAATGGAATTCCATACACAAGGAAGCGGATGATTTGTCAATTCATAGTGCTGGTTCAAGTGACCAATCATGGATGCACGAAGATGCTCAATTATGGATGTGTAAGGAAGCAAAGAGGGAAGAGAAAAAAATTCAAACATGGCCTATAGTGTTAAGGAAACACTCACAAATTTGACGCAACAAACAAAGAGAAAACCAGAATCTTCCAGAAAATCAGTGCACAGGTGTACAGTACGCGAAGTTAGTGCGCGGTGTGCGCATAACAGAGCAATTAACCGCGGCGGGCGCGTAAGGCGCGCATAACGCGAATTGAAGAATGACAGGGCAGAGGAGCGCCAAAGAAATTGTATATATATACAGCAAGATTTGAAGAACGCGAAGCAGATATATGAGAGAGAATCGTAGATGATACACAGAGGAGAACGAGAGACTGAGAGAAGACGCCATAGATCGCGTATGAGTGAAGAGAGAGTTAGAAGTTCTCAGAAGACACCATAGATCGCGTATGTACAGATGAATAACACAAGCCTGAAGTGTCGGGTCTTTTCATCTGAAGAGAGATGGTAATAAGAAACTACTCACTGTAGGAGAGTTTCTGTAACTTGAGCAAGAAGAGGCCAAGCTTACTTGTACACATCTTCTCTAATCGAAAACACATGTTCATGTGGATGTCTGCGCGCAATCTTTACTTGTGAAGAATCTGAAGCTATTTCGTGTTACGGTAGAAAGTTCCGTTTATCGTTAACTGTCACGATTCGTTACTAAACGTGCTTCAGTACCTTCTCTGTAAACGCATGTTTCGGTGAATAACAGTTTACTCAGTAAACATGTTTCAGTAATTCCTGGTCAGTTACGGTCTCTCAGAAAACAAGTTTTTTTTTTCGGTAGAACAACGAAGTATAACTCGTAGCAGAGTTCGAAGCTTTGTGTGAGAGATAGCTCATCTTGTAGCTAGATGTCTCTACTTTAAGCTGGTCAAAGTTTCCGGTGGAATGAAGATGTACACACAGTACAAAAGTTAACCGGAAAGTAGCACTTCAGAACTGTGAAGTTTCCAGAAGGAAGTTCATTCGGTGAAGGAAGCTCACACACTACTTCCTTACTTCACATAAGTTCATCTGAAGCAATTACGAACAGAACTAAGTTTATTTCGGTGAAGTTCCGGTACGACTACGGTGTCAGTCCAGTAACAGTCTGGTAAAGTTCCGGTGGAACTTGTGTCGCAGGATAACACAGTTAAAGCGACGTTAATTAAGCTGAGCTACTGTTGATTACAGAGGTGTTCTGAATCACTCTAGTTTAGCACTCTACTACGGTGGCGCGACATTTTCCGCAGGCCTGACAGAGTTCAAGCCTTGTCGCGAAACTCACCTTCAGGGCGAAAGTATTTCCGCAACAGTAGGCGTTAGAGCCGAAGTTTTCGCCAACAATTGGTATCAGAGCAGGTTAGTTTTCCCAAGAATCGGTATAAGAGGCGGATCATTCCACGAGAGGAAGAAGATCATGGCAGATCATGTCCAAATTGATAAACTGGACAGAGATAATTATCCTGCATGGGTAATGCGCATGGAAGCCTTACTTATGAGTAAGGACTTAATGACGTACGTGACCGGAGAAGAAAAGAAACCGACTTTCGAAGATGATAGTCAACCAGAAAAAGAAGAACTAGATGCCCTAAAGCTGTGGCAAAAGAAAGATGCAACGGCAAGAGCCTACATCTACAACACTGTTTCAGATCATCTGCTACCGCACATTAGAGGTCTGGAGAAAGCGGAGGACATATGGAGTGCATTGGAAGATCATTTCCAAAATACTACGAAAGCCAGGAAGGCTAGCTTATGGTCCGAATTTACTACGTTCAAAAAGAAGCCAAGTCAAAGCATCAGTGACTACGTCACTAAAATGAAGGATCTAGCAGATAGCCTTGGATCCATAAATGAAGAAGTCGAAGATCATAGATTGATAGCGCAAGTGCTCACAGGTTTGAGAGGAGATGAAAGGTGGAAACCTTTCGTACTATCAACTGAACTCTCCCTAAATCATTTTGTACCAGAGTTAAATCAGTTGCTTGGTTTGATGCTCACATATGAGCAAGACCTGAAAGGAGACGCAGACAAAGGACATAGCTCAGCAATGTATATGAAGAACAAGAAGAAAGGAAAGGGTAAGCCAAAAGACGAAGAAGAATCGAGCTCTCAGGCCTATTACGCAAGAGGGAAAGGCACTGGCAGAGGAAGAGCAAGAGGAAGAAGTAGTCAGAATACTAACAAGAAAGTCTGCTGGATTTGCGGACTAAGTAATCATCTGGTGCATGACTGTTGGCACAATCAACAAGGATCAAATCAAAGCCAGAACAATAATAGCAGAGGCAGTAGCGGAAGAAATCAAAGTAACTTCCAAAGAGGAAGACAAAGCCAAAGAGGAGGCTACGGTAGAGGTGGAATAAGAAGTTGGGGACAGAGCCAATCCTACAACACCACCTACAACAACTACGCAAATGACACACAGAATGAAAGTCATACATCGTTGATGATGAACTCAATCAGCACATCAGAAAATGAAGATCTAAAGGTATTTTACATTGACTCTGGATGTTCTAATCACTTGTCAGGAAATATAGAACTAATGTCAGAACTAGAGAAAGGTAGTTCTAGTCACACCGTTCAAACAGGTGACAATACAAGACACAAAGTACAATCAATCGGAAAAGTAAAATGCAAAAGTGGAGCAGATTTGCTAACCAATGTTTTGTATGTTCCAACAATACCAAAAACTCTTATCAGTGTGGGACAGATAGTCGAAAAAGGTTTTCAGGTCAGATTTACAAACAAAGGAGTATTTGTAGAAGATCCCAAGAACGGATATTATCAGATCGTTTCTGGTAAGAAAGAAGGCAGACTCTTTACCTTAAGAGTACAAGGGAACATTGGCCAAGCGCTGCTCACACATGATGAAAAGGTAATTACAGAACTTGATCTCTGGCACAAGAGATTAGGTCATTTTCACGAAAAAGGAATCAAAGCTATGATAGCGAATCAGTCTGTACTGGGATTACCGAACGTACAGAACCAACATATGATTCACAAATGCGAAGCCTGTCAAATGGGAAAAGCCCACAGGTTACCTTTCCAGAAGAAAGAATTCAAACATGATGGTGTGCTAGAACTCATACATACAGATGTATGGGGACCAACGAAAGAAGGATCAATCAGCGGGTCAAGGTACTATGTTTTATTCATTGATGATGCAACAAGGTGGATAACTCTTTATGTTTTAAAGGAAAAGTCAGAGGTGTTCGGAGCTTTCAGACATTTTCATGCATATGCTGAAAGACTCACCGGACGAAAACTTAAAAGACTGAGGTCTGATGGAGGGGGAGAATACTTCTCCCATGAATTCAATGACTATCTTTGGAATGCAGGTATTAAGAGAGAAATAACCTGCAGATATACACCACAACAAAACGGTGTAGCAGAAAGGAGAAACCGAACTCTAGTCGAGTTTGCACGGGCTATGCTAAAAGAAAAGAATTGCCCGGATTATCTTTGGGCTGAAGCCGTAAATACAGCTACATACTTGGTAAATAGATTACCATGTACAGCCTTAGAAGGAATGACCCCTTATGAAGCCTGGTGGGGAAAGAAGCCAACACTTGATCACTGCAAAGTGTTTGGATCAGTAGCGTATGCTTATGTACCGTCTCAACTCAGACATAAGCTTGAACCAAAAGCAGAGAAATATGTATTCGTCGGATATGATGAGAAACAGATGGGTTACAGGTTATGGAGTCCTCTAACCAAACATTTTACTGTTTCCAGGGATGTAACATTTGATGAACAGAAAAGCTGGTATGCAGATCAGAGTCATACAACTGAAGAATTTGAAGAAGAGATAAAAAGAAGAGAGAAAGGTAAAACAATTGTTCAGGTAAACAAAGATGAAGAGGCAAGTACGTCCAGGACCGGAACAGGTATAAGGAACGAAGATGAAGACATGTACTCAGACACACACGAAGAATATGAGCTAAGAAGGTCAAACAGAGTAAGAAGACAACCGGAAAGATACTCGTATGATACATCATATATAACTCAACAAGACTATGCATATATGGTTAAAGAAGAGGAAGAACCTCAGAGCTATGACGAAGCCAAAGGCAAGAAGCAATGGCAAGAAGCAATGGAAGAAGAACTCACCGCACTGGAAGAGAACAAGACATGGGAGCTTGTTCCTAAACCGAATGGTAAGAAAGTAATTGGAAATAAATGGGTGTTCAAAATAAAGAAACTTGCAGATGGAAGGATAGCCAGACATAAAGCGAGACTGGTTATCAAGGGCTATGCTCAGACGCATGGCATAGACTATGACGAGACGTTCAGTCCGGTGGCAAAAATGTCAACCATAAGAACAGTGATTGCTATAGCAGCATCAAAAGGATGGAAGCTAAGTCAGCTAGATATAAAGAATGCATTCCTGAATGGATATATATCAGATGAAGTCTATATGGAACAACCGGAAGGGTTTAGAAGTTCCAGATACCCAAATTTTGTTTGCAGGTTAAGAAAAGCACTTTATGGACTGAAGCAAGCTCCAAGAGCTTGGAACTACAGACTCGTGAAGTATCTGAACGAACTTGGATACCAAAGTTCGAAAGCAGATGCAAGTCTACTCATCAAAAGGACAGAAGAAGGAATGATCTACATTTGTATTTATGTAGATGACATAATAATTACAGGAACCTCAGATGCAGGAATCACAGAGGTAAAGAAACTGCTAGAAAAGGAATTCAAGATCAGTGACCTAGGAAAGTTATCATACTTTCTAGGAATGGAAATCTCATATACAGATCATGGTGTATATGTCACACAAGAAAGAAATCTCCTGAACTTATTGAAGAAGTACAATATGGAGAATTGCAGAGAAGCTTCAACACCGCTTGAAGTAAATCATAAACTCAGCAAATATAGTGGAACAGAATTCAAAGATATGAAAAAATATCAATCGTTAGTAGGAAGCCTAATATATGCTACGCTAACAAGACCGGATCTCAGTTTTCCGGTGGGAGTCCTTTCACAGTTTATGCATTGTCCGACAGAGCAACACTGGGTTGCAGGACAAAGAGTTCTCAGATATATCAAAAGAACTATAAAGGAAGGATTATATTATCCTTTTACGTCAGATATAAAGCTCAGAGCATATAGTGACTCAGATTGGGCAAGAAGTCAAGATGACCGAAGATCAACGCACGGGTATATGATATACCTAGGAGATAAGCTGGTAGGCTGGTGTTCGAAGAAACAACACACAGTAGCTTTATCGTCAACAGAAGCAGAATACAAAGGATTGGTAGAAGCAGCCAAAGAAGTAATATGGATGCAGACGTTACTTAAAGGCATGGGTATAGATCAAAGTATACCGATCATACATGGAGATAATATGAGCTCGCTGTACCTTGCAGCGAATCCTGTGTTTCATGCAAGAACAAAACACATAGAGATTCAGTACCATTTCCTAAGAGAAAAAGTAATGGAGAAAGAGATAGAAATAGTCTACACTCCTACAAAAGATCAGATTGCAGATATTCTGACAAAGAGCTTGGATGGAACAAAGACAAACAGATTCAAAGAGATGGCAGGTATAAAAGAAAGAAAGATATATGAAAGACCGGAAGATGTCAAATTAGTGATTGAGGGGGAGCTGTTAAGGAAACACTCACGAATTTGACGCAACAAACAAAGAGAAAACCAGAATCTTCCAGAAAATCAGTGCACAGGTGTACAGTACGCGAAGTTAGTGCGCGGTGTGCGCATAACAGAGCAATTAACCGCGGCGGGCGCGTAAGGCGCGCATAACGCGAATTGAAGAATGACAGGGCAGAGGAGCGCCAAAGAAATTGTATATATATACAGCAAGATTTGAAGAACGCGAAGCAGATATATGAGAGAGAATCGTAGATGATACACAGAGGAGAACGAGAGACTGAGAGAAGACGCCATAGATCGCGTATGAGTGAAGAGAGAGTTAGAAGTTCTCAGAAGACGCCATAGATCGCGTATGTACAGATGAATAACACAAGCCTGAAGTGTCGGGTCTTTTCATCTGAAGAGAGATGGTAATAAGAAACTACTCACTGTAGGAGAGTTTCTGTAACTTGAGCAAGAAGAGGCCAAGCTTACTTGTACACATCTTCTCTAATCGAAAACACATGTTCATGTGGATGTCTGCGCGCAATCTTTACTTGTGAAGAATCTGAAGCTATTTCGTGTTACGGTAGAAAGTTCCGTTTATCGTTAACTGTCACGATTCGTTACTAAACGTGCTTCAGTACCTTCTCTGTAAACGCATGTTTCGGTGAATAACAGTTTACTCAGTAAACATGTTTCAGTAATTCCTGGTCAGTTACGGTCTCTCAGAAAACAAGTTTTTTTTTTCGGTAGAACAACGAAGTATAACTCGTAGCAGAGTTCGAAGCTTTGTGTGAGAGATAGCTCATCTTGTAGCTAGACGTCTCTACTTTAAGCTGGTCAAAGTTTCCGATGGAATGAAGATGTACACACAGTACAAAAGTTAACCGGAAAGTAGCACTTCAGAATTGTGAAGTTTCCAGAAGGAAGTTCATTCGGTGAAGGAAGCTCACACACTACTTCCTTACTTCACATAAGTTCATCTGAAGCAATTACGAACAGAACTAAGTTTATTTCGGTGAAGTTCCGGTACGACTACGGTGTCAGTCCAGTAACAGTCTGGTAAAGTTCCGGTGGAACTTGTGTCGCAGGATAACACAGTTAAAGCGACGTTAATTAGGCTGAGCTACTGTTGATTACAGAGGTGTTCTGAATCACTCTAGTTTAGCACTCTACTACGGTGGCGCGACATTTTCCGCAGGCCTGACAGAGTTCAAGCCTTGTCGCGAAACTCACCTTCAGGGCGAAAGTATTTCCGCAACAGTAGGCGTTAGAGCCGAAGTTTTCGCCAACATATAGGACATCAAAATTATCAACCCATAGAGGACCCTATGTATATGTCCCAAGTTTTCCCTGATGAAGCATTCAAACCACACGGTTGGATGGAGATTCTAGCCACCTTGGACATATGTGTAAATGAAGAGGTATTGACCATAAATGGATGTGTGGACAAAGAAGGTTATGATGTAAGCTTTTACATGGTAGTCCTTCAGGAGGTAGAAGCAGGAGAAGTATTAGAAAAGGAATGGAAGGAAGAGTATGAAAGCATAGAGATGGAGCCGGAATTTGATTCAGAGGAACGATATTTAGAAGCAATGCAAGCCAATAACAAAGAAGGAACACCCAAGGTGTTAGCAATAGAAGCAGCTCAGTTGAGACCGAACCATGAGGAAACCATAGATAAGATGGAACCAAACCCAAACCTGTTCGAAGTCCAAGAACATTTCAAAAGATATGAAGTAGAGAAGAGGAAGGTAGCCATTCACATGCCTAAGAGAGAGGCAAGAGAAGGAGAAGCATATGACAACAAGGAACAAATGAAGATGGATTAGCTCTTACGTGGGTATTTCCTTTCTTTACTATCATTTCGAAGTCGAACTCCATTAGTAATAGAAACCATCTTACTAACCTTCCCATGAAGAACTTGAATTTGTTGGCTAGAAGGTAGTGTCTGAATTTCTTTACTGTGTACACCATCCCTAAATTCTCGTTCTGTAGTTGTATAGTTTCTTTCAGCTTGATTCAGTTGTCGGCTTGCATAGGCAATAGTATGATCCAATTTTCCCTCATCTCTAGGTTGAGCTAGAATGCATCCTATTGCATAGTTGGAGGCATCTACATGAATATGAAAAGGCTTGTTTCAGTTGGGTGTTTTCAAAATAGGAGGTGTGCTGAGTCGTTTTTTCAGCTCGTTAAATGCTTTCTTGCATTCATCTGTCCATGTGAATTGGGTCAACAATCCATATAATGGCTTGGAAATTATGGCGTACATGTGAATAAATCTACGATAGTATCCACAATGACCCATAAATGCTTGCACTTCCTTCACATGTTTTGGTCTTAGAAGTTCTAGGATTACTTTGATCTTGTCTTCATCAGTGCAAATGCCATTCCTAGATACAATGTGTCCTAGGATTTTTCCTTGTCTCACCATAAAGACACACTTCTCAGGATTTAGGCACACTCTATATTGCTAACATTTTTCAAATATTCTTTGCAACTCTGGAATATGTTTGTATCTCTGATCTGAGTATGTGCATAATTCATGTACGTATACTTCCATATCTTTCTTAGGAATTCCTTGAAGACGTGACACATCAACCTTTGGAGAGTAGTAGGGGCATTCGTGAGTCCAAAAGGCATCACCTTGAAAGCATAGACTCCCCATTCAATCGCGAATGCAGTCTTATGTTGGTCCTCAGTAGCAATAGCTACTTGGTTGTATCCAGAGAATCCATCCAAGAAGCTATAGACTTCCTTATCTGTGAATCTTTCCAAGAGGTGACCAGTGATAGGTAATGGGTAGCTATCACGGATCGTAGCTGCGTTTACTTTCTTCAGATTAATGCACACTCTTAATTTCCCATACTTTTTGGGTATGACCACCAATGGTGATACCCATTCAGTGTGTTCTATCTCATAAATGAATCTGGTTGCTAATAACTTGTCTATTTCCTCCTTAATTTTTGCTAGATAGACATCATTATAAGTGTAAGGGGGTTGCTTCGATGGTTTTGCATCAGGTGTCATTGGTATTCAATGAGAACAAATGGATTGTTCGACATCTTTGAGGTCCTTGTAGGTCCATGCAAACACATCCCGATATTCTCGAATCAGTCTTATCAATTCTTCTCCCTCCTCATGTGACACATCTTTTCCTATGTAAGTGCACCTTTCTTCTCCGTCTTCCATAGTCACTATTACATGGAGAACCAGCTAACAAAGTATCAGAAGATTTACTAGACACTTACCTGTTCAATTTGGAAGTATCCTAAGTGGGCAGAGAAGTTAATTTCAGTACTCACCCATGGACCAAAACACCCAATTAACAGGAAGATTAGGAAGGAAATTCAGCAATCACACAACTTACACATTGTAGCAGGAAGTGTGTACCATAAAGAACCTAACACTGTACTGTCAAGATGTGTAGAAGAGGACGAACAAAAGAACTTGATTGAGCAAGCCCACGTAAATAGATGGAGAATGCACAAGGGAACCCATGGAACTCTAAGGGAATTGAAACGATTAGGAGAATATTGGCCGGATATGCCTAAGGATGTTCATGAGTATGTTAGTAGTTGCACAGAATGTCAAGAAACTACTCCAGAAGAACATACATCATTACCCTTCTCTACAATAGCACCATGCTAGAGTAAGACATTGGTGAAATTCTTAAAGACACGAGAGCATGAGGAAGGAACAAATCTAGCTAGAAAGCGATCCCTAGAAGAAATGAGTAAGGATTATGTTATCTTGGGAAGACAACTATTCAAAAGAGGAAAAGACAATTAGCTACAACTATGTGTGCATGAAGGAGAGTACTTCCCATATTAGAAATGTCACATGCAGCTACCATAGAAGGACATTTCTCAGTCGAAAGAACTGTAAAAATGATTCTCTTTGCAGGCTTGTGGTGGCCAACTCTATATATGGATGCAGACACCTACATACAAAGTTGTGAGGTATGCCAAAGAGCTAAATACCCCATTAGACGAGATGACATGCCTTTGTGACCTTTGGTTTGTGCGAGAGGCTTTTCCAAATGGGACATTGATTTCATAGGACCCATCAATCCACCAGCCAAAGGATCACATGTTGAGTACATAATAGTGGCAACAAATTATCTAACTAAATGGGTATAAGCAAAAGCAACTAGAAAGAATGATGCCCAAACCACAGGCAAGTTTCTCTTTGAGCACATCTTTACTCGCTTTCGACTACCTATAGAGATAGTAAGTGATCGAGGAACGCATTTCATTAATGAAGTAATAGAGTCCTTGATTAATGAATTCCTAGTGATTCATAAAAAATCAGCCCCTTATCACCCTCAAGCCAACAGTCAAGCAAAAAGTTCCAATAAAGTGTTGTGTATGGTATTGACAAAGATAGTCAATAGTGGAAGGTCAAATTGGGACAAACATTTGCATCATGCAATTTGGGCCTTTCGTGTGGCTTACAAGACAACCATTGGAACTGCTCGTTTTAACCTAGTGTATGGACAAAATGCAATTTTTACAATTGACTTCCTGGTGCAGGCTTTAAGAGTAGCACAACAGTATGAGTGGACAGGACATGAGCTATCGAAGCAACTCGAGCAGATTGAGAAGTTACACGAAACAAGACTACATGCAATTGTGGGAATTTATGCCGCTAAGAGGAGACAGAAAGCATATTATGATGCGCACATCAAAGATAAGATCTGAAAGAAGGAGATTTAGTCCTGGTGGATACTTTGAAGCAACATGTCAAGAGGCTACAAAAACGCAGATACGGATCCTTACTAATTAATAAGATCTCGACTAGTGGAACTAAATTTAGCCACATTAGATGGAGATAGACTACAACAGATCGGCTGTATACCGAGGTTTTTACCGAGGGAAATGAACGCAGCTATTTTTGTCGCGACGTCGGTATGCACGTCGGTACTATAGCACCGGTATGGGTGTCAATATAAGCGTCAGTATGGGCATTGGTATAAGCGTCGATAATACCAACGCTCTTACCGACACCCATACCAACACCTCTACTGGGTGCACCATCGCGTATACCGATGCCGGCTAGGTGTATCGACGCTTATTCCGATGACATTACTGGAAGTATCATCGCTTATATCGACGACCATATCTGCAAAAATTTTTTTGGGTAGAGTGTGTTGTCTTTTGCTACAACAACATTACCATGATGTTGCTTAACAAAAGACAATACACTCTGCCCAAAAAAAACCGAGTACATGTGATGTGTACTCTAATGTCAACCGAAATATGATTTCATAAAACAAAATATTATTGGACACAAAAGAGATAATCAAAATGAACCATGAACCATGTACATAGAAAGTGATAAGTGACTCCACCATGACCATCTTTTCAGCCATCTCCTACTGGGTCTAGTAGTAGACATGTGCATTCGACGCCTCAGCACGATACAGGTTCTGGCCCATCTCGTAGATCGAGGTCACGCTCTGGAGCATGAGGTTCTAGGAGTGGATCTACAGGTAGGTCTGGAGGAGGCGGTTGTTGTGGAGGCAGTGCGATAGAGGTTGTCTCAGCTGCTTCTACTCCTAGGACGAGTACCTTAGATGTAGGTACGCACGCAGTACACCACGTGGAACACCACGTACACCTTGGGGTGCTCATGACAATGATGACTCCAAGGTGTATAGTATTCGAGATCGAGCTCCGGTGATGGATGCGGCTGGCAAAGCAATGTGTGCACGTATACGATAGCTTTTCTCCATACAGTTTGGACACTCCATCATGTTGAAATGGAGTGAACAGGATAAAGATAGGAAGAATTATATCACACAGACGATTTATCAGGAGTTCTGACCAGCCGATGGACAGTCTCTTGTCAGTTCAGATTGGATTCTACACACCGCACGTGAGGTGATGTCCCATCGACGATTAGAGGCTCATGATGCTTTTAGAGAAGGCTTACCAAAGCCTATATGGTTAGATGCTGAGGAGTGGGATCTGATTCGCGACGAGCAGCAACAAACTCCTGACCAATATCGCCAGCAGTGAGATGCCGCAGCCACACATTTAGATACGGTTGGACCGTCACATTTGGGCAGCGACAGATATGACACGATGCATCATGAGTTTGTAAGTACCATTTCATTTATTGAATTTATTTGTGTTAAGTTTCTCATGTATGTTCCTCTAATGTTTTGTATATTTGTTGTAGGAGCTGGCAATGGGTCATCCTCCAACACGAACGAAAGAGGCTTATGGATATCAGCACAGATTGACTGCACTATTGGAGGACTTGGAGGGACGCGGTGCGGTCGTTTCATGGGAGAGTTTACGATGAGGTGATTAATTTATAAACTTGGTTTTTACTTGTTGTTTGTAATTTCATGTGAATTTATCTCATTCCATTAATGTTCTTTGTTGCAGGACTGTTGATATGGAACGTTCTTTGCATGTGTATGGCAATGGCACACCAAAATTTTGTATTTGATTTTTATATGGCAATGCATTGCTTTGCCACATTTTGTAAAAGCGTCATATATGACAGTGACATACCTCCTGTGGGAGTAGCACCACCCGCAGGAGTGACATCGGCGGGATTGACACCGGTGGGAGTGAGGCCGACCGGAGTAAGGCCAGCAGGAGTGAGACCGGCAGGAGTGAGGCCGGGAGGAGTGCTACCATGAGCGATCCAATACTGTGATGCAGCGGCCATATACGCGGGAGGTACCTGAGAGATAAACTCTAAAAACTGCTCCTCTGTCATGGAATGAGGAGTGATTGGAGGATTGTCTCCCATCATGCTCTGTAACAAAAGAACTCAAATAATTAGTATGTGTTAATAAAGGTAATACAGAGAATAAACAGAAAAAAAAACAAAAATTAGTACGTACAAGTGTTTTATTCAAAAATCCTCTAATCTAGCATCCTCTTGAAGATCCGATGCACTGCGAATATCTATCTCTATATTGATGGCTTCTAAATTGCTTGCTATGCTGGTTTCTTCCTGTTCATCGTCTATTGCTTCATCTTCTAGAACAATGACCTCATCTTCTCGAACAATGATCTCTTCCTCCTCGACTATCGAATGAATCTCTGAGTCCACTACAGATGGACTATCTTGTACATCTATATTCTCACAAATTTGTCTACTATGTGGGGCGAATTGTAAAACAAATAGCCACTCTGGTTCTTTTGAATTTGGTATAAAAACAACTTGCTCACAATGTTCAGGAAGTACAAATGTATCCCTTTCATCCGTCCATAATTTTGTTGAGTCGACTTGAAGCAAACTGCTTTTATCCTACCTCACTGTTGCGTTCCTTCCAGAGGTGACTACTTTGAACCATTTCACATAAAAAACAAAATAATCAAACTTCCTAAAAGATAGTTTCAAGATATCTTGAATCATACCACAATAATCTAGCTGGCCTTCTTGAGCATTATCATCTCTTGCACTCGCTCTACTTTTTTGCAAAAAGTTCACCATCACCCCACTATCAAAAGTAGACCTATTTCTATTGATTCGTGCGATTCGAAAGTGTCATCCATGAGACCATAGTGCACCGTATTTAGTATACTCCCGATCACATCCCTCTGCAAGTTCTTCTTCTTCTTCACAGATATCTTCACCCGTTGCATTTGCTTGTGAAACCGCTGTATCTAGCCATCTGCTCGTTGGAAAAGGTGGAAGAGGTCGAAGACTTTCTAGAAGAGGCAAAAATTGAGTGGAATGATTCTTTTGAAACTAAGCTCTTTCCTTTGCATTGGTTTCCTTGGCAAGCTCATACCTTTCTAACCACTTTTGCATAGGCTGAGAGTTAACTATACAAAACTTCATTGCCTTCTCTCTGAAAGTTGCATCCATTTTCCTTTGCAATCCTTTACCTTGTGGTTCATCACCTACGAGACGAACATCTTCATCATCACTCCATAAGCGAAGCATTCGGGATCCGACATACGTAGAAACTCAGTTATGAATACAAGAGACTCTTGTACAAGCCATCCCTCTGCCATGCTACCCTCTAGACATGCTCTCTGTCAAGAAAACCCTTTTAATGTCTTCATAAAGTGCTCTAAGAAGAACATCCATCGACTATGGACAGTTTTTGCTATTGTAACTTCGTCTACCATATGAACCATTAAATGAAGTTGAATAGTGAGAATAATTGTGGGAAAGTATTTCTCTACCATACAAACAACCTCGATAGCATTGAGTTTCGCACTCTCTATCCTATCTTTATTTATCTCTTTAGAAGAGATCCACCATACTAAAGAACTAATTTTAGAAATGGTTCTTCGTACATCCTCTGAAAGACAATCTTTTAGGACTACAGGGAGCACAAACTGTAAAAACTTGTGCCAATCATGAGACTTAAGCCCTCCAAGATCGTCGTTTCGTGTGAAAGTAGTCTTTAGACACCTCATGCATCCAGTAGGTGTTCGAAACTCTGAACATTAGGGGAAAAAATGAACCCTGCATGGGCCTTGTAAGGATTCCTAATTTTGAGGGATTAAGCCTAATCTTGTTCTTGCTTGAGGGAACAAAGTGCATTTAATAGAGCCCTTTTTAGTAGGCAAGACTAGGCTTTTTTTTAGGCCCAAGTAGGATCATCTCTCTCTTCTGTAAAAGAAAGAGAGAGAGATTCCACTTTACACATCATCAAATCCGTCCATCTTTGTGAATAAAAAAATGACTTTTTTTTAAAAGTCACACAGTTAGTTACTGCTTGCTAAAAAGGGCCCATTTCTTAATCTACATGTCAGAAGTTACTTTTTTTTATGGATTTTTTAATAAAATCACTCAAAATAGTTCTTTTTTCAAACTGCTTCAAAAGTAAAGTGACACATCATCAAACTCGTAACTTTCCCTACCTCAAAAAATGAGTTTTTCAAACTTTTATCATTTTCACTCACATAGAATGGAAAACCTCACCCTGACCCATACACATATCAAAAAAGTAATTTTCTCTATGTATAGATACTTCTTAGTCCATTATACATGTTATTTTGATTCTCTTCTATCTTTCTCTCTCTTTCCTGTTGAATTCTAGCAGCATGGGATACTCGAACAATTTCCTCCAAGGAGAAGATGTAACAATAATAGAATCACTCACAAAGAAATTTTTCTCCCATGAGATGACAATATTCATGTCCAAGTAGGTGGTTCATTCTTTCTTTGTGATCAAAGATGTACTATTCATTTTACTTTCCAGTATTCATCTACTATTTTTCAGGAGGAAAAGCACACAATACCATCATTGGAAGCTCTTTCAATTGGAGTGGGAGGACACAGACACCATATTCTTCTAATGAGGTATATATTTTTCTTGATTCTCATATTTGCAAAAGAATTAAACCAATATTTCCTTTGCTTAGGTAATTCATCTAAGAAATAAATGCTTCATCAACACCAAAGAAGCACTTTAAATTGTTAATAGTTTCTCTTATTTCTCCTTCTTTTCAAAAGAATGACACTAATATTACACAGTATGGATAGGAAAATGTGTGTGGAAGCATTTCTCCATGATTATAGAAGTTATTCATTAGGAACATGAATTATAAAGAGGACATGATTGATATTTCCACATAGTACTTACACATAAAAGAAAATATGCCTAGGTATGTTTAGCATGCAACCATGACTAAGTAGTCAATGAAGAAATCATATCCTTAGTTTATGAAGAACTCATATACATATGCTTCTGTTTGTACAAAACAATAAATAAATAAATTTTTTATATATAGAGGCTTCAAAAATCAATGTTCTTCTTCTAGAATAAAATCTACCTCTACTAGTTTTCTTTTCATATCCCTTTTGAATTTGATTTTATATATGTTTATCTTTTTTCTACATGTTGTGGTGATAGGCTCAAATTCATATTAAAGATACTAATCATCAATGACTTGGAATAGTGAAAGGTAAGGTACATTCTACATTCAGATGTTGTTTGTTGCTTTAAATTGTGCTCATTTTATTCATTGAGATATTACATGTTGTATTGTCATATGGAGAACTTTGATGTATCGATTTTTATCAGTCAAGATTCTAGTACAGTAGTGATGGAAAAGTCCCACTATAGATCTAATAGTAATTTCTTAAAAAGTACATGTCATATTAGTGGTTCTCTGCATGTTGACTAGTTGGAAGAATACTCATTTTCTTTTCTTCAAACAACTTTTGCAAGAGTTTGACTATTAGAAATGTTTTCATGAAATTACAACACAACATTGCAAGTGAAAATTGGAGGTTATCAGCAAGTCCTTTGCATCATGATCAATGTCATGCACAAAAAGTGTTTTAGGGTTCAACTTGGAACTCAAGTTACATAAGAGGCATCATTGATTATTTTATACTAACAAGTTTTTGTGGTATATCCTATCCATTCTCAAGGTACATAATGACCACCTTGAATGAAGCTCCATCACAGAGGATGAAGTGGTCTACATGCAACAGAGGTGACCATACAATCATAGAGTGGCTCAATATGACAAAGTGAAGTCGATTAAGAATATCAAAATAGTTCATACCCTCATCCATAGAATCATTCTTGTGAGCATGATGAAGATCAACTACCACAGATGTGACCATTCATAAAAAGATTCTAAGGACATGCACAAAGGGGAATAATAGATCCACTAATCATTGGTGATGAACCATTTGAACTCAATCTACCTCCAAATGGAACATGGCTGATGAAACATGCATGAAGTAACCATTCCAAGTCATCCAAAAAGGAGAGCTTCAAGGAATCATCATGAAACATATGCATATTCCAACATCATATCAAGTAGAGGCTATAAAGTCACTACTATAAGGTCAAAGAACACTACCCACATATGAGAAAAGAAACATATGCCATAAATTGTGTCACAATGTCAATCAATGCATAGATGTAAAATGAATAAGAACTACCAACCACATCATAGATCATATGTAGCACAACCTAAAGTTTCTCCTAATGCAAAAGCAACAAAAAAGTGAGCAAACGTTATCAATCCTTAGTGATTCAAATTTAATGCACTAGACTTTGGATATAATCAATAACACTTCAAGCCATCCAAGAGGAATGAGATGCATTCCTTACTTCTATTTTGAAAGATATTGACTTGTGTGTAGCTCATGTGAAGACGATGACCATACAACCAAAGAAAGTAGATGGGACCATACATGATTATGTAATCATTCTTGTTGAAGAGATACATTTTGTAAAATCACATTTCCATTATGATAATCTACTTTTCATCATCTTTCTTACACATGCTCAAGTCCACATTGATCTATGTCATATATCCATAATTGTATCCACTTGCATAAAGATGGTATGTGTGCAAAACAAATCCCTTAGAATCAAAACTAGTATTTGCATTGTTCAACTAGGTTGTGCATATAATAAGGTCCATGAACCTAAAATTTGAAAGAAAGGAGTTGTATTGTCACTAACCACATCATATTCAAATGTCCTAGGAAGAAGATACAAGCTGGGTTTAAGACTTCCACGATCACCATTCCACATCAAAAGATCATCATCTGAGTCAGAAAAGGAGTACTATCCATCATGAGAATCATGCCCTTGATTCTTTAGCTAGATATACTACAAACCCTTTCTAGTACCATCATGGATATCCATCATCATCGTGTTCCAGTACAACATATAAAGAACTCTAAAAAGACCAATAACTATGAAGATTCAATTTCCAAAAAATCACACAGTTACATAGCTACTTCCCGTGGAGCTTATCGCTTTGAGAGGGAGGTGATGTCATAAACACAAAGGAAACCATTGTAAAACCATAAATTCTATGAAAATGTTTATTTCTCATGAATGGTTTTCTGTGGCTGGCCCTTTTATGGTGCTTTTTGAGGTTACCAAGGCTCTAGATGTCAGAATTAGACAAATAAACAGTCAATCTTAGGGTTTTTGCATGTTTCGGAGGTGATGGTAGCATCCATTTCTCCAAAATCCAAACCGTTCATGAGATATAAACCCTTTTTTGGTGCTTTGAGGTCATGCAAGGTCATCAAATGGTGGAAATAAGTATTACTTCTTGCAAATTTTAGGGAACTTATGCAACCCAAGAACTAGATAGGAGCATGTATGACTACGTGATCATTCTTCTTGAAGAGATGGTTTGTAATGTGAAATTATCTCATTGTTAATATACTTTTTAATAACCTTTCTTACACATGCTCAACTCCATATTGATCTATATCATATGTTCACAATCATGTGCACTCAAGTCAACATGCTATGTGTGCAGAGAAAATCATTTATGGTTATAAACTCATTTTTCCATTGGTAAATTGAGTTGAGCACATAATGAGTTTCATGGACCTTCAATTTGTAATAATAAAGTTTCATATCCACTAGAAATAAACTTGCATGGCCTCAAAAGCACAAAAAAAGTTCATCCATAGAAACACACAATAGGCCTCTACAAAACTTTTGCGAAGACATATCCCATGTTTCTATGGCTCCTCTTTTTTGATAATTTTGAGGCCATGCAAGGTTATTTTTAGTGGATATGAAACTTTATTATTTAGATATTTAGAGCTGTGGAACTTATTTCTAACAAGTCACTTACTCTAGAGTGATCCATGCATATACAACTTCTACAATGGGAGCCAGTATAAACAAACATAGTCACATGAGATAAAATAGTTTGCAAAATATAATTTAGGATAATATCCTCATCTCTAGCATTCTTGTTGTGCCTCTATACCCCACATAAGGTAGAAATCCCCCTTTGAACTCCTCCCATTAAGGTTCTATGGGGAAATTCCATGGCACCAGAGGGCCTTTATTTTTAGCTTGAATGGCATTCAAATTGGAAAAACTTTTATGCCCCACTTACCTCATGGCATCAATCACAAAGACCATTTATTACCATAAATTTTCACATATAAAACTCATCTAGCTTAGAAGTTAAGGTTCCATGGATGTTTGTACTCTCAAAGTGGTTTCTCCTCATAATGGGGGCCTTATAACTTAGAGCACCATGGATCATTTGTGGTACTTGAGGAGTAAGTATTGAGTATATCTAACTTGAATGGCCTTTTTTAGTTATATCCTTTGTAATTTCAAACTTCATAAATGATCATCTATTGAGAAAATTAACCAATAAAATTTCAATTATTGTGAACTTGAACATACTCTATATAAAAGTGAAAATTGAATAATCACCAAGAGAAATTATGAATGCACAGTTGTATTCTACAAAAATGTGAGAGTAGACATGTTTTCATTACAAATATCAAATCTTACAAAATTTACAAATTATTGGTATCAATGATTCTACAACTTGAAGTGCTTGCAAATGCAAGAATGCATCATAAAATTTGCGATGCTCATCCATGATGTAAAGTATCTCTAGACCAATTCTAGATCAAGAGGATTTTTAGATATCTTAGTAGGAGAGAAGGGATCAGAGAAGAAGGTATATACAATATCTAACATGAATCGATTGTCCTACTTTTTACAAGGTTCTTGAAAGTGCAAAAACCATGAGATACAATGACTAGGGCCCAAGAAGTGACATTATCAGGTTGCAAATGAGAGTTATGTTCCATCTTTGCTCCAATCTACAGGGACTTTCATTTTGTATTCCATTCTTCTACCCACCTATAATCAATTTGCAAGAAATTGAAGTCATTAAAGTAAAATAAACAATAATGAAAAGATTACTTTAACAAAAGCACGAAACATTTCTCACCTTATGTCCTTGAATTTTGAATTTGGATTGAGTTAGTCCTTCAAACCCCATAATCATCAAGTGTTCTCTCAGATTAGTCAAGGTCCAATGATTATTCACTAAAATAGTTTCTGTTTCATTATTGGGCAATAAACTTTATTTCAAATGAATGTAAAGATCCCTCTGAACTTTGAAATGGTATCCATTTGCCAAGTTTCCACATCCAACGATCATAGTAGAATCTGATGTGTAATGAAGTATGTTGTTTCAAATATCAAAATCCTATACCTGTTCCACCTATTTTACAAAGATATTTATCACCTTTTGCAATTCATTCTATCAAAGCCCAATCTTCACCAAGAAGAATTTCGACTTGCTCATATGTGATATCTTTATGCATGAACATGGTGGAAGTCCCTTGGAATGAGAATCCTTGGAATAAATATACAAAACAATGAATGGGAAAAGACCAGTGCAAACCTACAGACCTAGACACTTTTGTGAATTTTAAAGAGTTATGTATATCCATTACCATCTTCTGCTTCAAAGATGATACGGACCATATATCAGGTTTTGGCCACTCCAAGCTAAGAAGAGAATGTACTTCAATTCTCTATTATCTTCCAAAACCATTCATTGTAGAGGGTACAACATATCTATGTGTGTAAAAGAAAACTCTATCATGGTAAAGTTGAGCAGGAGATATTTTTGGAAAGACTAGTGCACCAACATCTGCATGCAATGCCTGGAAAGTACCTGTAAGACTATGAAGTGGTTGCTCTTCCACCAAAGTAGAAGGAAATATATCTGAAACAAACAAAAACATATCTAAATAGTTCAGAAATATATCCGACACAAGAAAAAATAAAATATTGTAGAGTAATACTTACGATTCACAGGATATCTCATTCTACTAGAGTTTTCAAGTTTCATAGTTGCCATTGTAAAAACATGTTGTACAATAGCAACCATCCCATTGTCTCTATGCTTGAAGCCAAGTAACTTTCCCTTCCAATGACGATCTAAGTTTCCACGATCTCTAACTTGATGAGGCCCAACTCTAGAGGGTTGCATGTACACCCATGCACCTTTGGAGTACTCATGTGATAGCCATTGTCCATCTGTGGCTTTGATATTGTGACATCTTAATGTGAGGATTTCATCTTTCGGTCGCTTAAAAGCTTTAGGTGTTGACATTGAAGCTAAAGGTCTTCAAGCTACAACATTAATTCGAGATAGGAGATGCAGGTATGTTGGAGTGTAGAAACAGGAGCTGCAATGGTGTGCTACAGAGTGAAAGTAGTGGGAAAAGATGACTTTTTGGGACCCGGGTATGAAAATGTGAGGTTTAGGAGGGAAATAAATCTTTTTTGAGTATTAAAAAAAAAACCCATTTTTTTTAGCTCAAAACATGCACGGATTTTGAATTTGGGGTCAAAAAGAGTACTTATGACCCTAAAAAGTAATGGGAGGTCCATTTTCAGGTGTTATGATAAGTTTTTTAACTTTTTAGAAATTTTGAATTTTTGGGCCCAACTCAGTTACGAGATTCCTTCTCTCTCTAGAGGCAGCTCATTAAATAAGGGAGAAATATGTCCCCTCTTCCCCCTTCAGCCTAGTATTTTATAGGGCATAGACTGTGGCCACCACCCTCTTCTGATTGGTCCATCACTAATCAATCCTTAATCTAAAAGGCCCATTCAGGGTTCATTTTTTCCCCTAATGAATTGTTTTCTTCACTTGTTGCTCTTCCATCCTGCAAAGCACCCAAGGAGCTCTTGGTAACGACACTGTTCCGTTGGGCTTAGTAATTGCCCACAACTCTCGCATATGACCTCGCTCTTCTAAGTCCTCCCTTTGTGCTTTGCTTTCTTTCTTTTTGATCAAAGTTTTCCAAAGAATCTCTCCCACATTCTTAAAAATATGCATCGGGTCTACCAAATGATTGATCAGCAATTCACTCCAATAAGGGAGTTCATGAAAAATAGACAACCGCTTCATGCCAGTGACTAGATTTTTTGAGTCCCACAGTTGTTTCCAATCGCTAGCTTTCATTTGGGGTTGCACTTGTCGACCAATTTGTCCTTCACATAAAACATGCCCATCAAGCAAATATCTATGGTGTCCTTCATAGACAGTTTTACGTAGTGCTTTGGAATAATGTGCTTTGAGTCGTGGTCGGAATAAGGGATAAGCATGGTAACCCAAAATCGATAAACCTGAACATTCACCATAACCAGGTCAATCATGCATCGTCCACATAAGTATGCCTTGCACTCGCACGTCTCGTTTTCTTATAGGTTGAGACATGTCACGCACAATAATCCCATCCCATTAAATGCGCAGTTCTTCCACAGGTGGTGCAAGATATACATCCATGTTTTTTACCTTATACTTACCTGGTATAATAAGAGCTAATAATAAATGACCTTTCTTTGTGGCCAGCCATGCTGGGATGTTATAATTCACCAAACACACATGCCATGTGCTCCATGAAGAACTGCGTAAACCAAATGGATTCACTCCATCCATAGCTAGGCATAGACGTATGGACCGAGGCTCACTAGCAAACTCTGACCACTTACTATCTATGTGCTTCCAAGCATCAGAGTCAGCATGCACTCGCATTACACTATCTGTAGACCTGCTCTTTGTATTCCATGACATTAACTTAGCTATAGATTTGCATCTAAACATGTTCTTAATTCGTGGAATGATAGGAAAGTGGCAAAGAACCTTTGCGGGGATTGCTTCGCCTACAAGGTCTTCTCTAAATCTATTTGCTCCACACTTTGGACATACATGGAGATGCTCATATTCATTCCGAAAGAGAATGCAATCATTCGGACAAGCATGAATTTTAGTATAATCCATTCCAATGGACTGTAAAAGGTTTTTTGCATCTCCACGTGTTGGAGGCATGTCATTGCCCTCTGGCAAAAATTGATCTTTAAGAAGCCTACAATAAGCAATTAAAATGATATTAGTAAATAAAGTTATTTTGATACAACAATGAAAGCCAATTTGTTCTCCACTTACCTGAACAATTCAGTGACACTACTATCTGACCATCCATAAATGGATTGCAGATTGAGCATCGCGAGTGACGCACATAGTATAGATATCTTTGCTCCATTGTAAAGTGGTAAACGAGCTAGTTTTCGCATGTTTTCATATTCTTCATCGACTTCTGATCGTGGAAATTCTGTTGTGTCCATGAAACTCCCGACATCTTCACCACCATCATGATCTTTGTCCATCTCATAAAATGCTTCGAGCATCTCTTCTATATGTTCATTTTGTGTAATGCTATTAGTAATTGCTTGTACCTCTAAGTCCTTCTTTGTTCTCTTTTGTCCACGAGAGGTTACCGATGCAATGTCGTTTGGGTCCATCTGCTCACCTGGGGGACCATGTGAATGGTAGCATAGGTTTTCTAGTTGACTCCTATCAAAGGATCCATACTCTGTAACATGTGCAGTACAAATCCGTCGTTTCTGATAAATTTGATACTTTCACTAAGTGCAAGGACATGCCATTCTCTCCTCCGGATCAAAGAAGCCATTTGCTACAATATGGACATTTTAGATCATTTGTTTTTTTATTAAACCTAAAAAACTTACTCCTAAAGACTTAAACCTGAAATACTAAGACCTAAATACTTAAACACCTAAAAAAACCTAAAACCCTAATCTATATATATTCAATTAAATTACTTAAAACACTAGTGCTTTTTATATTTATTTATATATTCAGATTTCTTCTTAATTAATCTTGTTTTATATATTTAATTATATATATTCAATTAAATTATTTAAAACACTAATACTTTTTATATTTATTTATCTATATAATTATCCCATTAAATATATATATTTATTTATAAATTCCGATTTTTTCCTTAAATCTTAAAACCCTAAAACCCTAATCCTAATCCTAAAAACCTAAAACCCTATTTTTTATATATATTTATTTATTTATTCATATTTTTTCCTTAAACCCTTAAACCCTAAAACCCTAATCCTAATCCTAGAAAGCTAAAACCCTAATCCTAAAACCCTAATCCTAATCATAAAAACCTAAAAACCTAAAACCCTATTATATATATATATATATATATATTTATTTATATATTCAGATTTTTTTCTTAATTAATCATATTTTTATATATTTAATTATATAGATTTAATTATATATATTTAATTAAATAATTTAAAACACTAATACTTTTTATATTTATCTACATAATTATCCTATTTTAAATATATATTTATTTATTAATTCAGACTTTTTCCTTAAATCTTAAAACCCTAAAACTCTAATTTATATATATATTTATTTATTTATTCAAAATTTTTTCCTTAAACCCTAAAATCCTAAAACCCTAATCCTAATCCTAAAAAACCTAGAACCCTATTTTTATATATATTTATTTATATATTCAGATTTTTTCTTAATTAATCCTATTTTTATATATTTAATTAAATTATTTAAATCACGAATACTTTTTATACTTATTTATCTATATAATTATCCTATTTTATATATATATATATATATATATTTATTAATTCAGATTTTTTCCTTAAATCTTAAAACCCTTAAACCCTAATCCTAATCCTAAAAACCTAAAACCCTATTATATATATATATATATATTTATTTATTCATATTTTTTTCCTTAAACCCTAAAATCCTAATCCTAAAAAGCTAAAACCCTAATCCTAAAACCTTAATCCTAATCCTAAAAACCTAAAACCCTATTTTATATATATATTTATTTATATATTCAGATGTTTTCTTAATTAATCCTATTTTTATATATTTAATTATATAACTTTAATTATATATATTTAATTAAATTATTTAAAACACTAATACTTTTTATATTTATTTATCTATATAATTATCCTATTTTATATATATATTTATTTATTAATTCAGATTTTTTCCATTAATCTTAAAACCCTAAAACCCTAATTCTAATCCTAAAAACCTAAAACCCTATTTTATATATATATATTTATTTATTTATTCAGATTTTTTCCTTAAATCCTAAAACCCTAATCCTAATCCTAAAAACCTAAAACCCTAATCCTAATCCTCAAAACCTCAAACCCTATTTTATATATATATATTTATTTATATATTCAGATTTTTTCTTAATTAATCCTATTTTTATATATTAATTATATATATTTAATTAAATTATTTAAAACACTAGTATTTTTTATATATGTATTATATGCATGTGTATGTGTATGTGTGTATATATGTTATGTAGGTGTTAAAACCCTAAAACCCTAATCAGAAAGACTTAGACTTAAATAAAATACTAAAACCTAAATACTTAAACACCTATAAAAATCTAAATGTGTAAATGTGTGTGTGTGCATGTGTGTGTGTGTGTATGTATGCTCTATTTTGCTATGTGTATGTATGCATGTGTGTATATGTGTATGTGTGTGTATGTATGCATGCATGTGTGTGTATGTATGCATGCATGTGTGTATATGTGTATGTGTGTGTATGTATGTGTGTGCATGTATGTGTGTATGTGTGTGTATGTGTATGTATGCATATGTGTATATATGTGTGTGTATGTATGTGTGTATGCATGTGTGTGTATGTATGCATGTATGTATATTTGTATGTGTATGTATGCATGCATGCGTGTATATGTGTGTATGTAAGCATACATGTGTGTGTATGTAAGCATGCATGTGTGTACATGTATGCGTGTATGTATGCATGTGTAAATGTGTAGATGTGTGTGTGTGTGTATGTATGCTCTATTTTGCTATGTGTATGTATGCATGTGTGTATATGTGTATGTATGCATGCATGTGTGTATATGTGTATGTGTGTGTATGTATGTGTGTGCATGTATGTGTGTATGTGTGTGTGTATGTGTATGTATCCATATGTGTATATATGTGTGTGTACGTATGTGTGTATGCATGTATGTATATTTTTATGTGTGTGTATGCATGCATGTGTGTATATGTGTGTATGTAAGCATGCATGTGTGTATATGTGTGTGTATGTAAGCATGCATGTGTGTACATGTATGTGTGTACATGTATGTGTGTACATGTATGTGTGTATGTATGCATGTGTAGTTATGTAGATGTGTGTGTGTGTATGTATGCTCTATTTTCCTATGTGTATGTATGCATGTGTGTATATGTGTATGTGTGTGTATGTATGCATGTGTAAATGTGTAAATGTGTAGATGTGTGTGTGTATGTATGTGTGTGTGTATGCTCTATTTTCCTATCTCTATCTTCCTTTCTTTTCATCATTCTTTATCTCTCACTCTCTCTCTCTCTCTCTCTCTCTTTCCATCTCTCTCTCTCTCATCTCTCTCTCTTTCTCTCTCTCTCTATCAATAGACAATGAAACAATCACTTACAAGTATGTCCCTCTTTTGGATCGTTGTCATCAAAGCGTAATGTATGTCGTCTATCGTCGAATTCCAAACAATCGACGCCAAAGAACTTCTGCAAAATCAAAGAGAAGAGAAATTATAAGACCTAAAGCATAGAGAAAGACAAAGGCTAACCGTACGCGCACTACTTACCAAGATCTCAGATCTAAACCGAGGAAGAGTGTGTGTGTGTAGAGAGAGAGATCTGTGTGTGTGTGTGCACAAGACAATGTAGTTCGCAATTTGCTTCGCGCGCGCAAGTTCGACAGAAGACAAACAATACTCAAAACATGTGCAAAAAAGTGAAGTTTTTATCTTGGGTTTCCGATATGTTTAAAAGTCAGCCTCAGTATGGACGCCGATATGGACGTCAGTATGGGTGTTGGTAACTTCCAGTGAATTACCGATGCTTATACCGATGCTCATACTGATGCTCATACCGATGCTCATACCGACGCTTATACCGACGGCTTCGGAGCACACCGACGATTCGTTTAAAATGGTCATACCGACGGTCACTTGACCGTCGGTATCTTTAAGTCATGTTTTTCTATGTTTATACCGGCGTCGCGAGTGACCATCAGTATAAGCGGCGTTGGTATGCCCCTCATATGTTGTAGTGATATACTCTCAAACTACATAAGTGGCTACCGAGTAAAATGATATATGGGGCCATTGACTGATCAGATGTTAGAACGACTCATAGGAGCTCACAATAAAAAAAAAAGAAGAAGAGAGAATTAGAGAAGAGGCACGTGAGGAAGCCCTAGAGCGTATCAAGAAATGAAAAGAGTGGATAAGGCAAAGGGATGAACAATATCTGCAAGGAGAAGAACCCATACCCATGGCCAATTACCAATTCCATGAAGCTGATAAAAAAAACCTTAGCCTATCTCAACCATATTTAAACGTAGGGATTGGAACCACAGAGTACCGATTGATAGATGCCCTGATCGACTCAGGAGCAGCCCTCAGCTGCATAAGAATGACATTGATTGTGTATTTCCAAACAACCGTAAGCCCAACTAAAGCACGCATGATAGGAATTGGAGGCCAAGTCATAGAATGTGTTGGAGAAGCCCTAATATCCCTCCACCTAGGGAATTCCACTATGGAGCAACAAGTGTTGGTATGTAAAGATGAGGATTTAATAGAAAACCTGATCCTAGGGAAAGATTGGATTATCGAACATGAAGTGAGAATTTATCTAGCACAAGGAAACATCTCAGCCAAAATAGGGCATAAGGAAACCTTTAGCCTGTTAGAAGAAGACCTCCTCATGTGCATGAAGTTATCAAGTTGGAGAAAGAAACCCTAGAAGAGGAGTTAGAAGGCGAACCAATCGAGAGCATAGCCAAAGGATATCCTAAGCTAGAATTGTCAACAAATATGAATGTGTCACTTGAGGATGTGCCTTCATTCCCCATGAAAGATGAATCCAAGAGACAATGTGAGGACAATGCTCCTAAAATTACCTACACCAAGGGAAAAACATTCCCATGGAAGTCTACTACTCAAATGTCATATCCATGGAATACTCGTTTACAATGGATTTGGAAGGATCAAATGACTAAACCAGGTGATTCAACTCAAGAGCACAGTAGCCAGTCAATGAAAACAAGGAGAGATCACCATCACTCACCACCACAATCAGAACCACCAAGACTCCTTTGTGTGTGGCTTCCAACATCACTAGTAGCAACCCAAAAGACACACCGATGTATGTGGATTCCAAAGAAGGCCAGAAGGACTACAAATTAAGAGCTAGATAAGCTCGAGGAGATATCATACCTACAAAGCAAAATAAGAAAGGAGAAAAGGAATCTGCATAAGCACAAAAGGAATGTGACATCAAACAATAACGTTACACAAAAGAAGGCAACAAGGACCAAAGAACGACCAGAGCGACGAAACCAAATACCTCAAACACCAACGACAAAATGGATATGGAGACCTAAGAGGTAGCCAGGAGAAGAACCACCTGCTCCAGGATTCCACTTGTACTCATGAAGAGTCCATTGCACCTAGACTATGCATGCAAGGGCCACATTACAAGGCCATGCATTCTTCACATAATCTTTTCAACAAAACTAGTGGTGCACATTTCCAACTTGGGAATAGATCCTAGATTCTACTTCCATAAGAATGAACCTACAATGTAAATAAATAAATGCTTCGGCTAAAACTAAGTTTTGCTTTCTCTTAGGAAAATAAATCAAAACAAGTGTGATAAGAGACCTTACTTACTTAAGCAAGGGGAAACGGAGTGACGCAATAAGCGACATATCACTAAGCCACACATAACACTCTCTTGATTTCTACTAGGGATTATTTTCTTTCTATTACAAGTGCAGATGGCTTCTAAGGATTTTGAAGCAACTATTCAAGAAGAGGTGCTAGAGTTCCCATTACAGAGTGTGATAAAAGCCAAAGGTCATTGGTTTCGAGAGGATCAACCCGTTGGGGATTACCTTTTCTTAGTAACAATCAAAATTATGGACACTGACCATCAGTTTCCAGTGGTGTCTCAAGACTTCAAAGTCATATATGAACTTCCATCAACTATAGACATAATGAAGAAGGCAGGTATTCAAAAGTACTTCGAACTGCCCATCTACAAAAATGACTTCCAAAGATGTACATAGGTAATGAATACCCTACAACTAGCTTTGCATGACCCGTTAGTGCCCGAAGCAAGAGTTCTAGATGCGACAGGAGAGTGGGTAATCATCCAATTCACCCATGACTTAATCAAAGAAGCTTTTGGTTGGGAAAAGGATGGAAGCATAATTTTGAAATATGAGAGCCGAGGACTAAGACACGAACATTCACGGATATTAATCGTGTCAATATAGAAGAAGAAGCCAAACTAATTCATCAACACTTTTGCTTTCCAAACATGCACCGATATATCCCACCACAGAAAATCATAGTGCAGATGCTATCTCATGCCATCAAGTAGATAGGGAACCAAGTGAACATGATGCCATATATCCAAGAACGTCTTTTCGAAGCTTCCTGATGACACTATTAAAGGCACAACAAAGCAGGAATCACCTAAAGAGGGAATTCATGTATTTAAAATGAATGAAGCAACGAACATTCAAATCACAGAGACTCACTTAGATGGAGATGCCATGGTAAAGAATCCAAATGAAGAAAAAATAGAAATAGTGGAGGAGCCCGAGCCATTCACACCAATCAGGGTGGTAGCGGAGCCCTCTCCTTTGGATGTCACTTTTCAAGGCAGTGCTACAAAATCGACCACAAATGAAGAGGAGGAAAGAGAGAGAGAAGTACACCTTCAAATAAGACAACCACACAACGAAACTATGCATGTGGAACAAGGAAGAGACGTACAAACAGGGGAAGAACCAAGCATCCCCAAAACATGGCTAAATGTCGATGAAGCTCAATTAAAGTCGGTCATGAAGCAAATGATACAAATGGCTATGGACACTCAACACTTAATGCTTGAAGCGGATGCCGACTATGACAATGCAAGGCAAGAGAGAAGCTGATTCCAGATAATAATTGAAAACTTATCTGCATAGTTAATTAAAGCTCACAAGGCACTCTGAGCCAAGGAATCAGAAGCCAAGGACAAATGCACCATTCTAGAAACTGAAAACAAGAAGTTGCAAGATCAAATAAGAGAGCTACAAAGAAAATATGAAGCTCGTGAAGCGGAGAAAGCAAAAATGAATGCAAGAAGTAAGTTGCTGGAAAGTCAAATCAAAGTATACCTGGAGGAAGTAGATACTTTAAGGAATAGAAATAAAGAGCTTATGATTGTTGGAACATCAAGCTTACACTATGCTTGAGGTGGATTTGTTCTACATCAAAGGCTATCGCATTGAAAGAATATCCGTTGGAGAGCTCTTTTTTCTTATGCTCATTCATTGTATTTTTTTTGGAGAGATTTTTGATGGTTCATTTACCATTGTAAAAGCCTTGAGCTTTACACATGTAAAGGTAGAAAGATAGAGCCCAAATCCCACGAATTTGTGGTGGTTGAAGTTGTATTCAATCAAGCAATCTATCACCTAAAAGTAGATCAAACTAGATCTTCACTTTTCCTAGATTGTAGGAAAGTGAATTGATTCCCTCCAACAACCATTCCCACCATTTGAATTCAAATTCCACTTTTAGAAGTTGTGGAACACTCCTAGAGTCTATATAAAGACTTGAAATCACTTGTACATTACATGGAAGCAATATACATGTCTTGCTCCTTCAATTCTCTGCATCATCTTCTTTGCCAATAGTAATTTTGTAGAGGCTGCTGCTCTCTCTCCAGAGCCCCAAATTGAGTGCAAGATAGCTCATTGGAAAGGTATTAGTTTCTAGTTTATGCCTATAAATTTTCATAGCATTTTGGTTCAATAAATTTGGAGAAATAGGAGTTTTTCTGTCTCGGGGTCAATCTCTGTGTATTCCTAAAAAATAGGAAGTACTACCGGTGAATGTCGCATTCATTCCTATAGCATAGTTTGCTTATTCCTTATACTTTTGTGCATTCCATACACTCAACCCTATTTGTATCACTCCCATAAAAGTATTTTTTCTAATTGTAATCAAGCTGGTCGCTATGGGCATTTGAAGTTCATTGTCTCTTCCATAGATAGTAAGTTTTTTGAGCTAGTCGACCCGCGAGCCTATCTGTTTTGTATCGACTCATTCTCCTTGATGCTCCAATAGTGTGTTTCTTTGCACTTATTGCATGCCTATAAGATATATTTGAGTCTCCATAAGCTCAAGGGCTGGTCTTGTGCCGGTTGGCTTGACCAAACTTCGTCGCTTTGAAACACACTTTTCTACCTTCTACAAGCTTCTCCAAGTTCTTTTAGTGGTATCATAGCTAGATCAAGATGGGTGACAGCTTTCCCTCAATGATCAAGAAGCTTGATCAACACAACTACGCGGCTTGGCAAATCAGAATGGAGGCCTATTTGTAAGGTAGAAATCTTTATGGAATTGTAGCAGGTGATGATGTTATGCCTATTCCAAGCTCCAAAGGAGGACCTACACAAGAGGAGACAGATAAGCTCACACTTTGGTGCGCAAGGGATGCTCAAGCAAGGTCGTATATACTAAACTCTATCTTTGACTTTCTATTACCAGATATTAGAGGATGCAAGACATCTCAAGAGACTTGGGATGCCCTCGAGACTTTCTTTTCTGCTAGTACCAAAGCAAGAAAGAATCATCTTTGGAACGAATTCAACCAAATGAAGAAGACACCTAAACAAACCATCACAAAGTTTGTTACCAAGGTCAAAGAGGTTGTGGATCAGTTAGCATCCATTGGAGAGCTGATTGAAGAAGAGGTCATCATGAGGAAAATTCTCAACGGCATTCGAGGTGATAAGCAATGGCAATCCTGGCTTATGATCTCATCATGGATGTGAAAACTCCAGACTTCAACATCTTTCTTGGACAACTCTTCAATCAAGAAGCCAACAATAGCATAAAGGAAGGTAACTCTTATCATGGTAATTCAACTAGTGCTCTATATGCAGATAAGAAGGATAAGAAGCAGAAAGGCAAGAAGAAGGAAGAAGATGAAGAAGAGACTTCTCAAGCCAGCTTTGCAAGCAAGAGCAAGTGGAAAGGGAAGAAGAAAGGACCAAAGCAAGACAAAGCCAAAGGTCAGAATGTTCAACCTTGTGCCATATGAGATAAGACCAACCACACCACTCAGAATTGTTGGTTCAATGGGAAGACCCAGAAAGGAAGTGGAAGAGGTGGATATGGAAGCAATAGAGGCAGAGGTGGACACAAATTCAACAATAACAATAGAAGCTATAATAGAAGGGACTACAACAATTATTCAGAAGATCAACCACATGAAGACTCATTGCTTCTCATGAATCTAAGCCACAAAGAAGATAAAGAAGATGATCATTTGTTCTACATAGATTCAGGATGTTCGAATCATGTTGCAGGCCACATTGCTCTTCTATCTGATTTGGAAAGTCCAAAGCATAGACATGAAGTGCAAACAGGGGATGACACAAAGCACAATGTGGAGAAGATTGGTAATCTCAAAGCTTCCAATGGCAGGACAAACATTTTGGGTAAGGTTCTCTATGTACCCACTATCACTAAAAACCTAATAAGTGTAGGCCAGATAGTTGAAAAAGGCTTGCAAGTTAGGTTCACCCAACATGGAGCTTTTCTGGAAGATCCATGTCAAGGCTTCAAGAAGATAGCCCGAGGTGAGAAGCATGGTAGGCTCTTTACTTTTGAAGTAGGAGAAACCAGGAACATAACTCTATTCAACTTTGGGTCTCAAACCCTAAGTGAGCTTGAAGTGTGGCATAAGAGACTTGCTCATGTGAATGAAAGAGCCTTGAAGGATATATGCAGGGATCAAAGTGTTCTAGAACTACTGAACATATCAAAGCAACACATTATCAACAGGTGTGATGCATGTCAGATTGGGAAGGCACAAAGACAACCATTCAACCACAAAGGCTACATCCAGAACAACTTATCGGACTTAGTACATACAGATGTATGGGGACCAAGTCAAGAACCTTCATTGGTAGGATCAAGGTATTATGTCTCATTTATTGACGATCATAGTAGATGGACTATTCTATACTGTATCAAAAGTAAGAATGAAGTGTTTGATTGCTGCAAAAAGTATCTTGCACATGTGGAGAATCATACAGGTAGATCACTAAAGAAGCTCAAATCTAATGGAGGGGAAGAAAACTTCTCCAAAGAGTTTCATGAGTTCTTGCAGGACAAAGGCATCTAAAGGGAAGTGACTACTAGGTACTCTCCTCAACTAAATGGAATTGCAGAGAGGAGAAACAAGACATTGGTTGGATCAGCCCAAACAATGCTTGAAGAGAAGAAGTTGCCACATTATCTATGGGCAAAAGCTATTTCAACTACTGTGTACCTTGTCAATCGACTACCATCCAAATCACTTCAAGGTATGACTCCTTATGAAGCATGTCATGGAAGAAAACCTAGTCTTGGACATTGCAAGGTTTTTGGTTGTTTAGCTTATATTCATGTACAAATAAGAGGTAAACTAGATGAAAGGGAAACAAAGGCAGTGTTTATTGGATATGATTCAACTCAGATGGGTTACAGGTTCCTCAATCCTTCAACCAAGCAATTCACTACAAGTAGAGATGTTGTGTTTGAGGAACAGAGGTCTTCATATGATGAAGACAAACAAAAGGTAACACTACCATATGAGCTTGATTATGACTCTCATAAATTAGGAACCAAGCATGATACACAGGTCCAGGATCCAAGAAGTGATATAGATGATGACCAAGATGAAAGAGAAAAGGATTACAAGCTATGGAAGTCAAGAGGCAAAGCAAAGATGCAAGAGATTGGAGAATGCTCCAAACAAGCACCTAGAAGATCAGCAAGAGAGAAGAAACAACCAGAAAGGTATGGATATGATTCCACATTTGTTACAAAGCATTCAATCTACTTGGCAAAAGACTCTATTTTAGAGGAACCCTCAACCTATGAAGAGGCAAAGGGAAACCCTAATCGGGAAAAGGCCATGAATGAAGAGATAGATGCATTGAAGGAGATGGACACTTGGGATTTGGTTCCAATGTCACCAAATCAAAAGGTAATTGGTTGCAGATGGGTATATAAAGTTAAAAGAAATTCAGATGGATCAGTTTGCAGGTACAAGGCAAGATTAGTTGCCAAAGGATGCTCACAAACTCATGGTATAGACTATGAGGAAACATTCTCACCAGCTGCAAAGATGACTACAATCAAGACATTGATAAGTGTAGTTGCTACAAGGAATCAGAGACTCCTCCAACTTGAAGTGAAAAATGCATTCTTAAATGGTTGGATAAGTTAAGAGGTATACATGTCACAACCACCAGGTTTTGAAAACCCTAATCATCCATCTACTGTTTGTAGACTTAAGAAAGCATTGTATGGATTGAAACAAGCTCCTAGAGCTTGGAATTACAGGTTACATATCTTCAAGATCAAGGGTTCCAAGCTAGCAGCGCAGATCCTTCTCTATTCATCAAAAGGGATCACAATGAGGTTATCTATCTATGTGTATATGTAGATGATATTATTGTGACAGGTGATGATCTAAATGGCATTCAAACAATCAAGAGACACATGCAAGAGGAGTTCAAAATCAGTGACCTAGGTAAACTCACATATTTCCTAGGTATGTAGGTGATATACACAGATGAAGGAATGTATTTGACTCAAAGAAGATACATTCAAGATCTTCTTCTGAAGTTCAAAATGGAGAACACTAAACCTGCAGGTACACCTTTGGAGATGAATCATAAACTAAGTTTTTATGAAGGTGAGAAAATTGAAGACATTAAAGAGTATCAAAGCTTGGTAGGTAGCTTGATATATGCTACTCATACAAGGGCAGACATCTCATATAGTGTGGGAGTGCTTAGTCAGTTCATGCACTCACCGAGAAGACCACACATGAATGCGGCTAAGAGAGTACTTAAGTATCTCAAAGGTACAATCAACAAAGGTATATTCTATCCTTACTCTTCAGATTTGGATATCAAAATCTACTCAGAGGCAGACTGGGCAGGAGCTAAGGATGACAGAAAAAGTACATCTGGTTACTTAGCATTTGTAGGTTCGAAGCTAGTGTCATGGAGTTCCAAGAAGCAACCAACAGTTGATTTATCCTCAACTGAAGCAGAGTACAGAGGCTTGACCATAGCAACTCAAGAGGCAATATGGTTAAAAGCATTGTATACATATTTGGGACTTGTGAGTTCCAAACCTCACATATTTGGAGATAATGTAAGTTCCATGCATCTAGCGGAAAATCGTATTTTCCATGCGAGAACCAAGCACATAGAAGCCAACTACCACTTCATCAGGGAGAAGATCATGGAAAAGGAGATTGACATTTCTTTTGTTCCAACTGAAAAGCAAGTAGCAGATATGATGACGAAGGCACTTGATGGAATAAAGCTTTGTAGATTCAAAGCTATGGCAGGTATTCAACCTATCAGAGAATGAAGACTCAAGCATACTTTAGCTTGAGGGGGAGTTGTTGGAACATCAAGCTTACACTATGCTTGAGGTGGATTTGATCTACATCAAAGGCTATCGCGTCGAAAGAATATCCATTGGAGAGCTCTTTTTTCTTATGCTCATTCATTATATTTTTTTTGAGAGATTTTTGATGGTTCATTTACCGTTCTAAAAGCCTTGAGCTTTACACAGGTAAAGGTAGAAAGATAGAATCCAAATCCCATGAATTTGTGGTGGTTGAAGTTGTATTCAATCAAGCAATCTATCACCTAAAAGTAGATCAAACTAGATCTTCACTTTTCTTAGATTGTAGGAAAGTGAATTGATTCCCTCCAACAACTATTCCCACCTTCATTTGAATTCAAATTCCACTTTTTGAAGTCGTGGAACACTCCTAGAGTCTTTATAAAGACTTGAAATCACTTTTACATTACATGGAAGCAATATACATACACTTGTGACCATCATTGTCTTGCTCCTTCAATTCTCTGCATCATCTTCTTTGCCAATAGTAATTTTGCAGAGGCTGCTTCTCTCTGTGCAGAGCTCCAAATTGAGTGCAAGATGGCTCAGTGGAAAGGTATTAGGTTCTAGTTTATGGATATAAGTTCTCATAGCATTTGGTTTAGTAAATTGGGAGAAATCGGAGTTTTTCTGTCTGGAGGTCAATCTCTGTGTATTCCTGAAAAATAGGAAGTACCACTGATGAATGTCGCATTCATTCCTATAGCATATTTTGCTTATTCCTTATACTTTTGTGCATTCCATACACTCAACCCTATGTGTATCACTCCCATAAAAGGATTTTTTCTAATTGTAATCACGCTGGTCTCTATGGGCATTTGAAGTTCAGTGTCTCTTCCATAGATAGTAAGTTTTTTGTGCTAGTCGACCCGCGAACCTATCTGTTTTGTATCAACTCATTCTCCTTGATGGTCCAAAGTACATAGTGTGTTTCTTTGCACTTATTGCATGCCTATAAGATATATTTGAGTCTCCATAAGATCAAGGGTTGGTCTTGTGCTGGTTGGCTTGACCAAACTTCCTCACTTCGAAACGCACTTTTCTACCTTCTACAAGCTTCTCCAAATTCTTTCAGTGACTGCCATACTATATAAACAACCCATCGAAGCACCCAAAATGACCGCAAGCAGCACAAAAGCATTGGAGGATCAAATCGTGAAATATGAAGATCAGCTGAAAAAAGAGCAAGCCATCATAGAGGAATGGGAGAAAAGATATATGGATGACATCAATGAACTTAGGAAAAAATGGAAGATGGCAGAGAATAAATTGCTTGCACAATTTAATGAAGACACTAATCAGATGGTTGCCATAGGAGAAGAACTCTTGAAGAACAAGGACGCAATCACGCAATCCATCAAAGAAATCAATTGCAAAATTGAAATCTCAAATAGAACAACAGGTAGCAATGGGGACACCAATAGTTCCAAGCTCCACAGTGGCTATTGAAGAGACTGAGCTACATCCTCTTTCTCCACCCATATATCATTCACCGATAAGGGAGGAAGTAGAGCCCAACACTAAAAGACATAATCGGGCTATTGCAAAACTAAGCTAAAATGAGCGGGCACTATTGCTATCCCAGCTTATGGAACAATTTGAAGAATAGGTGGTCAAGGTAATGAAAGAGGTAAAGATTGAGAGCAAGATTCTAGAACAGATTTGAAGCCTTTCAATATACCTTACAGATTACTCAAAGAAGAGACATGCCAGTATATAAAGATAACCACTAATAAAGAACCAGATAGCAATCTGCAATTCAACAAGCATACATTCACCTATACCCAAGAGGAATTTGATAAGGGAGACCCTATTTGGCGATGAAAGTTTTTGGAAAAGAATCCTACGTTACGGGTACACTTAGAATCGGCACCGTATGTGCTTCAAATCAATCCATATTTTTTCCCAATCCCTAGAAGACACTCCTGGACGTAATTTTGAGAAGCACAACGCCAAGGAAGCTTAAATAATCCATGGCTAAATTATCCACTATTATCGAGTCCACCACAAGACTACTTATTGACAAAAGAATACACGATGAAGACTATTGAGTTTTGGATCGCCAGATATGCCATAGTACTGGATCTATCCATCAAAATGACAGACAAAATTTTGAGTATGCTACTTACAGTATTAAAGGTATTTCAGCATGCAAAATATATCTTTTTGAATTTCATCGAAATTAACCAGGGATCAGATGCACTAGTTTTTTATTTATCTACTATTCGTAGTCGCTTAACACTCATGGCCATATACTCCAGACTTATGTTTTTGTCGAGTCCATATATGCAAACATTCAAAGAAGCATTCTTTATAGGATTTTTTGAAATGGACTCGGAGATCTTTGCAAAAATATCTTCTAACTTAAATGCACGACTGGTGGCCTACCAATTAAGCTTTTTTGCAGACCATAGAGAAGCACCAGATGATAGAGCCAAGTCAAGCCAATGGAAGGAACTGATGGTATGTTAAGAAAATTTTCTTAACCATAGAGAGCAGAAAGTCATACAAACATATGCATGTCACCACAAAAAAGACTATCGGGGACGATAGTATTCAGGAGGAGGGATGTGTGGAGGGAGAATTGAGCAGAAAGAGAAGAAGAAGAAGATCAAAGACCAAAATGGCTCAATGAAAAGCAAGCTCAATAACAAAGAACCACCATCTGCCCAAAGCCCTGCAGGGGCATGCATCAGGTGACAACACCAAAGAACCAAGTCCTAAGGAATGGAAATAAAGAACAATAACAACCAAGACTTTTCATGGGAGGTTGCACAAAGCTTCCTCATCCACCAGGTGAATGCGGTGGAAAGAAATGCATAGGGTAAGCAATGCATCAGGTCCCAGAGGATGTCAAAGAAGATTTAAGAATAGGGCCTTTGAAACGTAATGCTAACTTAGAAGGGAGCAAAGGTCGGAAAAGTAATGTGTGCAGTGGAAAGAAATAAACAGGCCCCTGAAAACACAATAGTGGGAAGCATGCCACAGGCAAGGATGGATCAAGGCCAGCAATTATCCATGAAGAAGTGCAAGAAGATATCCGATAGATCCTGAGCTCTAGGAAGGTGCTTCAACCTCTTGATCTTCAGAAGGTCCAGATCAAAGGATGTAAATCAAGACCTTCATACCTTCCATATGGTGCTTGCAGTGCAGATACAAAGAGGTGATTGGAAAATTAGACTACAAAGTTATTGTAGTCCATCTTCACTGCTTGTGTGCGTGATAGCCCGACTTGTTACCGTTAGTGTCCATGTGAAAGGCCAAATGGCCACCGGACACTTCTTTGTATATGTTCTTTAATAAAACATATAGTGGTCTGGTCAGCCACAGACTGTAAGTTCGACCGCATTTGTAAGACCTAAGAAGTCTGTCTTCGTGCTCCCTGTGTACTGTGGTTTTTGCGTATTCTACAGCCTCTGTGCGGAGTACTGTGTACGGCGTCAGGAGCTCGGTTTTCTACTCAGAGCATATCGTCGTGGAGCTCTCGAGAAGGAGAGTGCAGTGCGGTGCATCGCCATTGAAATACTTCACTGGTATCAGAGCAGTTTCGACGCAAAAAGGTTTGTTCCTTTTGTGCGAGCGAAGCGAGCCCCCCCCCCCCCCCCCCCCCCAGGTTTTCTCCAAGGCTTACGACTAAGGTGGCGACCAAGGCATAGACCTTGGCATACCTTGTCATCCGAGTCACCGAAGTCACCGTTGGCGCCGTTGGCTGCGCGCGAGGGAGGACCTCAACGATCAAGGAATATAGAGGTTCCCGGTACTTCTCGGGAGGTCACCCATCCCAATATTGTTCCCCCCAGAGCTCGCTTAACCGCGGCAATCTCTTGCCACTAAGCTACACTCTTGTGGTGTTTGAAGAAGGGGAAAGACTAAGGTTGACATTACCTTGAACAAGTTTTGGTCCCTCAAAGCTTCATTTTTGCTTTTAAAGCCTATTTCTGAAGCAATTTTGGGGTGTTTTTTGGAGCCACTTCGGAGTACTTTCGCACGTAGTTCTCTTCACACAGGTCCAAGAACATCAAGAAGAGTGCTCCTTGTACTTCTCAGACAATAAATATCAACCTTTGGGGCTGTATTTTCAGCCACACTCGTAAAACTACAGGTTTCTCGAGGGGTTTTCAGTTTTGGTGGGAGCAGTCGCTGCAAATTTATGCAGGTTTTTAAAGCCTAAAACATCAGAGATTACAGACACTTGCAGGTGTTATTGGCTAGTTTTTTGGGCTGTGTATTCAGCCTTTCAGTGTCATTTTACTGCATATATTGAGCACATACACACCATGTACGCTTCTGTGGATACCGCTTATGTACGTCCATGTGGGCATTGATATAGCGGTTACGTTCTTTGCATAAAGCCTTTTACGTTTGATAAAGAGGGTCGTGGTGAGGTTTTCTTAACTGGGAGACACCCAGATGTCGGGGTCTCTTCGGTGATGCAGGTGGAAGACTTACCCAGCCTCGCCATAGGAGATGTATGATAGTTGTTCATAGGTGCTCGATAAGCCTAGTTGGCTTCTATTGTGTAACTGATTATATGCAGTGGAGTCAGTGATTCACTATGCAGGTAGACATGCTAGTACTTGCAGTTTTATGATACTTTGACACTGGTCATATGCTAATTTTGCAGAGGATACTCTGGCAAAATTTTTCCAGATTTTTGGTTTAGTCAACTATATAGTGGTCGATTTACTCCTTGATACACTTATTTGTTGGTGTTTGGACTCTTCTAGCTCCATTATCATTCTATTCAGTTCTCTACGATCATGGCATCAGAGGTCTCAAGCACATCTGATGGATCAGGGTCTAGTGCTAGCGTTCTGAGGAGGAGCTATAACTTGCAGGGCAAAGACCATTTTGAGATCCGAAAATTTGATGGCACAAACTTTGCTCTATGGAAGAATCAGATTAAAGATGTGTTGATTCAAAGAAGGCAATGGAAGCCAGTAAATGGGATTTCAAAGAAGCCTGCTGACATGGATGAAGATGATTGGGATGAGTTAGATGAAATGGCCAGGTCTACCATTCGCTTGCACCTAGCAGATAATGTTTACTTTACAGTATTAGACTGTGAAAGTGCAGAGGAGCTTTGGAAGAAGTTATGCAATACATATGAAAAAGAGACGGCATCAAATAAAGTATATCTGATGAGAAAATTATACGACCTTCGTATGAAGGACACAGATAGTGTTGCTGCTCATCTAAATGAGTTTGATGCCATATTCTCCCAGTTACAGGCTCAAAAAATGGATATGGACAATGAAATGAAAGCAATATTGCTGTTATGCACCCTACCATCATCACGGGATACATTTTGCACAGCTATTAGCAATAGTGCACCAGGTGGTAAACTCGTCTATGATGACATATGTGGAGCACTCTTGAGTGAGGAGACTCGTAGAAAATATATGGTTGGCACTCAGAGTGGAGATGCATATAATGTTCGTGATTCTTACCAAGGAAAGAATCAACAACGTGGCAGGAGCAAGAACAAGGAAAAGAATGGTCAACGAAATAAGAGCAGAAGTAAATCAAGGAAGAGGGATATTGAATGCCATTATTGTCATAAGAAAGGACACATGAAGAAAGACTGTTATGCATTAAAGAATGCTAAAGGTAAAGGACAGAATGTTGATGGGCATGTTAAACAGTTACCTGCACCATCTACTTCGACTGTGAAGATTGAAGAAATTAATGCTATTTCTGATGACGCTGATGTGTTGACACTTGATAGTACTGTGCCATCTGAGGCACTTATGGCTGATTCTCTTTCCCACACCTGGCTGCTAGATTCTGGTGCTTCTTTCCATGTGACACCACATAGAGAATGGTTCTCTAATTATGCAGCAAAGTCTCTTGGTACCGTGAGACTTGGTGACTCTTACCAGTGTGATGTTGTGGGGATTGGAGATGTGGTTGTGCAGTTCATTGACAGTTCAAAATTTACTATGCATAATGTACGCCATGTACCTCAGTTATCACGTAGTTTGATGTCAGTTGGTCAACTTGATGACCTTGGTTACAAGGTGGTCTTCTATGCTCAGTCCTTTCGTATATCAAAGGGCAATATGGTTATTGCAAAAGGAAGGAAAGTTGGCTCACTTTACCCTTTATTTGTATCACAGAAAGAACACTTGTTAGCTGTTACTGAACAGCCTATGGCTTGTATTTGGCATGGTCGTTTGGGCCATATATCTCGTAGTGGAATGGAAAATCTTTCTCGTTCTGGCTACTTACCTGTGTTATCTTTCTCTGATTTTTCATTTTGTGAGCATTGTCAATATGGAAAGCAAACCAGAAATGTGCATAAAACGCACATTGACTCTTCAATTCAGCCTTTAGATCTTGTTCATACAGATGTGTGTGGTCCTATGCCCACTAGGTCCTTAGGTGGTTCTCTTTACTTTGTTACTTTCATAGATGATGCTACTATAAAAGTCTGGGTATATCCTATCAAATCGAAGGATGATGTATTCCCTACTTTCAGAAAATGGCTTGCTTTAGTTGAGACTCAAAAAGGAACTAAGCTTAAGGCTTTACGTTCAGATAATGGGGGTGAGTATACCTCACATGAATTCAGCCTTTTCTGTCAGTGTAGAGGGATTCGTAGAGAGTTTACAGCTCCTTATACCCCAGTACAGAATGGTGTAGCTGAGAGGATGAATAGAACTATTCAAGATAGAGTAGTCTCTATGTTGCATCATGCAAACCTCTCACAAGGATTTTGGGCAGAAGCAGTATTGACTGCAGTTCATGTGATTAACCTTTCACCTAGTACTGCCAAAGGTCTGAAAGTGGCACAAGAGTTATGGACAGGGAAACCACCATATTATGATCATCTTCGAGTTTTTGGGTGTGAAGCATATGTTCATATACCCAAGAATCTTAGACAGAAGTTGGACCATAAGTCAAAGAAATGCATTTTTCTTGGATATGGTCGAGAAGGACAATTTGGATATCGCTTATGGGATCCTGAAACACGGTCACTGATCAGAAGTAGTGATGTCATTTTTAATGAGTCTAAGATGCATAAACAGCCAATTAAGGAGGTTGAAGTGAGAAGAGTGGTGTTTGAGGATACTAGTCCTCCGGTTAGCATGCATAAAAATGCTGCACATAGGGATGTTCAAGAGAATGTCCATTCAGATCAGTCTGCACATGTTCCTGTTCAGCAACCATTGAGACGTTCTGCACGTGTCTCATATCCACCTGATAGATATGTTCCAGGTTTAGATTTTGTTATGCTAACAGATGCCAGTGAGCCCTCTTGCTACAAAGAGGCTATGCAGACAGAGGATCATGTCAAGTGGGAGCGTGCCATGAAGAGTGAGTTGGATTCTATTCACAAGAATGGTACTTGGGACTTAGTACCTTTGCCAAAGGGCAGGAAAGCTTTACCATGTAAATGGGTATATAAGCTGAAATTCACATCAGATAGTGCTTCTCCAAAATATAAAGCACGACTTGTTGCAAAGGGTTTTAAGCAACAACATGGTGTTGATTTTGAGGAAATCTTCTCCCCAGTGGTCAAGATGACTCTTTGCGCATGTTGCTTGGATTCATTGCAATGGAGGACTTAGAGCTAGTCCAAATGGATGTGAAAACAACTTTCTTGCATGGAGATCTTACAGATGAGATCTATATGGAACAACCAGAGGGTTATGTAGTTCCTGGCAAGGAAAGTCTAGTTTGTAAGCTCAAGAAGAGCTTGTATGGACTTAAACAGTCTCCTAGACAATGGTACCAAAAGTTTGATGCTTTTATGAAGTCCCAAGGCTATTCTCGGAGCAATGAGGATCATTGTCTCTACACAAAGAGATGTTCTGATGGCAGCTTGATATGCTTGATACTTTACGTCGATGATATGTTGATTGCTGGGAAGTCCTCTTATGATTTGTCAATTCTCAAAAAGAAGTTGAGTCAGACATTTGATATGAAGGATTTGGGGGATGCCAAACATATTCTTGGCATGCGCATTACTCGTGATAGGAGTAAAAGATGCATATACTTGTCTCAAAGTGAGTACATATCCAAAGTACTTCATCGATTCAATATGCAGGGTGGAAAGGCATTGAGTACACCTTTACCCACATATGTGAAATTGAGCAAGGATGACTGCCCCAAATCAGATGAGGAAAAGGAATTCATGACCAAAATTCCATATCAGTCTGCTGTTGGTAGTCTCATGTATGCTATGGTAGCTACGAGACCAGACATTGCATTTGCAGTGGGAGTTGTGAGCAGATATATGTCTAATCCTGGCAAGAAACATTGGGAAGCGGTCAAAATGATTTTGAGATATCTGAGTGGCACTAAGGACAAGTGTCTATGCTTAGGTAGAGGGAAAGCATCCATTATTGGTTACACAGATTCTGACTATGCTGGTTGTGTAGACAATCGTAAGTCTACATCAGGGTACATTTTTCATTTTGCTGGAGGTGCTATCTCTTGGAGATCTCGTCTTCAAGAATGTATAGCTGTTTCCACCACAGAAGCAGAGTATGTTGCAGCAAGTGAGGCATGTAAGGAAGCATTGTGGCTTTCTCGTCTTGCTTGTGATATGGGTTTGCCTCAGCATGTACCTCACTTGCTCAGTGATAGTCAGAGTGCCATTGCTTTGGCTAAGAATCCGGTCTATCATGCAAAGACCAAGCACATTGAGGTAAGGTATCACTTCATTAGAGATTGCTTAGCCACTGAGAGCATTATTCTTGAGAAGGTTCACACTCGAGATAATGCTGCAGATGCTTTGACTAAAGCTCTACCACAGGATAGCTTTCGACACTGTTGTCACTTGATGGGGGTTACTTGATTCTTGATCTTACGCAGTCACTTGTATACTGTGTAACATGCCCATCAGGTGGGAGGTATAGTTTGTATACTTACACTCAGGTATTCTTTATCATTCTTTCTTTTTTCTCCCATAGTTACTCTGGCCATATTGGCCTTTAGTGGGAGATTGTTACCGTTAGTGTCCATGTGAAAGGCCAAATGGCCACCGGACACTTCTTTGTATATGCTCTTTAATAAAGCATATAGTGGCCTGGTCAGTCACAGACTGTAAGTTCGACCGCATTTGTAAGACCTAAGAAGTCTGTCTTCGTGCTCCCTGTGTACTGTGTTTTTTGCGTATTCTACAGCCTCTGTGCGGAGTACTGTGTGCGGCGTCAGGAGCTCGGTTTTCTACTCAGAGCATATCGTCGTGGAGCTCTCGAGAAGGAGAGTGCAGTGCGGTGCATCGCCATTGAAATACTTCACGACTTAACACAACAACCCAGATTTAAAGAGGTTATTGGTGAGCTAGACTACAAATCAATTGTAGTTCATCTCCATGGGTTGCATGGAGTTAAAACAAAAGAAGAGGCCATAGCGACTATAGCTTTAGAAAAGTTGCAGACAAGAAGCAAAGCCTGTCAAAGGATGACAGAGACAAAGAGGCGAAAAGAGGCACAAAAGAGGAGCCGCAAAATTTTCAAATTAATGAGCACAAATTTTCTTCTTCAATCTCCTAGGAAATTCCCTCAAAGCTATGTAAATGCACGAGAGGAGTCCTTTTATTTTCTTTTGTTTTATTATATATATTTTTTAAGATTAAAGGTTTATTATGTTAAACATGAAATATTTACACACACACACACACACACACACACACATATATATATATATATATATATATATATATATATATATATATATATATATATATATATATATATATATATATATATATATATATGTATATATATATATACACACACTTAGTTAATGTTTCATGTTTAACGTAATAAACCTTTATATAAATATTTGACTATATATATATATATATATATATATATATATATATATATATTTATATTTATATATATACACACACACACACAAATACACACACACTTAGTCAAATACATAAGCTCATTCATATACATAGACAATTTACATAGGCTCACACATAGGTTCACATCCATGGGAACAAAAACAAAGATCTTCATCAATATATAAACATACATACACATACATGTCTTCATACATATGCACATGCACATCACACATGCATATAATCATACACACAAATGTGTCACTTTCATACACACATTGTTACAAAGACATATAGATTTACACATAATCAATCACTTATAAACACACACATGTGAACACATAAAGAGCACATGACACACTACACACAAACATCATGCACTCTTTTTGCTAATCATCTTTTCATGTTTTCCTACAGGTACAAAGGAGAAAAGTCATTTTCATGCTAGATAGTTGAAAGCGACTAGATATCATAATCGAACTCAAAGTTATAGAGTTCAATGTTTTCAAAGAAATTTTTAAATTTCTTAGCTTTCAATTTGAGTAGGAAATTCTTCCTAATATTGACGCCCACCTAAACTTGCACATCATCCCAGTGGGTATTTTTTAAAATAAATATGTCATTTTATATAAATATAGGTTCTAGTAGAAAAAGTTAACTTTAAATTAAGTTATAATCAAGAAGTCATTCACTTAGTATACAATTGTAAAAAATAAGTCAAAAGATACTTATAGAAATCATTGAGAGGTTTGAGAAACAATCGTTTTTATCGACTCTTTTCAAAGTTAGCTATTACTCTAAATAAGTGTTCTAATGTTTTTTTCTTATCCACCTATCGAAAAATATTACTAATTCCCCTATTGCATGGATCCGCCTCGTGTAGCCCGCATATAACTTCTTTTAAGTGGTTTGAGTCTATAACTAGTGATGATTAGATTTTTTTTTTTTTAACCTTTCCCTCTTTTCTTCATCAAACATTACTTCATTCTTCACTTTGATTTATTCTTTACTTCTACTTTTTTGGGGTGGAAGAAAGCATAAACTTCCTATATGCTAAGCCTGAACCTTTGCAACTTTCTTGTTAAAGGGGAAAGGCCTAACCCTTCATCAAAGCTAAGGATCTAAAGACATGCACTATGAAGAACTAGGATTTCACTATCTAAGTGTTTAGATACTCTGCATAGTCGATCTACATAAAACAACTCCTTCCTTCTAATAAGAGGTTCAAGTCAAACTTTCGTGTCTAAGTATTTATGATATCTATAAGGTACCTAAGATTAATCTCTCAAGCACATACGTCCCTACTAGTGTTCATAATCGTATCCTCTCATAATTTGAAATTCCCTTTCTATGCCAAAACTTTAATGAGATGCAATTAATGATATGCATGAAACCAAATAGAACAACAATAGAAATAACAACAATAGAACAACAATAGAAATAACAAATCAAAGCCTAGATGCTCATCAGGGACGGAAGCGTTGCTGCGAACTGTGCGCTGCTGACGGAGATGGTCGCTGACGGAGTTTGAACGTTGCTGCTGACGTTGCTGCGAACTGTGCGTTGCTGACGGAGATGGTCGCTGACGGACGGTGCGTGCTGCTGACGGAGTTTGAACGTTGCTGCTGACGGGCGTTGCAACTTACTATTGTCGGACCTTCGACATTTGGAGCAAGCGGCTAGGGTCTTCTAGGTCGTAGGTGCCTTCTCCTGCTGCCGTCTGCGATGGCGTTTCCGCATCAGTGCACTTGATTCGTCCCCACAGAGCGCAGTGTCGCGATACGTGGCCTCGTCGCGACACGCGGCCCCAGCTATCGCGATACCCCTCTTATCGCTACGTGGACTGTCGCGTTACCCCTTACGTGGACTGTCGTGATTCGTGGCCCCGGACTGTCGCGATACGTGGCCACAGGGCGCAGTGTCGCGATACGTGGCCTCGGCGCGATAAGTGACCCCATCTATCGCGATACCCCAACTGTCGCGATACCCCTGCATCGGTTCTTGCGCTCCGCAGACGGCGTGAGACTTTCATTAAATAACTACTGTTTGGGGCGCCATCTTCTCGTGGCTTTAAGAGGGAGGCGCCCTCTTTAAGAGGCTTCATCAAACGCCTCTTTTTGCGGTTCTTCGATCACCGTCCATCTTTCGCCGGGAGCTCTTAAACTAGAGAGAAAAGAGAAAAAAAAAAGAAGAAGAAGAAGAAAAAAGAGAAAAAGAAAAAGAAAAAAGAGAAAAAAAAAAAAAGAAAAAGAAAAAGAAGTGAGCTACCTCTGGCCCTGTCGCCGCGTCCTCCTCTCCTGCGCTCGTCTACATGAGTTTGCTTCTCAAGCTCGAGTTTTTTTAGGAAAAAAGGGAAAAAAAAAAAAAGAAAAAAAAAAGAAGAAGAAGAAGAAGAAAAAAGAAAAGACAGAGTAAGTTTGAGACAAAAAAGGAAATGAAAAATGAGTGGGGATTCGAAGAAAAAAGGAAGCTAAATTAGAAAAGAAAAAGGGGGGGCTTGCCATTATTGTTTGACGCTCATGGGCCCCATGGATGTGGCTTCTTCCTCTCTCGTGAAAAGTAATCGGGCCCCGCCCCCTGGGGAGACCGGTATCCTGGCCGCTCTGCTGGAGGGGGGGTCGTGTGCCGCCCCCGGGGCACCCGAAAGTGCTGAATCCCCCATAGTATCGCTCAGCAGACCCGCAGTTCTGTCTGCTCAGGAGGAGCTCAAGAAAGTTTGCCTCGTCGGCCAAGTGTTTGGCCCTAGACCCCCGCTCGAAACTGTGCGACAATGGCTTCGAAAAGAGTGGTTCCCTCGAGGACTAATTGTTAGCAAATGTCAGTTCTTACCAGCCAACCACATGCTGCTAGTCTTTGAAAATGAAGAAATGGCATTCCAAGCCCTAAGCGTTGGCACCTGGCAGTTCGGTCGAGCGACCCTGTGCCTCTTCAGATGGTCCCCGGACTTTACTCCCGACAAATCGAAATCGCTTCGGTACCCTCTTTGGGTTGAGCTCCCTAACCTTCCTTACTTCCTATACAACTTCGTGTGGGACATTGTCTCTCCTATCGGCAAACCGCTGGCTTCACGCGAAGACATTGGTGGTCTCATCTATGAAGGTGCAAGACACTCGTTCAATGCTAGGTGGCACCCCTAAATCTGTGTCGAGGCCGACCTCAGCTCGCCGCTTCCATCAATGATTAAAGTGGACATGGGCGAAGGAGAGGTATGGGAGCAGGTCATCACCTACAAAAACCTTCCCAACGCGTGCTTTCGCTGTGGCCAACAAGGTCACAGGATTAAAGATTGCCCTTTCAGCCAAAAAAACAAGTGTTTCCAAGAAGCCTCCAAAACTGCTCAAGACAACATTGGCAATTTGACCCACTCGACCAAGGAAGGGGAAGGCAAGGGCCTCCTTAATCCACAAGCTGATGCTGATGGCTTTATTGAAGTTAGAAGAAGAAGGAAAAGAAGCCCTAGGGCCAACGGTGAGAGAAACAACCCACCACTCACCCCCTATAGCAATTTGTATTGCAATCTAGGAAAGGAGATCAATGAGCTTGACTACCCAGGTGAGAAGCTACCTGGGGAAGACACCTACGACAAAGCCCTAGAGATCCCCGACAATAAAGAAACCCCCCAGGAGGGCTACACTACAAGCAAGGAAGATGGTTTCACCACTAGTAACGAAGACAACATGGATAGTGAAAGTTCCATCATTGGATCGACGATCCCGGAAACGATGCCGAGCACGGAGCCCAAGTCTCCCCAGCAAGGGACATCCCGCAAAGGAAAACAGCCGATGGAGTTACCCTGGAAAAGCCCCCACAAGAACAGATTTCTAAGTCGGGAACAGATCCCAGCGAAAAAGAAAGATGAAGCCAAGAGAAGAAAGGACAAAGCTCCCTCCCGCAAAGAGGGATCAATACAAAAATGATTGTCATCTCGATAAATGCTAGAGGGCTATCCGACCCCTCAAGAGCGACCATCATTGGTCAATGGCTTCGCGACATTAGCTTAAACCCAGACTTTATATGTATTCAAGAGATTAAGATTGACGGAGAAGACCTCCAGAAACGGCTCAGACAGGTCTCCTCGGCTCATGTGTGGATCCCAACGAAGCACCAGCGGGGGTCTGGAGGAACGGTTATCGGTGTTAAACAACTCTGGTTTGAAAAGCTTGAGAAATCCACTGAAGATGTAAGTCACCGTTGGATTGCTGTTTCTTTTGGTGCTCCTCTTTGTGTTACTATGGTTTCTTTGTACGCCCCTAACGGGGATTCGGAGAGACTGAACACTTGGGCCTCCTTAGACTCGCTTCCCCACAACGTGCTTATTTGTGGTGACTTCAACATGGTGGAGGACCCTATGGACAGATGGATGGGCAAGGGCAGGGTCATCGACAGTCGGGAGAAAGAAACGTGGGACATGACCAAACTCCACTTGGATTTGGTTGAATTCAAAGACTCGAATGGCTTTTCGTGGTCGAATCTCCAAGCGGGCGAGGACCTGAGGAAAGCTAGACTCGATAGATGCTACATCTCTCAGAGCTTTACACACCAGTGGGGCCACCCTACCATCACGCAACGCACCGACCTCACTATCTCTGATCACTACCCGATCGTTATCACTTTTCAACCTTCCAACAAGATCCGCAAGGCTCCGTGGTTCCATGCCAACGCAACCACCTTCTCTCTCCCCTCCGTCCATCAAGAAATTGCCGATGTGTGGAAGGTGACGTTCGCCTCTGGCTTGGCCCCAGCCAAGTGCTGGAGAAGTGCGGTCGACAAGTCTCGTAAGATCATGATCAGAACTAAGAAGATGCTCGAGACTGTGCGGCGGGCTCGTAGGGAAGCTCTTTACCACAGACTCTGGCGGCTCGAGGAGGAAGTGAACAAAGGAAATCACCAAGCCCAGAAAGGTCTCCGAAAAATCAGAGCACTGTTGAGATACGAGGAAGAAATACAAAGGAAAAACTTGCAAATCTACTTCAAGGAGTGGTGGGCTGGCAAAGCCGACAAACCCACCAAAGAGATGTGCCGTATCCTTAAAAGGAAACACAACAGAGAATCGATCCCCCTACTGCTAGATCCGCACGGCAATGTATCCAATTCGGAAGAAGATAATTTTGGCATCATCGAAGGGCACTTCACGAGACTCCTGGGAACCTCGAACCCCCTCTCCCACCATAGAAGGGACTGTATGGCTGCCATTTCTAGGGTCTCCCCCCGGAGGATACCACCCAACCTCCACTCACTGCTTCATGCCCCTATCTCTGAATCAGAAATCATTGAGGTCATTGATGCCCTCCCTCTCGGTAAAAGCCCGGGACCCGACGGACTCACTAACGAGTTCTTTAAATCCTTCAAGCTGGTGGTTGCCACCCCTCTTCGGATGGTTTGGCAAGAAGCGCTAAAGTTTGGTGCTCTTCCTTCTTGTCTAAATAACGGAATTATCAAGTTGATACACAAGAAGGGGGAAAAGAACAGAATCGAGAACTGGCGGCCTATCACGATGCTCCAAACAGGATACAAGATCATCGCCAAAGTCATTGCCAACAGACTCTCGTGCCACCTGAGATCTTGGCTTAGTGAGGACCAAAAAGGTTTCATCAAAGGCAGGTCTATCCTGGAAACCATTATGGATATTTGGGAAGGTATTCAATTTGCAAATGAGTCTAATCAAGATGTGGTTTTCCTCAAGATCGACTTTGACAAAGCCTACGACAGGCTAGAATGGGACTACATTCTGCAGTCACTCCAAGATCTCGGATGTAGTCAGAAATTCACCAAGATGATCGCGACCCTTCTCGGAAACGCAACGACCCAAATTAACGTTAACGGCAAACTATCGAAGGCGATCCATCTTAGAAGATCTATTAGACAAGGGTGCCCTCTGGCCCCCCTTCTTTTTGCCATCGCCACTGAGGGGCTGAGCAGACTTGTGGCACATCATGTGGAGGCTGGCAATATCAAAGGCCTCCGGCTGCCTCACGACCACAGTCAAATCATCATGAGACTTTTTGCCGATGATATGAACGCGTTCGTTCACAACGATAATACCAGCCTGGAGACTTTCTGGAGGTGTCTTGCTACCTTTTGTGATGCTTCTGGATCCAAAATCAACCACTCTAAGACCGCCTTTAGGGCTATTGTGGGACATCAGCCTGGCCTTCTCATTGATCATGGCTGTCAAATCATTCCGCAGGGTCAAATCTTTCGACTTCTTGGAATCCCCTTGGGGTTTGGTGTCTCTATGGAGCAGCGATGGAATTGGGTGTTGGCCAAACTCGAAAACAAGCTTAACTATTGGAGAGGTATGCAAATCAATATTGCTGGGCGTGCGATGGTTATCAACACGTTCCTCCTCTCCTCTACCATCTATTTCCTCTCTTGTTGGAGACCGAACGAGCAAGGCCTGTCCAAACTGAATAGCATTTGTAGAAACTTTCTTTGGACGGGCGATCATAACAGAAGGGGGGTGCCCAAAATCAAATGGGCCATCTGCACTAGCCCTAGAGATATCGGGGGGCTTGGTATCCTGGACATTGGGTGTATGGCTAACAAACTGGCCGCCAAATGGATGATTAAGGCTTGGTGCAATAGGGAGGCCTCGTGGGCAAAGCTGATCTTCAGAAACAAGAATGAGTTGGCCCTCATGGGGTTCTCGAACTGGAAGAATCTTGACATCATGACCCTACTATTTTCCCCGATCCCCGTCTTCCCGAAAGGCTCCAATCTCGTGTGCTCTCTTTGGAAGGGCTGGAATAAAGTCAAAAGCTTCACAAGAATTAGTGAGGACTGGAAGTGGGCGGCCGGAATCAGACAAAACGACTCTATCTGGTTTCCGATACATGGCATCCGGAGTGTGGAGTCGTGGAACATTCAAAAAGCCAAGAAGCTGTGGAACAAAGGATTCAAAAAATGGAAACACCTCTGGAAACATGACACCAATAGCTGGATCAACTTCGAGGATGTTGACCCTCGCATAAACATCTCCTACGAAGAATGGAACACTTTGCAAAGCAGATGCCTCGCATGGGATCGTCACAAGACTCGCCTTCTCATGGGACACGATACACCGAACCCGCTTGGTCTCAAATGGCACAATGGAAATAGCCTACCCAAAATCCCGAACATCAAAGAAACGGCTGACCACCAGATCAACCTCAACAAGAAGTGGTGCCTGTCTTGGACGCGGCTTCGGTGGGACATGAAATTCATGGGTATCTGGCACCCCCTTATAGAGACTAAGAAGTCTGTCCTCTTATGGCAAATTCTTCATCGAGGAATTTGGACCAACCATAAGGCTAGCAAACTTTGTGGGATCCCTCCTTGGTGCAAACGCTGCCACCGGGCTATCGAAGATATCCCACACATCTTCCTTACTTGCCCCAACTCCTACAGAATCTGGCAGACGGTTGGAATGAAAATCAGACTTCAAAAACAGCTTAGTTGGAAACAAGTCCTCTTGGGGGAAGCGATCGGCTGCTCGGCGACACTCTAGAACGCCATCAGAGGGGAAGTCCTGTGGAAAATTTGGCGGGAGAGGTGTGCTCTCAACTTCGGTGATCCCCCCAGGGAGTGGTCGATTGAGAAATCACTATTCCTCCTTGGCAAAAGGATTGTTAACAGTAAGAAATCCCCCCCCCTTCAGACATCACCAAGTCCTCCTGTTGATCAACAACAAGCTCAAACCCAAGTGGGCCCCGCATGAGGGCGATGAGAGGGTGATTAACCTTCTCTATAATGCAACCTAGGACTCAATCAAGCTTCCCCTGCTTTGTGGGATTTGGGGGGTCCCGTGGGCACTAGTCCCCTTCTATTGTACCTTTGTTTCTTAATTTAATTCAAGTCCGGGAGAGTAGGCTATTGCCGAACTTCCTTTACATTAAAAAAAAAACAACAATAGAAATAAATAGAACAGACTAAAATACATTCACCTAGTCATTCATTATCTTCATCTTCCATGTCCTCGTTAGCAAGAAACTCTTGATCAATCTCATACTCTATAATCATTTTTCTCTTGAAAAAATTTGTGTGCTTTCTTGCATTCAAAGATCTTAAAGGAGTTTAGTCAAACTCACCAAGTCCATGCATACCATTTTCAGAAATAGACACAACCATATAAAACCCAAAATCATCTCTTTTTTAATTTTCTTCTTGCATCATATTGGGTATCATAGGTATTTTCATATACTAATATCTAATCCCCAATTCCTATATATTGAGGCCTAAGTCAATGTACTGAGAATATATTTTTTTCTTTAGGTGTGAATCCTTCAATTTTCATACAACATCATTTAATTTTTATTCATCTTGACTAAATTGTTCAATTCTTAGAGATAATAAATTCGTCTCTTATTTGTTCCATGGTATTATCATCCAAGTCTGTATCTTAGTTTGGATTGGGAAAAATAGTTTTTGATAGTACATTAGTTCTATAGGCATAAAACTTATAGACCTAGTATACATAGTTCAATCCACCCATAATGAAAATGGAAGATATTTAGAAGGTTGCTTTATTTCTCCATTATAAGCCTTTGAGATTCCCTTCACAATTGAAGGATGACCTCTTTCAATCTTATCGTTAAATTCTCGATTATATGAAGTAGTCAAAGAAATGGAATTTCATGTCTATCAAGAAGTTATTTTGCCTCCATAACATCCAATTAGCTCCAATATGAAACCTTTTTATACATATCCAATCTTGAAATCACCTCTTCAAAAAGAAATATGAATAAATTTTAAGCATTTTTGGAATGTAGAGCTCAAACTTCTACATGCTTTGTCAAGTCTTCTCTAGCCAAAACAACATATCACATGTTATCAATACCTTCGGCCATGGTTATGTGGTCAAATACGTACTTGTAATGAATGCAAGAAGGGTAAGTTGGAATATGTAAAGGCTCTTGATGAATACCTCAAGAATGAACTTAACAAGTGGCACAAGTGCTCACAAAGTTTCAAAAATTCACATATATTCTTGACCACCAATAGGCTCCTCTAATATTTTCATACATCACTAAAAATCCCTTATGGCTTGCCCATAAGGTCCCATGCATCTCTCTCATGACTTTGACCTAAATACTTTTCTTTCCTAATACACATTGTAGATTCTTTACCTTCCCTTTTAGCATGTTGCTAAATAAATCCATCCTTAAGGAAGAATTTGTAAGAGGCTTTCTTGATATTCTTGAATTTATTTTTTTGGACCAGCCTAAGGAAGGTCTCAAAGTACTTAGATAACTTCCAATTTTGTTCCATTATCCATCATATTCATTCTCTCATAATTGTTCATAAACATATACTTGTGGATCATATTTCATCATATTTATCTCTCTTTCTATCCCTTCATTAATGTTAACTTCACAACTACATGCATAAAAACTAGGTTTATGAATTTAGCATACAAAATCCACCAAAGCATTGCAATATTCAGACATGAAAAATTTGCTATCGTACCAATCAATGGAAGAAAACTAGTTTCAATAGTTACACTTGCTCTAAGTTAAGTAAAAATTACTTATTAGTTTTTAAAGCTATAATAAGATCCCATGACTCTCTTTTAATTTGTGGGTATTTCCTCTAAGTGTAACACAAACTTTTTTCGCACCAGAATGAACTTCATATCTTTGCCCCTGATCATCGTCTCGACCTATGACCCAACCTATACTGATACAACTAGTATCAATGGTCAAATAATAGGTCATTGTCTCAAATCATCAATATGTTTTAAAGTGTGGTTTTTTGAGATCGAACTATCACATCACAATGCAACAATGTTCAAGTAGAAGTATTGCTTGTAGTGTTTTTGCAGTGTTGTGAATTCTTGTAGAAATGGCAAATGCAAATGGGATGAGTCAACAAGAGCCTTGATGGTTAAGAAGAATATGCCGCATTTTTATTGGGAAGAAGCAGTGTACACTGTTATATAGATCATGAATAGAACTCTAATTTATTGTACATCAAGTTACACCTCAAGAGAAGTTCCTAGGTAAAAAGACAAACTTATCACATATGAAAGTTTTTGGCTCTATTGCATATGTACATGTACCATATGGATTGAGGACAAAGCTTGATCCAAAAGCAAAAAAATGTATCTTAATTGGATACTCCCTTGAGCAAAAGGGATATGAATCTTAAACCCAATGACATGACTGGTGATATATAAGTAGAGATGTGGTGTCTGATGAAATGTCAATCTTCCATGTATATGCCAAAGACGGACTTAATCTTGAACCAAATGACAAAAAACATGCTAAAAAATCAAGTGCAGAATGTCAAGTTTTGAGTGCACCAAATGCGTTACCAAGCCATAGTTCAAAACCCAAATCCATGGAGTGAAAGATTGCATAGATATTTTAGTCTAGCAAATTCATCAAATACATCTAAGAAAGGTAAAGAAAAGCTTTGAAGACATTGATGGAGATTCATGCGGTTTCGAAAAGAGCCGCGATGAGGAACTTGGATTTCCCTCTATGAAGACTCTAGGAGTAAGAAACGTGCATGCAGACGATACAAGGATAATTGAATCAAGAACAAGAAGATCGGAGAGGATGCAGAGTTCAGTGCAACGATTGACATATGAATATTACATGGATCATCATTGTGCCTACATGAAAAAGGTAATACAACATGTTGAACACTCTTGTTTTGAAGATGCAATTGGAAATGCAGATTGGAAAAAAGCTATGGATGAGGAGATGGGTGCACTTATGGAAATGATACATGGAAGCTGCTTCCATTGCCACAAGGAAAGAAACCCATTGGCGACAAGTGGGTTTGCAAGGTAAAGCACAATGTTGATGGTAGCATAAGCAGGTATAAAGCATGATTGGTAGTGAAAGAATGCACATACATATGGCATCAATTAGGAGGCAATGTTTAGCCCTATAGCTAAAATCCCTACTTTCAGAACACTTGTTGCAATACCTACAACAAAAGGATGGATTTTGCATTAGATGGATGTGAAGAATGAGTTCCTACATGGTGAGTTACAAGAAGAAGTATACATGGAATAGCCACAAGGATATGAAGTTTCAAAGCACCTTGAATATGTTTGCACATTGAAAATGGCTTTGTATGGACTTAAGCCTCTTATGCTTGTCATGGAAGGATTGCTTACTACTTAACCATCATTGGATTTTCTATGTGTGATGCAGATCAGTCATTATATGCAAGGAAAGGTGATGATGGCATCACGATTGTGGCTATTTATGTTGATGACTTGATTATAGGTGGTGATAATGAATAAAGCATTAAAGAGTTAAAGCAACTCCTTATGCAAGAATTCGATATGAAAGATCTTGGTGTTTTGCGCTATTTTTTGGGCATTGAGTTTATACATATAGAAATATTTATATCGATGTCACAAAGGCAATATGCCTTGAGTATGCTGCAAAAGTATGGTATGGCTGATTGTAAGGCAATTTCTATGCCTTTAGTTTAGAATTTGAAGTTGGATACTACATTAGGTGAAGCATTGGAAACTGCTATTATATACAAGAAAATTGTGGGAAGTTTGATGTATCTCACAATTACAAGGCATGATGTAAGCTACATTGGTTGACTTGAAAGTCAATTTATGCAAGTTCCTAGGAAGCTGCATTTAGACGCTCTGAGGTGCACTACATTATGTGAGTGCTACTTTGGTATATGCATTGTTTTATGAAGCTAGTGTAGATTTACAAGTTCATGGATACACGAATGCATATTGGACTAGTAGTATTTCATATAGAAGATCTACTAGTGGCTTTCAATTCCCACTTGGAAGTGCAAATATTACATGGAGTAGCAAGAAGCAACCCGCTATTGTTTTGTCAAGTATAGAGGCTAAGTATAGAGGTGCTACAATGGCAGCATGTGAAGCATCCATTTAGAGATGCTACTTGTAGATTTAGGTGTGGAAGTGCAAAATCCTATCACCATCGATTGTGATAATCTTAGCAGCATACAATTAGCACCGAACCTTGTTTTTCATGCTAGAACAAAACATATCAAGGTACATTCTCATTTTATAAGGGAAAAGGTATTAGCAAGTGATATTGATCTTTTTTATGTGAGGACAAATGAGTAGGTTGTTGATATTTTCATTAAAGCACTTGGAGTTGAGAAGTTGAAGAAGTTTTGGAAGATGCTTGGATTATAGGACATGACCTTCAACTTGAGGGGGAGTGTTGAGATATCAAGCTCAACATGTGATGATCCAGGAAGACATGTATCACTCTTTCATTTCTTAGACATGTATAGAGGTCATGTCGATATATGTCACGGACACTTCATTGAGCTTTACTAGATTTATCCACCGAGAGTGATGACACATTTGTTTCTTACCATCTGAGTCATTTGCAAACATTAGGATTTTGCCTATGTACTGTTCTTTATATATTGCACTTGTTGTATTGTTGTTTTAGGTTATTCTTGTACATTTATTTTATGTATAGAAGAAGAAGAAGATCATTCTTACTTGCCTCAATCTATGTGTGTGCTCCTCTTTGATTTTGAGAGTGTGTGTGTGAGCTCTCTTCCTTATCTCCTTCCTTGTGACACATAGGAGATACTGGGGTTCTAGTTTTTTTCTATTTTTTATATGTCTTAGATATATTTTCATCACTTTTGATAACTACAAACCAGATATAGATCAAATTTGTGCATAACATGATCCATCATGCATTGCTTTAGTTTCCATTCTCATTTTGCCCAAAAATGGCTGCCCAATAATAGCCTCATATAACATTTATCTTGGACAAAGAAGTGGAATTTTTCTGAAACTCCACCTATTGTCACAAGAACATTGGCACATGCTCCAATAGGAATTCTTGATCCATTATTTGCAATTCTCAATCTCCATCCATGTTCATGCATAAGCTGATCCACATCGATTTGCTTTAGTTTCCATTCTCATTTTGACTATAAATGGCTCTCCAATTATAACCTTATATGAACTATTATCCTAGAAAAAGAAGTAGAATTCTTCTCAAACTCCACCTATTGTTACAAGAACATTGACACATGCTCTCAATAGAAGTCCAGATCCATTATCTGCAGTTCTCATTCTCTAGCCATGTTCTTTATCTATTCACCACCGAAACTTTCATATAATTTCTTTGAGATCACATTTACCTCTAACCTAGAATCAACCAATGCCATAGCTAAACATTATTCACGTTCATCACTTGTTTTGATTTTCGCTTTTGGTGTTCCTCTTGCCGAGAAGTTCTTGCTAAACTAACTCCCAAGTTCGTTTGTATCCTTATCAGGTATATTGGAGCCAAGTAAATTTATATTCACTTGGCAAGTATGAACTTCATCATCCTCTTCCTCATTACTTGATTCACTTAGTGTCATTGCATCATTCATGACCTAGGTAACATCAGATGACTCTTCCATTGTAACAGCTTGTAGAAGTGAGAATCTTTTTCTTCTAACAAGTTTTACAAAACAATCTTTGAATTTAGGCTTTGTGATTGAAAGGACCTGCTCCAAAGACATTGTCACTTGACTTTTGAGTAAAACATCATTTAAAATCTCCACATTATTATTCTTTTCTAGCACCAATATTAGTACAAATTTTGGTGTTTTTCTATTTTATTCCTTTGTTTTTTGTTTTATTAAGTATTGTCATTCTTTTTTATTGTCTCTTGCTTTTCTCAAAATTTATTTTTCAATTCTTCAGATTAGTTATCTTTCATAGGTTTCTTTCCCTCTCTTATTTATCTTCTTTTTGTCACCTTCAACAGTTGCAAACGCATCAAATTACACTCTCTTTTCTTTATTTTTTAATTTTCTCTCCATCTTTTCTAGATTGCTTTCTCATCACTCTTCTTTCAGGCTCAGTTTCCTCTTTCATTTCATCTCATCTTCTTTTTTCTTCAACATTCACTCATCTTCAAGAGACTTCCAATCATTCTCCTACATGATCACATCTTTGCTCTTAGCAATGCTTCAATTGAATAACTAGATTATGACTCATATCTCTCAATTTCTTAATATGTAACCTCCATTGGTTCTAGATTGGTTGTTGATGTACTTGCATTTGTAGCTACTCAATATCAGCTCTCTCATCAACAGGTGCATCATGTAAAATTGCATCAGAGATGGAATGATTTGCATCTTCACATGAAACCTGTAAAGGCTGAGAAGTTGCCTCATTAGGACTAGCACTAGACTATCCACCTATAAAAAGAGGTAGCAAAGTATCATACATGTCTTTGGAGCTAACAGACGTCTCCTTAGTACATGAAAGTAAGGGCTGAATAGCATCTTCCACAAAAACAACATCATGGCTAACCAGAATGCATTTAGTCTATGGATGATATAGATGATCGCCTTTGCTTTCACAACTGTACCCAACAAAAATACATTTTACTACTTTATCATCCAATTTTCTAGGATGTTGTTCGAGCACTAATGCATATGCCAAACAACCAAAAACATGCAGATGAGCAACAGATGGCTTGCAACCATGCCAAGCCTCATATGGAGTGATAGACTGCAGCGCTTTAGTGGGACACCTGTTAAGCATATATGCTGCACACATAATTGCCTCAAGCCAGAAACTATGTGCTAAGGCTTGACTCTTGACCATACACCTCGCCATCTCCATGAGTGAACTATTCTTTCGTTAAGCAAATCCATTCTGTTGAGGTGTATACGGAACTTTGCACTGATGTTTTATCCCATGTTCAGCTAGAAATGCAGTAAAGTTAGAAGACATATATTTTCCCCCTTGATCAGAATTGAGGGTGCCCATTTTACATGCTGACAAATTTTCAGCCAAAACCAGAAACTGTTTGAATCACATGAACACTTCAGACTTTGCTTTCAATGGATATACCCATGCATGCCTGGAAAAATCATCAATGAAAGTCACGAAGTAAATATAATTTCCAAAAGAAGGTTTCTACATAGGACCACAGACATCACTATGTACAAGCTACAATTTCTGAGTAGCTTGAATTGAACCATCTTTTGGAAAGGAAGAACGTTGCATTTGCCCCAAAATACAACCTTCACAAACATGTTTTTTGGGTGCCTCAAGTTTGGGCAAAGAGGACACCATTTCAGATTTCTACAGGCATAGCAAACTAGCAAAATTTAGATGACCAAAGCATGAATGCCAAAGGTTTGCATCTGACATAGCCTGAGAATCATGTACTGCACACATTGAATCATTTATAGATCTTTAATAGTCTATGAGCTTATACAACCCATGACATAAAATGCCAGAAGCAATAATGACATCGCGGTTTGACAAATCATGAAGTGTACATCTGTCATCAACAAATTTCACAACCAAGCCAATCTTGGCTAATGCAGAAACTAATAACAAATTTTTCTTGATCCTTGGCACAAACAAAGCATCTGACAAAATGAAAGAACTACCATCAGTATTAGTCAAAATGATCTTACCAAACTCCCATAGCAGGATAAGAGGAGTTGTTGGCACATGTAACACTATTCCCTGTAGGGGCAGGCTCGAGTGAAGAGAAGAAGTTGTGTTGTGAGGTAATAGCCCCACTATCAAAGTACCAAACATCTCAGTCTATTGGAGACATGCATTGCTCATGAGAAGATGGGTCAAAACTACAAATAGTAGTAAACGCCCATTCTTCATCATGCACAAGATTAGTAGACTCTGCTTTTGGTGTAGAGGCCTCTACAACAACCATTCCGGCCTCTTTCTTCTTTTCCTCTTTAGCAGCCAGTTTTGGACGGCTCTTAATGACATGATCATTTGCTTTATAGTATTTGCAAAACAATTTCTGCTTTTCTAATTTCTTCTCTTCTTTTTCTTCCTTCTTCGAATGTGCAACATTTGCAAATTTCTGCTTACTAGTAGAAGAGCTCCATTTTCCTTTGTCCTTTTGACTAGCCATGAAAGCTTGATCTAGAACACACATAATAGACCTATTCAGCCTGGACTAGTCTTCCTTTAACAAAACAGAAACTAACTCTTCAAATGTTAAGGCATTTGGATTTCCTTTCATCATCAAACCAAGAGTAGAAGCAAAACTTTGATATGAGTCGGGAAGAACATTCAGAACACTGTGCACAAGTGAAATGTCCGGAAGGACTTCATGTGCAAAAATTAATTGTTCCTTCAAATCCTTGACCTTTGTTAGAAAATTTTCCATAGAATCACCTTCATTCATGTGCTCACTCTCCAACTATTTTTTGAGGTAAGCAACACGAGTCGCATTCCTAGCCTGGTACAATGTGGTAAGTGTATCCCAAGCATCCTTAGCTGTTCCGCAAGAGCGAATGTGAGGAATAATGGCACATTTGATAGACAAAGCTATCAATGCATGTGCATGTGCATCCCTACCATCCCAACAAATTTGCTCTGCAGTAGGTGCAGTAGAAACCATAGCACGAACAAGAATATGCAGAATATCATCATCTTCGACACCTTCTGCATCAGCTTCAGTACCTACACTTGTAATAGTTGCAGGTGTGATAGGATGTTTTTCAAGACCCTTGCACAATGTTCCATAATCCTTTTGTGACCAATACATGTCGCATCATATAAGCCCATAACGGGTAGTTGGTACCATCCAACTTGTCCTCAATAGCCAACATACAGAATACATCATTGCTTTTAGCCATGGCCAGTGACTAAAATACCTTGATGCAAATGATTGACTGTATCTCAAAAAGTTGAGCAAAAGTACCCCAGATGAATTCTGCTAAACCTGTAGTAGACTTCGAGACGCTTATACTAGCAAACTGAAACTGCTATATACCTTTTGCACAAAAAGATGAAATAGCATGCACAAGTGCTGTGATAGTGCCTTCGGAGGCCAAAACGAGCTCATATTGCGATTTTGGCACTAAAAAGCAAAGCCATTTTGGTCTCTGAAACACCTTGAGTATGCTCACCAAATTTTGTGCGATTCTGAGACTACAAGAGGAGAGGTGTCGACAATGCCCTAGATGAAGCAACGGCGTGCTCTAATACTAATTGTTGGAGTTAGACATCTGCAGAAGCACACGAACAACACAAGGAAGAAGAACAAGCTTGGAGCACAACACACAATACTGAATGTATTACCACTAGAATGTACAAAGATAAGTAGCCCATTAGGGCATTAGGCGTATATACAAGCCGGGGGAGAAAACCTCCTAAAGAGGGAAAAAAGTGCCCCGGTGGACCTAGAGTATTCATACATATCATTACCTAAATATATCAACATTGTGACTATTGAAATTAGTACTATGTCTTGTGCAGGGTAGCCTGCATGATCATGTTCTTATGGAATAAGTCTGAGATGGTGGTTAAGTGACGTTCATTGGCTTCATGAAGGTTTTTGGCCTGCTTGAGCACTTGATCTCTTTCTTGGATGACAACTTCATTGAATCCTTTAAAGTATTGTGCCTATTTCAGCTCTCCATGGTAAAAGTCTATCAGATTATTGTTGGATTCTTTATTGTCAGCACGTTTGGTTGTGAGCTCTTGAAGTTTGTTCTGCAACAATTTCTTTTTTCACTTGTAGTTGTCACAATCTTGGTAGGTGACAGTCATATCTCGGTGGATTTGTTCTTGTAGATGGACAAAGTAAGAGCTCAAAAAAGAAAAATCAAAGAAATTACAAAAGACATTGACATTGAAGTGCCAATGCATTTCGTAGGGCACCAAGAGGGGTGGAAGTTTGGGTGCTTGTGGTGCTTTGCATGGCTAATAAGGCGGTGAGGTTGGGAACCATCTAGAGCTCTATGGAGAATGGTGAGAGTAGTCAAGAGAGGACAAAGACGACACCTTCCGAGAAGAAAAAAGCAACGGTGGTGGTCAGTTTGGATACACCGATCGAGTGAATAGGGGATGCCAAAGGAGTGTTCAAGGGTGCATTAGGCATGGGCTTATCAATGCCCAAAATAGGCAAAGTGATGGCCACCTTAGTGGGGGAAATGTGTGTTTGTTGCCTTGAAGACCATGAAGAATGGAATGATTCCTTGGATTAAGCAGAGGGAGTAGGCATTGTGGACATGGGTTTGTTGATAGGTTCACCGGCATGTTGAATGGGAGCAAAAGCAATAGTAGCCATGTTATCTATAGTTTGTTCGTTGGAGGAGCTAGGTGCTTGGCGAGGTCTCTTAGCTTGTTGAAGATGAGATCGAAAAGACACACCTTTGAATAGGAAAATCATCGGGGTATAGCATGGAGAAGATGTAGGGTAAGTGTCTGAGTGAGCAACAACACCATCAAATTTTAGGAGGGCAAAGTTCTTCACGCGTTGGGCACCAAGGTATTGAGAGGTAGGCTCGGTGAAAACAATTGATAGTCGCTCAATAGGTGCTAACGCTTCCATGGTGGTGAGAAGCTAAAGAGATAAAGAGTGTAAGAGCACAAGTAGGAGCATGCAAAATTGCGAGCAAGAAGCAATGTGAGTTAGCATCGGTGTGGTATATAATCATAAAAATAAAATGATGGTGTGATGGCAATCGAGAAGAGGAGAATGATGTGTGCAAGTCTAGAGATTTCGATAAATCATTACATGATATCATAGAGTCATGAGTGGTGGATTAGAAATTTGTACACATGGTAGGTGAACAAAATGGGCATAGTTTTGAAACATTTACCAGTTTTTTAATCAATTCTCTGACAAGAGTCTCTAACCGAAAGTTCTTAGATCGAGTAGGGCCAAAATTTGGTAAGGACCATACCACCAAGATTTAAATTTTCTTGCCTTGTGATCTGCTTTTGAATTATAAAAGAATACTAATTGAACTTCCAAAAAATTTGGTGTCATCAAGAATCTATCATGGATAAGATCCTGTTGGAATTGAAATTCTGGCATCAAGAGAAAACTCTCAAAGCACTCTTCATCTAATGCTCATAGGGTATCTAATTGGTGATAAATCAAGTCTTCGGGTAGCCATTTGTGGTCTAAGGCAACATATAGGCTAGGTACCACAACTTCTATAGGAGCAATGGCTTCTAGCCCATAGGCTTGTTTAGAGGGAGTCAAACTAGTAGCCACTTTATAAGTGGTACGATAAGCCTATAGTACCGATGGCAACAATTGGTCCCATCGTTTTGGGCAGTCTTGAATTAGAATTTTTAGCATTGTGAGCAAAGTTTTGCTAGTAGTTTTGGTTAATCAATTTGCGCAAGGTAGTACAGTATGCTATATATATGAATGGTATTGAAATCCTTAGTTAATGCCATAATTAGGTCCTTTGTAAAGTGAGTAACTAGGTCGAAGACGAGTTCTAAGGGAAGACCAAAATGGGGAAATACTTCCACACTAAGGTATTGTGCTACCACTATGCCAGTGGTATTTTTCATAGCCCAGCCCTCATCCCAATGTGCGGCATAATATGTACATGTGAGTACATAACAATTATTAGTTGATACCCCAGGTGGAGACATAGGACTGATAAAATCAAGGCTCCATTTCTAAAATGGTTCTAATGGCATAACATATTGAAGGGATTTTTTTTTTGGGTAGAGGTTGTCCAGTGCATTGGCATGGGTCACATGCAAGAATGTACTTTCAAACATCTCTATGCAAGGTTGGCCACCATAGGTCACTCTCTAAAATTTTTCAAACCATAAGATCGATCAAAAAATGACTGTGTGGGAATGCAACGTAACTAGGTACTAGATGGGCCATAATAGTACTATAGCTATCCAACTATTGACCTAAGAGATCTACTATACAACACCAAGCATTTCTGGGCCACATAACATAAATTGTTTGGAGCCATTCTACTGGTTAGAAATGTAAGTAACAAATCATTGTAATTTTGAGTGAGGTCGAGGGGAATAGTAGGCTCAATGGGTTGTTGTTGGCAGTATACGGGAAGAAGCAAGTACGAGCATACACACAGATCTAGCACTAAGGCAACCCTTTATTTTTTTTCAAAACCCTTACACCATTTAAAAGTGATTCTCATCACTAAAAACCCCTGTAAATACCATTTTCACCTTTTTGTAGCTCCATTTTATACAAGCCGAGGAGTCCTCGAGCTTGAGGAGCCTTAGAAGTAGTTGCCTACCAATTTTCGTATTTTTTAGACCTCGTTTGAGCCCTCAAATAAGCCCTGAACCTAATTTTTGACTAGGCCGGACACTAGGTCTGGACAGGGCCAAAGCTAGTCAAAAACTATAAATAGAGCTAGAGAGCTCATTTTTGGGTTAGCTTCTTGTAGTTTTGAGCTTGTATGAGAACTTTGTTGCAATAGAAGTGATTCCATTGTCTTACTCTCTTTGTTCTTGCTGTGTGTGCACGTGTGTGTGTATGTGTGTGCATGTTAGTGTGCTTCGCACTCACACATTTGTGCCTTCACTTGCTCGAGGTCTTCATACCATCCTCATGTATTCCCCGATTGACATTAAAGGAGGTGCTACTCATCACTGAGCTACACCAAATTTTGGCGCCGTTGCCGGGGATTCGAGCTTTGAGGACGAGCGTGTGATGGTAAGACGTAGAGAGGACGCGTTGGAATGGTAAGTATTAGGTAAATTTCTGATTTTTCTCCATCTCCACCTCCTTCTTCATCTCCACCTCCACCTCCTTCTCCACTACATATTCCCTCTTCCTTGTCATTCCCCTCATTTGTTGTGTGCGAGTTTGAGAGAGTGCGAGCGCGTGCATTTCTGTTGTGTGTTTTTTGCATGTGCTTGCCGGTACCAGCTCCATCACCATCTACAGCAAGCTCAGCAAGTACAGAATCCTTCTGCACAGGCCCCGAGGCGTTGAGCTCGAGCTATCGTGACACTTTGGAAACTTCGACTAATCACGTTTCTGAGTGCACCACGACACTGCGCAGGCCGAGAGCACCTAGGATCACAAGACAGAACCACAAAATTCACCATAGCCCGACCTGTCGCGACACCTCGAGGTATCGCGACACTCACGACCTATCGCGACACCTCGGAGTATCGCGACACACCGACCCCACCTATCGTGACACCTTGAAGTATCGCGACACCTCGACTTATCGCGACACTTCCAAGTATCGCGACACCCCGACCTATCGCGACACCTCGGAGTATCGCGACACCCCGACCTATCGCGACACCTCGAAGTATTGCGAAACCTCGACTTATCGCGACACTTCCAAGTATCACGACACCCCGACCTATCGTGACACCTCGGAGTATCGCGACACCCCGACCTATCATGACACCTCGACTTATCGTGACACTTCCAAGTATCGCGACACCCGGACCTATCACGACACCCCGGAGTATCGCGACACTTCCAAGTATCGCGACACCCCGACCTATCGCGACACCTCGAAGTATCACGACACCTCGACTTATCGCGACACTTCCAAGTATCGCGACACCCCGACCTATCACGACACCTCGACCCGACCTATCGCGATACACGGCCTTAACGCATGAAAAAAAAAATTAGAGTAAATTTGTTGAGTGAATTGAGGTATCTTTGGGCTTAAGTGTGGACACAATGGGGTAACATTATTGCCTTAGGAGTGAGCAAAAGCCCTAGAAACCAAGGAGGAATTTCCTGAACCCTGAGAACCTGTTTTGACCCCTAGGTGCTTGAATGGTCATAACTTTGCCATACGAACTCCGATTGAGGAAATTTTGGTCTCGTTGGGAAGCTTGTTGAGAATCATATGCGGAGTTTTAGAACATGTGTTTTTAAGTTGGCATTTAGGTGGGACTAAGTGGTCATAAGGATTTGGGGGTACAGAGAGTTACTCAGGGGAGCCTGTAAATGTTGGTGTGTGTCTTTCAATCCCTTGTGGTAGTAGAGCCATATTGACTTGTGAACTTTTGCAGGGACATTGTGTGCAAGCAAGGCATTCCAAGGCAAGCTACCAAGGGTGAGTACCAAGCTTGGGAGAAGGCTTCCTGGGCTTGTGCAGCAGTCTGAGCAACCAGAGAATTGAGGTTGGAAGTTCTCTCAACCCTCCTTTGTCAATTCCTAGCCTAGGCTAAGCACGACTTAGGTGTGGTAATTAATTAGGGCTACGATAGGCACGATTCAAGTCCAAGAGAATTAATCAACTAAGTGCAAGCATCAAGTAGGACTTAAGTGAGAAAACCCTAAAGGAAAAAAGTAAACTTGAACCGATCAATTATCAAGTGCAAACTTCACTTAAGTATTCCTGACGACGTGATCTTGAACAAGGGTATAACATAATAAACAACTAAAAAGAACAAAGTGATTGGTGCTAATTAACCTGCAACGTGGGTATACTTGGGACCAAGGGGGTAGATAAACCAAGCATATGAACCTTAGGTCAGGCAGACACTTAGGCCGAGACAGACAAAGCCTCAGATCTTCTGAAGCTAGTGTCAATCACACTGCTAGGTCTTGGGCCCAGCAGTTGAGTGATTACCCATACACTCCACGATCAGAAACAAGTGATTCGGTAATGTCCTATCACATGGAGAGGCCAGTAGGTAGTTCCGGGGTGGCTTATCTAGAAAAGCCAGAAGGACCTTACAAGACTCAATTGGAATACATCAGGACTAATCGTCTAGGTGTTCGCATCTACGAAGATGGCCTGAGAAGATCTGTGGTCCAGATTAAGAACCCCGATCAACCCCATGGACTAGAACACCCGGTAGTCAAGTTTGAGAATGGAGCATACCTAGATAAAGAGGGGACTATGTATGTAGTCACCACTCTTCCTGATAGAACAGATGAGTTTGGAAATGTGATTGCGGAGACTGACATGGGTGATATAGAATAAGGGAATTTAGAGAGAGAGCCAAGAACTCCCCGGGGTAGATCTGTCTTGACCAGAATCATGACTCCAGAGTGGATTCCACAGGATAATAAAAGCATAGATTTGCTTTTAAACCGAGAAACCGATGAGGCTTTTTGGAGATATAAATCTGCTCAACCTTAGGAAGTGAGTGCGCTCACAATCTATGAGTTTAAAGACCCTGATAGCCCAGGCAAAGTAACCTACCTAGACAATACATCAGAGAGAATCTTCATGGTCACTGAGCATGGCAGACATGCCTACACATGGAAGGGTGAATTTGTTTTTCCCCAACCAAGGTCTAATGTGTCCTTTGGTCACCAAGGAGTCGGGACCTCCCAGGCTCATGGAGTCCAAGGAGATAGAAGTAGAGATAGACCTGAAGTAAGCTTTGCCACCCCCAGGGAAGAGAAAGAAGGAGAACAGGGATGGACAGAGAGGAAACCGAGAGATTTAGAGACCCAAGAAACCAAAGAAATGCTGATGATTTTCCTTTGCCAAGGCCGAGAGAACACCCTAGGACCCTGCGGCCAACTCAACTGGTGAAGTCCATGAAGAATTACTTCGATGGCACGGGTTGTCAGAGTTTAGGCAAGTCTTGAAAGCTGAACAGGTAGAGGATCTATTCACACAATATAATGCTTTTGGTCTAACCCTTAGGAACACTGCCCTCACGTGGTTTCAACCATTGAACGAGAGGCATTTCAGAAACATCCAAACAAGTGCCAGACATAGCAAAATCGCGCTCCCAAGCAGGATCTCATAGAGCAGTGCCTGAAATACCATTGGATAAGATAGGAGACATGAGTGAAGGAGAAGAAGGAAATACCTATCTCCCAGTTACCCATCATGGATACACAACCAAGGCAATTTTGGACTCAGGTGCAGGAGTTGCAATTGCTACCACTTCCCTCTAGCCAGCACTCCGACCGACGAGAATGAAATTGCAGATGGCCGATGGCCATATTGAGAGGCCCTTGGGATTGCTAGAAGGCATAACTCTCACTACATGTGGTGTTGAGTTCGAGCATACATTTGCTATATGTGATTTTTAGCAAAAATCATGCCTATGAAATGATCTTGGGAAGACCAATTATGCGACAGCTACAAGTGGTACAGGACTGGGGAACCAACTCCTTGTACCTACAACACTTGGGTGTGACAACCAAAGTGAATCTCAAAGATTACTCTCATAGAGATGTCCCCCCTATCCAATGGAATCCCATCCATAGAGCCACAGAAGATACGGAATCAGTGCATTCCATAGGATCAGGATCCTCATGGATGCAGGAAGACACCCACTTATGGATGTGCAGAGTGGCAGTAGAAGAAGAGAAAAGAGAAAAAGCCAGAGAGGTAGGTGCAAAAGAAACACATAGATCAATTCAAGACCCAGCCTATGCACCTGTAGTGTTTCCTGATGAAGAATTTGAACCCCACGGCTGGGCAGAAATCCTAGCAACAATGGATGTAGCCATCAATGAAGAACAATGGACACCTCACTGTGATGAAGATGGCTATGACATTTCAGTCTTCTCCATAGAGCCAATTATGGGAGAGGCAATGCTAGAAGAATGCGAACCTAGCCCTGATGCATTTGAGGATGCGAGTGACTCCGATCTAGAGTCAATCATTATGGACCCACCTTTTGCATCAGATGAAGAATATTTCTATGAAGTAGAATTTCAACCCTAGAGGCACGGAGATCTTACAAATGATGTAAGGCTAGCCACACAGGTAACCCCTAAGGAAGAAGGAAAGAAAAGGAAGAAGAAAAAAGTCACACCTGAAGAGGAAGAATCTTTGTTTGAGGTCCCGAAAAATTTTAAGAAGTATGAGATAGATGACAGGAGAGTCATGATTAGAATGCCTAAACGAGAGGCACAATCGGGGGAGGCCTATGATAACAAAGAAACCACCAAGAAAATAGTAGTAGCCATAGAAGAAGGGGAAGAGAGATGCACGTACATAGGCCATGACCTGACAGAAGAGGAAGAACAAGAGCTAATAGCCTTGCTAAGAGAATACAAAGATGTATTCGCTTGGAGTTACAAGGATTTGAAAGGAGTGGACCCGGACATATGCTCACACACTATTCCGATGACCTCAGATGCCAGACCCTCTAAGCAGAAGCCCTACACATACAATGACAACTATGGCGCCAAGATTAAAGAGGAGATAGACCGCTTGGTGGAAGCTGGATTTATCTATGAAATTGAGCACACTGAATGGGTATCCCCATTGTAGTGGTGCCCAAAAAGAACGGCAAATTACGAGTATGCATTAACTTGAAGAAGGTTAACGCAGCCACTATCAGAGATAATTATCCGCTTCCTATCACTGAGCATCTATTAGAAAGGGTAGCAGGCAAGGAAGTGTACAGCTTCCTAGATGGGTTCTCTGGCTACAATCAAGTGGCCATTGCACCAGAAGATCAGCACAAAACGGCTTTTGCCACAGAGTGGGGATATTCGCTTTTAGAGTAATGCCATTCGGTCTCACCAATGCTCCCGCAACCTTTCAAAGATTGATGTGCCACGTATTTAAAGAGTTCTTGAGGAAGAATTTGGAAGTCTATGTTGATGATCTTTGCGCTCATTCCAACATTAGACGGACCCATATACCTGAACTCAGACAGACCTTTGATAAATGCAGAGAATATCAAGTCTGTCTGAACCCAGAAAAGTGTGTTTTCATGGTCAGGCAAGGCAAAATTCTAGGGCACATAGTGTCTAAGAACGGCATATCCACTGACAAAGAGAAAGTGAGAGCCATCGCAGAACTACCTAGGCCAAAGAACATCAAGGAAGTACAGGCTTTCATGGGACATTGTGGTTACTACCGTCGGTTCATCCACATGTATGCTGTCATTGCAAAGCCCATGTACAGACTTCTAACTAACTTTGAGTGGACTTATGAATGTGAGAATTCCTTCCAGGAGCTTAAACGAAGATTATGTTCAGCACCAATCTTGACCACCCCAGATTGGAACAAGCCATTCCATGTTCATGTGGATGCCTCCAATTATGCTATTGGATGTGTACTTGTACAACCTACGGGTGAAGGTAATATGGATCTCCCTATTGCCTATGCTAGTAGACAATTGAATGCTGCTGAACGGAACTATACAACCACCAAACGAGAAGGATTAGGCATGGTGTACGCGGTTAAAAAGTTTAGACACTATTTGCTTGCAAATAAGTTCAAATTTTTTACTGATCACCAAGCTCTAATGTACCTGGTAAACAAGCCGTGTAATACAGGCAGATTAGTAAGATGGTTTCTCTTACTAATGGAATATGACTTTGAGGTAGTAGTGAGGAAAGGCAGGACTCATTTGAGAGCAGACCATCTCTCTAGGCTCACATCTGGAGAGGCCCCACAAGGAGTATCAGATGAATTACCAGATGCTTATTTGTTTAACTTGGAAGTTGTACCGCAGTGGGCTAAGCCATTAGTGCCAGTGTTAACCTACGGGCCTAACCACTCAGTAATGGCCACACAGGATAGAGAGGTAGTAAAAGCCCAAAAGTATCACATCATGGCAGGAAGTATGTACAAGCACACGGATCAAGGAATCTTGGCTTGTTGTGTGGAAGAGAACGAGCACGCGAAGTGGTTGCAATTGGCACATGTAGGTGCATTAGAGCAACACTACTCAAAACAACGAACCCTACAAACATTCAGGAGACTTGGAGTGTACTGGCCAACTATGGAAGCAGACGTCCATAGAATGTGCAAGGAATGCCCAAATCGCCGCACTAAGCCACCAGTGGAACATGCCACCCTATATCGCGTGTCTCTAGTGCCAGATTGGAGCGAGCCATTAGTGGCGTTTCTGAGGACGAAAACATTCCCTCAAGATATGACTCTGACGAGACAAAGAAGTCTAGAACAAGAGGCCCTAGACTACTCACTCATTGGTGATAATCTATACAAGCGCGGAAAAGATGGTTACCTGAGACTATGTGTTCATGAGAGTGAATATCTAAAGATCTTGGAAACTGCTCACCAGGGTGTAGCAGGAGGACACTTTGGTCCAGATAGGGTGATCAAAGCAATTCTATTTGTAGGCTTCTGGTGGCCCACCCTTCACATGGATGCACATACCTATGTGAAGAGGTGTGAGATTTGTCAGCGAACCCAGTATCCTACACACAAAGATGAGATGTCACTGAAGCCTATGATGGGCGGACGTGCATTCTCTAAGTGGGGAATAGACTTTGTAGGTCCTATTAATCCCCCAGCTAAGGGCTCACATGCTGAATATATCATCGTGGCCACAGCCTATCTAACCAAGTGGGTAGAAGTGAAAGCTACTACAAAAAATGATGCTCAAACAACAACAAAGTTCTTATTTGAAAATGTGTTCACCAGGTATGGATTACCTATAGAGCTAGTTAGTGATAGAGGGACTCACTTCTTGAATGAAGTTATCAAAAATCTGCTCCAAGAATTCTTGGTAGTACATAAGAAGTCTGCCCCCTATCACCCACAAGCTAATGGCCAGGCTGAGAGTACAAATAAGATCTTATGCAATGTACTGACGAAATTAGTAAACAATAAATGTTCTGATTGGGACAAACAGCTACACCATGCTGTTTGGGCATACCGAGTGGCCTATAAAACGGTACTCCAAGCCACACCCTTTCAGATGGTGTTCGGTCAGAATGCGGTGCTACCCTTGGACTTTTTGATACCTACATTGAAAGTAGCACAGGAGCACGAGTGGACGGGCCATGAACTCTCCTCTCGAATTTTTGATCTTGAACGTCTGGGCGAGACACGATTGAGAGCCGCAGCAGGAATCTATGTAGCGAAGAAAAGGCAAAAGGCATATTTTGATACACATGTGAAGGATAAAGGCTTGAAATCAGGAGACCTAGTCCTAGTCTACACATTGAAGCAGCATGCACGAAAATTAGAGAAAAGAGGCTATGGACCTATGATCATAAATAGAATTTCAACTAGTGGGGCAGTACAATTAGCCACTTTGGAAGGCGATATTCTCCCTAGCTACATAAGCGGATGTAGAGTCAAGTTATACCAAGAACCCCTGACTGAAGAGATGTTAAATCGGCTCAACACGGCCAAGAAACGTAAAGAGGAGGAAAAACAAATTCGAGAAGAAGCACAAGCAGAGGCCTTAGAGCGCATCCGACGAATGAAATTGAGGAGGCAAGGGAGAGATCAGCCTATGATTGACACTCAAGAGTCTCCAGGCTATCACATGGCCATGTGCGAGGCTTCAGGTGAACGTACCCATAAGATAGTGGATCGGCGACCTTTTGTAACCCTAGAAATAGGACAAAGATACAACACAACAAGCGTGAGAGCTTTAATTGATTCAGGAGCAGCCACTAGTGCAGTTCGGCTTTCTTATTGCCAGCAGCTGCAATTGGAGGTAAAACCCCTAGAGGCATATCTGATAGGATTAGGAGGTGTTGAAACCCCTTGCATGGGAGAGGTGGATCTACCCCTCTACATTCAGGAGGTACTAATGCCAGTAAGAGTGGTAGTATATGAAGACGAGGATCTTACTGAGCCTCTTGTCTTAGGCCAAGACTGGATCTATGATCACGCAGTCAACCTCAACCTAAGAAGTGGAATTCTTCAGGCTTGGGTAGGCCAAAGCCGTCTTATGATTGAATTAGAAAATCAAGCACTCAAACCAATAGAACAGGCACCAACTCCTGGTCCCTCCAGGAATCCACATAAAGATAATGATGCTCTTCTTGTCCAAACTTCCATGGTGCAGAGGATTGTCAATCTTACCAAAGGTACAGGAGTCAATGAGGAGTTCGCAGTGGGGTCAAATTTGATTCTAAACATGAAGACCAAACACTATACAACACGAAGGAGGCCATTGATCAAGAAGCAGGAGCGCCAACTAGTGCAACACGGAATACCTTGTGAGACAAAGTAGATCCGGATACGCAAGGATGGAAAACCCACAGCTCTAGTAGCAGACTCTTGAGGAGGCAACAAAAAAGCCACACCATCAAGGACACAAGTAAAGGAGTACCCTAGGCGACCTCCTAGGCACACCACGTCTATTTGGGTCCCCAAGCGGTCAATAAAGGCTAGCCCCAATGCTGGAATCATATGGGTGCCCAAGGCCTGCTTACGTGCCCAAATAGCTCCAACTCTAGTCACTAACATAATTCATCATCCACAAGTCCTCTCGAAAAACAACGCAGGAACTCTACCTAAAGACCACCCTAACCCACACTCACCCAAATCGAGGAATGTCTGGAAATGGGTGCCCAAAAGGCCCCAACTCCATCACACTCTAGTTCATAAATCTCTACCTATCTTTAGCTCTAAGAGCTACGAACCCTCTATCAAAGTTTGGAGACTTAAACCATGTATCAAACCCCCTGACCCAATTTTTGTAAATCCATCCACTCTTACATAGGTGCATTCTGAGTCCATTGCATAACCAAAGTAGACATCTAGGATGATATTGACCTCTAATCACCACTCACATCTATCACAAACACTTCACCTCTGACCACTAACCTTCGGGATTGTCATGTTAGTATTGTGAAGGGAACACCATTACATCCTGTTTCCTATGCAACACTAATGTGCCTTTCTTCTTCTAACAGATAAGCACCCGATTCCCATGGCAGCAGTAGCAGGCACGAGTTCTCAGGCAGACACCAACACTCAAATCAATTGGGATACCATGCCTGTGGAGGTTCCACTGACAGCTAGGCCGGAGGAGCTTTTGAACGTAAGAAGAATTCCCATTCCGGATCCACCAAGTGGCCTAACAGAAAGAGTAAAGGGGCATTCTCATTGGTTCAATGAGATGCCATGAGATTTGGGAGACGCAGATCATATCTGGGAATCCTAGATGGAATGTGGAGGAGTGTGGTGGACCTTTCAGTTCTTCTCACGAGAATTTGAAGCATTGCAAAATGCAGCTCCTCTTCAGGATATTTGGCAGAAAGTGGGATTGCAAGATTACTTTAGTGCAACTTTGCCCAGACCGGATTTTCTTAGGTGCTACTACTTGATTGCCACACTGAAGCCGACAAGAGATAAAGATAATTCAGGCACATTCTGGGTGCCCTCCCTATCAAACCAGGAGGAAATGAAGAAGTTTGAGTTGAATGTTACTTTAATCAAGGAAGCTCTTCAGATGTATGACACCCATGTGCCTTCCGATCGCGATCCCTTGATACCAGAGTCAATGAAGAGCAACAAAATCAAGAAGTTGAAGGACATGTGTGCCCTCACCCCTAACATCGCCATACCCCTGCGAATGTGCCTTCAACACTTCGCATTTCCAGCTCAAGACCGCTTTACCCAACCTCACAAGAAAATATGGTATGGATTATATTTAGCAGAGACTGGAAGCTTGCCAATTAAGATGCCTGTATGGATTTTGGACCAATTGTATGAAGCAGGCAAGCGGGGTGTGAGGAAGCATACGTTACATGGCTGTTGTGCCATTACTAGAATTATTTATAGATGTCTTGCATATGACGTGCCAATAGCCAGGGCCCTTAAATATTCACAACTGGAGTTTTTCAAGGGGCGGAAGTCAGGGAATCAACCTACGAAACGAATGCGTGGATCACTCTCCCAGGTCATGATCCCTCACGAGGCCACAGCCGAAGCTCCCCCTAGAGAAGAAGCCCATGTAGCACCTTTCACGGTACATCTCCAAGGAACTCAATCAAGGGCCATGGTACAGCCCACTCCATCCCCCCCTCCACTACCAACCGATGCCGAGTTTGCATCTATGGCCACCTTAACTGAGGATCCCAATTTTGATTTTGAAAGATTCCTGCAGACGGCGCACTTATCTGATAGTGAAGAGTTTCCTGACAATGCCGATCTGGGACCATCATTCCGAAGAGAGCAGCCACAGGGCGACGCAAGCAGGGTACATTGGGGAGATGAGGCACAACATCCTCATGATCCAAGCACACAAAATTAGGAAGAAGAACGGGGAAATGAACCAGAGGAGAGTGAAGAGGAGGCCCCTGCCTACACGGCACAACTCAAACGGCTATACAAGACAATCAAGCAGGTACAGAGAAGACATAAGATGACAAAAGAGGTGAATAGAGCTCTAGTGAACCAAATGCTTCAAGCCGAGAATGTAGACTCACATTTTGTTGAATCATTGAATCTATTGGCGGACACATGTGGGATCGGGGAAGCATTGAGGACAATGGTCTATCGGGAGAACCCTACCTATGATCAACGAAGGATTGATACATGGCCACGGCGAGGAAAAATGATTCAAATGGAAGTCTCTACTGCCTTGCCTACCACAATTTCAGGGGATGTTCATATGACTAGCCCAAGTTCCACTAACGAACAAGATGTAAATACACAGGTACCATCTCCACCGTCACCTTCCATTCAACCCTCAGAACCCTTCTCCACTAGTCTTTCTGAACAACCGATATCCACCCAACATGAAACCATTGTACACACCTCCGTTTTTACATCCTTCCCTTTACCCACATCCATCACTTCCGCCCAAATTTTTGAACCTCACACCGGTCATCCTGCCACCGATCAAACCATAATAGGTCACCCTTCCTATCTCCCCGCCCTTGGACAACCACTTGCCACTAGCCAGACCTTATCCCATCCTTTTCCATTAACCCACACATTTCCCCTCTCCCAAACCCTATCCACCACTTCCCTTGTAACTGCCTCAGGCTCAACCCAAGTCACACAACCGTCATTCTGGACAAACCTTGTAAATATACTCCAACAGGTTGAGAACTATAATAAAAAGTCCCTTTCCCAACCCCACTCCCCCACATTCACTGCCACCACTAACACACCACCTACCGTTCCCGTGTTCACAATTCACACTTCACACACTATCACATCCGATCCCATGGATATTTCACCATCCACAGGAGCACCCACCACCACGTCTGTTCCACTATCATCACATCTCACTTCACTCATAGGCACATCATCCACTCTTCCCTTTCCCCTTTCCCGACCCGTTGCATGTTCCACCTCTACCCATGCACCCACATCATTTAGTAATGCACTAGATACCATGGTTGAAGCGGCCACTTAGCTGAAGCAAGAATATAAGTTATTGGAGGAAAATAACTTAGAGCTGTGCAATCTCTCGGCTCAACTCCAAGCACGAGTCGATGCCTTGGAACTAGGTAATACAGCACTACAACACCAGGTGACTGACCTCCAACAATCGAAGACAGAACTCAAAGCTAAGTATGCAGAGACAGGCAAAGCTATGGAGGAACAACTCAGAGAACAAATGGGCGGCAATGCGAGACTTCAACGCAACATGGCCCTACTACGTCGCCATCTAGCAGCGGCTCAAGAAGAGAACCGAAGGCTACAACAACAAAACCAGGAGGACCTAGAAGCGGCCATGGAAAACACCCCGGGAGCACCTATAGACCCTGCAAAATTCCAGGTTGTCCCATCATAGCATATTCAACGGGTTTTAGAAGGTTATGCGACCCTCTTGGAAGCCCATGATCAGTTGGCAGACCAGATAAAGGAACTACAAGGATCCAAAGTACCGACAACACACCCACCACACCTAAAGAGACGGTCGATGCTGCTACTTCGCCAGAACCTGAACCTTCAACCAACAGTGAGGTACTTGAGCTACGGCAACAGATTGCAGAGTTGAAAATCAAGTTTTTACAATATGAACGACCTCCTTCCCCACCTGAGCAACCCATAGAAGAAGAAGCAGTTATTATTCCAGTGGAGGAAGCATTTGAAGAGAATTATGAGCCTCAACCTTTTCCAGGAGGCACAATCACTGAGGAGGGACAGGACACTTATGAGGAACCCCCATCGGCATGGATGAAACAGGTAGAAGAAATGGGGAAGACTCATGAAGAACGTATCTCCTACCAGATGTTGGCCATGAAGACCATTGAAGAAACCATACTTCAATCAGACTACTTCAGACATGTGGCCCCTAGAAGACTAATAACCAGCTCAGAATTACAATATAAACCATACTTTGTACTGTTGGCAGACTACAACGCCGAGATCAAACATAAGACCAACAAGTACCCAACTTTCGCAACACAATTTGAACTTGAGGACATTCCAGAGGAGTCGCGCAAAGGGAAAATACACCAACCCATCTGGAGGCAAAAGCTATTGGAAACCTATCCCGAGATGCTACGGACATGGGACCATGCACCCATGCACTTGAAGTATAACAATTGCTATGGACCAGTGCAACGGAGAAGAACATGGAAGTCATTTCCCATCAAAGTCAAGAACAACGCCAATTGCAAAGAATGGCTCAATTACCCTTCCATTGCACCCCCAAACGGCACACCTACTGTAGCATACATGATGGCTACCATCAGACATTGGCTTCCACGCCTCCACCCCATGCCAGATGTGGCTGCCCAGATGATGCTCAAGATCTTCGATATGATGCAGGTTGTGCTCAAAACTTTCCGCAATGTATGTCATATTCAACCTCTGATTCCCGGGTTTGTTAATGGTAATTACGACCTGCTATATGATATGAGCACCACCCCGAGCATACGAGTTGCTTATGCATGGCATGCACGCATCAGATATCTCCCTGCTTGCTACAAGCAAACTTTCGATGAAATGTTCACCACGGGGTTCTGGGAAGCACACTCAGAGGTGTTCGCGCCACGGCCCACCCATTTGTTACACCTCTTTGCATGCGAACAAACCATGCACTCAGAACTCTACACAACGCCACAATCGGACATACCGGGCCCAATCAATTGGGATACCCTGCAAAGAGACCTGATCCGAGGGCTGCGAATCAAAGAACATGATGTGGCAGCTGACATTCTCCAGGACTATATTGATCAACCCGCAGATCAAAGGTCTGTTAGAGGCGACAGACGCTAAGGGTGGGAGAGTGTTGGCAGTATATGGGAAGAAGCAAGTACGAGCATACATGCAAATCTAGCACTAAGGCAACCCTTTATTTTTTTCAAAACCCTTACACCATTTAAAAGTGATTCTCATCACTAAAAACCCCTATAAATACCATTTTCATCTTTTTGTAGCTCCATTTTGTACAAGCCGAGGAGTCCTCGAGCTTGAGGAGCCTTAGAAGTAGTTGCCTACCAATTTTCGTATTTTTTAGACCTCGTTTGAGCCCTCAAATAAGCCATGGAACCTAATTTTTAACTAGGCCGGACACTAGGTCTGGACAGGGCCAAAGCTAGTCAAAAACTATGAATAGAGCTAGAGAGCTCATTTTTGGGTTAGCTTCTTGTAGTTTTGAGCTTGTATGAGAACTTTGTTGCAATAGAAGTGATTCCATTGTCTTACTCTCTTTGTTCTTGTTGTGTGTGCGCGTGTGTGTGTATGTGTGTGCATGTTAGTGTGCTTCGCACTCACACATTTGTGCCTTCACTTGCTCGAGGTCTTCATACCATCCTCATGTCTTCCCGGATTGACATTAAACGAGGTGCTACTCATCACTGAGCTACAATTGTAGAGTGTAAATAGCTGGCGAAGCATCATTAGTGCCTTGAATTGGTTCACCATTATCTAAGTGCCATACGAAATCGACAAATGCATTTGAAGATCTCGATCGGTGGGTGATATCAAAGCCAAAATCTTGTAGCGGTACGACCTATCTGGCCAATCAGCCATCAAGAGTCGGTTGCTTGACCAAATAGATCAAAGACAAATGGTCAACATGGAGGGTGATTTTTTGCCCCAATAAATAATGCCGAAATTTCTTAATAGAGTAGATAAGTCCCAGACATACCCAGAGTAACTTTTCTCAGGTGAGGCTAGTCGTCGATTAGCACAATAGACAGGGCGGTACCATTTGTCCTTGTATTGCATAAAAAACTATCGATTTTGATATCACAAGCATCATCGAAAACATGGAATAATAGTTCCCAACAAGTAGGCACATATTTTTTCATATCAAACACGTGGTGCTTGCTTCAAACCATATAATGCATTTTTCAACCTGCACGCTTGGTTTTCATGCCCTTTTTGCATAAATCCATGAGACTGAAGAACATATTCTTCATGAAAGTCCCCATTCAAAAATGCATTTTTAATGTCCAATTGATAAAAAACATACATTTATCCATACATTATAGTACATGTATGCATGAATACATTATGTACAAGCATGAATACATTTATCCATAGATTACACGTATGCATTAATACATTATGTACAAGCATTAATACATTACATGCATACATTAAGTACATGTATACCTACCTAATTATTACTTAACTACTCACTTAGTTACTTATTTATTTGCTTAATTAATGGCATACTTACTTATTTATTCGTTTAATTACTTAGTTATTTAATTACTTACTTACTTACTTACTGAGTTATTTCCATTCTTATTTCCTTACTTACTTATTACTTATTTAGTTACTAAATTCCTACCTACTTATTTTTGTACTTACCAACATACTTAGTTATTTATTCACTTACTTCCTTGACCAGGAACTCATCGGGGTGAGGTAGCTTGGCTACCAGTGCTCTTTTCATCATTAGTAGTTCAAGGAAAGACTCACCCATCTTGAGTCGAAGAGTTTCTAGCTCATTGAGAACATGCTCGATGGTGTTCCTCTACCTCAAAGCTATTGAGAATTCTTCTTTTAGTGCTGCATATGTGAGGAAACGGTCCTCCTCAAATTAAGGGAACCACTTGTCTATCAATCTATCCAAGGTTATAGGTAAACAAACCAGGTTGGCATCCATCCTTCCTTCCAAGCCTCTACTTTTGCATAGCATCAAGATCCATCTTAGGTGATCATCCGAGTCCTCAAAGGATGCTCCCCTAAATGTGGGAAAGTTGATATTGATCCGTCATAGTAATCATGTGAGATCCCCATGGGCCATGATTGATTTTAATGGGGAGGTTCGTGGATGGTTGTCTTCATGACTTGGGCACCAGATTTTTCTCCTCATGTGGGTGGGAGGTCTATAGGGAGTTTGAATTGGACTACAAGAGTTATGACCTGGATTAGGTCTTGGTCATAGAATGTGAAGAAATGTCGTAAAATACAAAAGACGAGGGCCAAACAGAATCATTGTGACCCTTAGTCCCATCCGGTGTGCCAAAATCTGTAGGTTGCCATGGATGGTGGTTAGGGGAAGTGAGGACTGTTCAAGAGTGTTCGGTCACAATACTGCTAACGTTGTGCCCATAAACAAGTTTATAGAAATTCATAGATAAATACACTAGAGAACAAGACAAATGAGTACACTCAAGAGTAAGGGAGTGTGCATAGATGAAAGAGAAAGGAAGAGTCTATTATGTGTATCAACTATATACAACTGAGAGTAGGAGAAGCATTGAGAGACTCTTCTATGAAGCCAATGCAGGCACTACCCACGAGAGCACCAACTCCTTCCAAGATTCTCACAAAGACTCCGTGTGACATTCCTTCCCAATGCAAAAAATACACACTTGATTCATAATGAGTAATATAGTCCTACTATGGACTAATCAATCGGTTGTCTTCCATCTCAATCTTTGGCATCCACTGCATGGTTTTGTCTCTTCATTATATAGAAGAGGTAGGCGTGAACTGATGGTCATGATGGCCTTACATACCATTCTATCATGAAGAGAGAGAGAGAGAGAGAGAGAGAGAGAGAGAGAGAGATGAGCGAGAGAGAGAGATAATGAGCATTTTGGAGGTTGCCTTAAATATGCCTTTGACAAGCGTGCATTTCTTTAGGTAGGAGTTATGCTAAAGAGGGAGAGGGAGAGGGATTCCTTTGAAAGACATTAGTGAGGCTTCTATAGATCTCCATTTCGAATTTCATAGTAATAGACCAAGGCACTAAGGCCCTTCTATTTCATTATCGGTCATGCCAAGTAGAGCTACCCTAATTGCATACTTCTCCCGAATATATGTTTTGCCAAACCATTACGTACACAAATTTACAAGGTTTTTTGAACAAGGTTCATAGATCTTTTTGTAGAAACTCCAAAATTTAATGCAAGGATGGTCCTCTCCAAGTTATCTTATTATTCAGCTACTAGAGTTACCCCCAATGATCTGATTAAAATTGAATAATAGGCACACACTTTTAGTAAATCAACAAGAACAAATGATTTACAATGCATATATCAAACACCAGCATTGCTCTATTGAGGACGACATAGTTGAGGAGGGGAAGCATGTGGTATAATGCACTAGGCCTAGAATAACACAGGTCGCAACTAACAAGCAAAAAGCACTAAGAAAAAGAAGAGAAGAAGACATACGAAAAAAGGAACAGGTCCAAAAATGTAAGAAGAAAATCATGTATTGGTGTCTTAAGTATAAAAGTACTTCATGATATTAGCTTAAACTGGCAAAGTTTTAGAGGATCAAATTTTCTCACCACAACAATTGGACCAAAAGCAGCTACTCAAGTACCAAGAGTGTAGCTTGAAGTAAAGGAAAAGAGGCTTTTAGAAGATCACACATGGGATCAAGTTAGCCTACCGACCAAAGGTAGCTAGCATCTTTGGTGGAAAATGCCCTTTCTAGTGGAAGATTTCAAGGATATGTATAATGAAAATAACCTGTATTCTTAGCCCACAAGATGAAGTGAAAGTGAAACCAAACAAAGCAACACTCTCAAGACTCAAGACACAATATAATCAAAGCCAACAAAAGATATACAAAGGACAACTGACACTAGAAGAGGGAGAGTAGTGCACGGAACAAAATACAAAAGCCAAAGCAAGGATGTCAAGAATTGGAACCCTATTTTTTTTTTTTATGAAAAACATTCTCTTTGATGTAGAGATCAATGACTTGATGTAGAGATCAATGACCATAAGCCTTGTAAATGTGCACTTACATGAGTCCTCTCATATCACACACCCATTTCTATATGATAGTCGATCAACCCCTTGAGTTGGAATAGTAATTTTGATGAATGCCCATCCAAATCATATCAATGGACATAAGTTTCGACACATGTATCTAAGTGAAGTCTTCTTCATTTGTAAAGACTTCCTTTTGGATAGAGAACCAACTTGAAGAAGTGTTGTCCTATAATTCCTCTTTCTTATCCCCTTATCTCCTTCTCCATGAGCTGGTATGCATGTCTTCCTTGGAATGTGTGCTAAGCATTTGTTGTCTACTCCTTCCCCATTTTTTTGTTATTTTCTTACTCCTTCCCCATTTTTTTGTTATTTTTTTCTTACTTAAGTGAGTTGTAAGGAGTCTCATGAAGTAGGTGATTCTCGATACTTAGTTTTTGGGGGCATAATTTTGTGCAAAAAACTCAAAATGCATTCAAACCACTTCTTGTTGAGAGCTTTGAAATGAACCTAGTATTGATTATATTTGGATACCTGAGTTAAGAGAAAAGACATTTTTGTGTATGTTGCTATTGTAAGTGTGAGTTTGTAGGTCTAAGGTGTAGAAGGCACTTATGTGTGGCTATTCACTCTTAGTAGATTTTCATTTGAACTTTCCATGCATTAACCATCATGTGTCGTGATCTACTCTTGATTTAACAATTTAACATGTATTGTCAAGTTACAACTTATGCTTCCTCATAGGACATGTAATTGTTAGCTAAGATCACTTGCCAACAAGTATTACATACTTGTATATAGTATCACATGCATATGTCACATACATGTATACATAGGTTATACATATGCATATAGTATCACATGCATATGTCACATACATGTATACATAGGTTATATACATATAATATACATACTTTATATACATATATGCATGAAGTATATACGCGGTAGCATATAGTACATACATATGTGCATATGCTACATATATGCATGAAAACATGCATACATATAGTACATACATATGTGCATATGCTACATACATGCATGCAAAAACTACATACATGCATGTACTCGATACAAGGATGCATACACTACATACACACATGCACACAATATATGCATACACTACATACATAGACGCAAAAGTGACATAAACAAACATTTATCCATACATTACATGTATGCATGATTACATTATGTACAAGCATTAATACATTACATACATACATGCATACATTATGTACATACATGTATACATTACATACTTACTTACCTAATTATTCCTTAACTACTCACTTGGCTACTTATTTATTTGCTTACTTAATGGCATACTTATTTATTTATTCATTTGATTACTTACTTTCTTTCTTTCTTTCTTACTTAGTTACTTACTTTGCCATTTTCATACTTATTTCCTTACTTATCTACTTACTAAAATCCTACCTAATTACTTATTTCCTTACTTATCTACTTACTAAAATCCTACCTACCCACAGAGTTACTTATTTATTCACATACTTCCTTATCCTACTGCATACACAATTACCTAATTATTTAATCAACCATTCACTTATTTATTCACTTACTTCCTTATCCTACTGCATACATACTTACCTAATTATTTAATCAATCATTCACTTACTTATCTGCTATATTATTCACTTTCATCCTTATCCTACTCCATACATAATTACCTAATTATTTAATTAATTATTCACTAGCTTACTTACTAAATTATCTATTTACTTACTCATTCTCACTCGCTCACTTACTTAGTTACTTAAATAATTGCTTAGCTTAACGACTTTCTTGCTTAGTCTCTTTCTTTCTTTCGCTCACTTACTTAGTTACTTAAATAATTGCTTAGCTTAACGACTTTCTTGCTTAGTCTCTTGCTTTCTTTTTTTGCTTGCTTTATTACATACATACATACTTCTTCACTTACTTATTTATTTACTTATTTACTTACTTGCTTTATTACATACATGCATACTTCCTCACTTACTTTCCCTAAATGTTTTAGCTACACGATTATTTTCTGGTTATTATTTATTTTTAGATATTTATTTATTATATGTCTCATGATTTTTTATTTTGAAATATAGTATCAAATAAGATTGCGTATAACTTTGGTATTCTCTACTTAAAGGTATTACGGACGGATGAACATACACTCAAGATTGGGAAGGAGGACACAAATGCCCTTCCTATATATCTTCAAGAAGATATTTCCAAGACATTTCCTTCTTTTCAACACGCACATAGATCATCGATCTCTTCCACAATCATTTGATTCTATGTATTAAATAAGCAAATTGAAAATTTATCCATTACTCGGTCACTTGCACCTTCACTTGGTATGTCAATACTTGTGCAAAAACTTTTTTTTTTTAAATGGAGGTTCAGCCGAAGCCTACTACCTCGGATTTTAACTTTGAAATTGCAACTCTACAAGTGAATGGGCATAATACTTGTGGGACCCCCGTATCCCACAAAGCAAGGGTTAGACAAGAAGACATGGTTACAATTGAAGAAAATATGGTTACAATTGATTTCAACTGACCTAAGCCATAACATGTTCAGCCCGGGACTTGAACCCTGGACTTCTGCCTCAATAGGCCAAAACTCAACCAAGTGCCCTACGAAACGTGAACACTCGTTCAAAAACTTTTTGAATATCTTCAAATATATTCCATTATTTTTCGTGCATTTGTCCACGAGGCATACCCTTAAAACGCGTTTGTTCTTTAATGCATTTTTCGGGGGGGGGCGAGAGCGAGTCATCGTCATCCTCATGCTTCTGAGAAAGTTCCACCGTTGTTGTGCAGTGACCATTCCTCCGTGTCCGTATGCAAGACGTGCTAAGCTCTGTCATCTCGTGACATACCCTCAAAAACGTCATGTCTTCGTCTTCGTCTTCGTCTTTTTCTCTCGCGCAGTGCATTTCTTCAGCGAAACCTGCTGACCTACAATACTGCGATGAAAATTTTCAGGCACTTTCTTCTTCTTCGTCGTCTTCTTCTTCTTCTTATTCTTCGTTGTTGTCTTCTTCTCCGTCTAACCGTCCTTGCTTTTGTTGACAGTCGAGCAATCCTGCAAATCATGGCGATATTCAAATACTCGAAGACTGTATGGCGTGCTCAGCACTCCATCTCCAAGACTGTATAGCGTGCTCTTCACTCCATCTCGAGGACGCGTTAAGCTCTGTGGTCCTACACGGACAACCGAAGGTATCATTTGTCTACGGGCTCACCTTCTGTTATTCTGATGCAAGCTATCTTCTTCGGCCTACAGTAACCTGTAAGACGTACCTTCTAATGTCACATCACTCCTTTCAGATTTTCTTCCTACAACCAGTCTTCCTGGTAAGTTGTAACCTAATTTGGTAGTATGATTGTGGGGACATTCTTCATCTTGCGACCCATCATCATCATTGATGCCAGTAACTGCTCGCAGGCGAGAGAGATGGCGTGAGTCTCAAAAGCTCTCATCTGCACAGGTATAGAGATCAATCAAATGCTCTCAAACACAAAACAAATAGAAAAAATCCTTATCCATCTATCAAGTAATAAAACCAGAAAACAATGATATATCTATTCATCTCTATATAACCAACCAGTACATAATCACAACCATAGCTCTGTATATATATATATATATATATATATATATATATATATATATATATATATATATATATATATATATATATATATATATATATATATATATATATATATATATATATAACCACATCATTACGTGCATAACCATAAGCTATTAAACCATATCGTATGAGACTTGCATGATCATAATCATCACCATTCTTGCAAAAATGAGCTCTCTTATATCTTTCTCGCATTAACTCATTTTATAGCAAAGAATATAGAAAGAATAGGGCTTTCCAAAAGTCCCTAGTAACGTAGTGACATATGTCACACTTTTAGAGCATAAATAAAGATTAGAAATTTATATTAAAGCGGTAGTAGAAACCAAGCAAAATGTGACCTCCCATGTTCATGCATTCAGAGTTTTAATGTTTCTCTCTCTCTCTTGTATATCTCAGAGAGCATGATATTATTTAATCTTTTTGTTTATTGTGTGCTCTCAGGAGCTCCCATTTCAAGAACTAGTATCAGAACCAATTTTCTCTTTTGAGCAAGGGTCCAATGCATGGAAGGAGATCCTTTCAGAGAATGGAAAAGACACCTTTCTTCCATGGTTTTGTTCCTATTGGTCATTTCATATGTTAACACATTCATTGTACATTATTTTCATTTGCTTTTGCTTATTTCAAAAAAATGAGTATTTTTTATCAGTGTCAACCGGATGTATCCTCAGGATATCATACTCTCTGTCCCCGTCTGGGGGACACCATTGTTCTCAGGAGCAGTTCCTATCCTATGGTGACTTTGATCACCTCAGTATAGGGACCTAACTCCTCAATAGAGAGGACAATGTGTTAACAATCCCTCAAACTGCTCCCCACCCCTTCTAACATCATGGATGATATCAACATGTTCGAGAGCTTGGATGCTAGATAGGAGAGAAAATATTAAATCATTCATGTTGTAGAAGGATGGAGTGAGACCTTTAAAAGAGTTATCTGAATCTTTTTTAAAAACTAAGGATGCACACTTTCTCACCAGAAGTGAAGCCCAAAACAAAAAAGCTTTTGGAATGCTACAACCCAAAGCACGATGATAAAATAAAACTAAGCTTCTTATAAGGTACATACATAACGTTAAAATGGAGAATTACAATACTTCGACACAAGCATTAAACACACACTAATGAAGTTATGGAGGAAGAAATAAAAGGAATGAAAGCATGTTCAATTACATAAATAGAAGAACTTAAGTGAAATCCTCTATCAATGTGATGGTTCGAAGAGGAGACTAAGCACTCTTGAAAATGAGATAGATTGAATTAGACTATGAGGTAGACTGAGGTCATCCTCTTTATATGAGTTAGAGGGAAAATCTCATCATGTAGGATTATGTAAGCTTGCATGAGAATGAAAATAAATTAGACAAAAGAGTGGAGGATGGACATCCAACACCCCTCTTTATATGATAGCCCTTTTGTTGAAAAATAGGAAACTAATGATAAATGACATCACTTAATCCATTGGTATGTTGGATCATAGGATATATTGGATCCCTTGACATAGGCATGGATATATGGCATCCATATGATTTTTGGTTTTATTTTCATATGCCATCAATCTATCATGGAAACTTATGGCATCCTTGGTTTGGGTTTCATGGAAATATGATATCCATATGGCGTTGAAGGGACATATGACATCACTTAGCATGAATTTGTACATGGGGTTTACATCTTGGTATAGATGATGATTTCTTGTAGTGATTCGACAATCACAAGCTCCCAATCACTCAAGAATAGTAGAAGAGAGAAAAATCTTGCATAAGATAAGAGAATAGATTTGAATTCGATACAATAACTTATGAAAAATAGCTTTGTGACAAAGCTTTGAATTCCGACCACCTTTGAGCTATCTCAATCTCATTCATACTCACGTTCTCAATCATACTCTCACTCTCAATCACAATCACAAGGAAAATCTTTAATTTGTAGCCTCCTCATGCATGAGACAACAATCCCTTAAAATACAGTTGATTTTCCCTAATGAACGAAGTATGTGATCAATAAAATTTAGCAAAAGTTGCACCTCCTCTATGCAGTTTAGTAATCAATTGCTTTCTTTGGCAGCACCTGTCAAAAGTAGAAGAAAAATCAACAAAAAGATATATACGTCAATAATTAGAACATGCAGGAGAACACATATGTACCAAAACCACAAATTGAATAACATTACAAAAGCCCGCTTTATCCTTCTTTTCTATTGAAAAAATTGACACTTTTGCTTTGAGCACCCCCACCCCTCCCCTCTTGGCTTTCTCCAAGGCTTATGAATAAGGTGGCGACCAAGGCATAGGCCTTGGCATACCTTGTCATCCGAGTCATGGAAGTCACCGTTGGCTGCACACGAGGGAGGATCTCAACGATGAAGGAACATAGAGGTTCCCGATACTTCCCGGGGGCTGGGAGGTCACCCATCCCAGTACTTTTTCCCTCGGAGCTGGCTTAACTGTGGCAATCTCTTGCCACTAAGCTACACTCTTGTGGTGTCTAAAGAAGGGGAAAGACTAAGGTTAACATTAGCTTGAACATGTTTTGGTCCCTCAAAACTTCATTCTTTGCTTTCAAAGCCTGTTTTTGAAGCATTTTTGGGTGTCTTTTGGAGCCATTTTGGAGTACTTTTGCACATAGTTCTCTTCACATAGGTCCAAGAAAACCAAGAAGAGTATTCTTTGTACTTCTTCAACAATAAATATCAACCTTTGGGGCTGTGTTTTCAGCCACATTCATAAAACTACAGGTTTCTCGAAAGGTTCTTCAGTTTTGGTAGGAGTAGTCACTGCAAATTTATGTAGGTTTTTGAACATAAAACATCAGAGTTATAATAGACACTTGCAGATGTTGTTAGCTAGTTTTCGAACTGCACATTCAGCCTTTTAGTGTCATTTTACTACATATATTGAGCACATACACACCATGTACGCTTCTATGGATATTGTCATGGACAAGGAAATCATCTTAAACCTTAGATTCCATATGAATTTCCATATCTCATGATTCCAAGATATCTTGTTTCCTACCTATGGTCTTGGGTTATGGGATCTCTTGTATCATCTCTAGTCTAGTTTTCCATACCTAGTAGTCCTGGGTTGTGGGACATCTTGTATCAATCACATATTCTTGTATCCTTTTCCCTTCATGAATATTCTTATAATCAGAAGTATATTTCTAAAATCTTTTCTACTATAGTCAGAGAGCACAATCTAGTGCTCCCTTGATATTTTGGCAAGATTGAGAAAAAATATGAGGGGAGCACTAGATTATGCTCTTTGACCACAGTACATAAGATTTTGGAAATATACTTCTGATTACAAGAACACCCATGAAGGGAAAGGGATACAAGAATATGTGATTGATACAAGACGTCCCACAACCCCTGACCGATAAGTATGGAAAACTAGACTAGAGATGATACAGGAGATTCCACAACCCGGGATCATAGGTAGGAAACAAAATATCTTGGTTACAAGAATTCCCTTCATGTATATGAACTAGATACAAGAAATAACTAGAAAGAATCTCATACTACAAAATTACAATAGGACAAGAAAGGATGTCCACGATACAAGACTAGAGTAGGAGACAAGACTAGAACTTGAACTAGAACTTGAAATTACTTACTTGGTGATCACGACCCCTTGAGCTCCCAAGACTGGCATTGGCGAGATTGAGAATGAATGTGGACAAGCCCTCCTTAGTTTTTCAAGGGTAGTTACCAAAGGCGGTTATGACATGATGATGTCATCAATGATGTCATCGACTAGAAACAAGACCTCCGAGTGTTAGAATTCAGCAAATAGGCAGTTAATCTTGGGGTTTTGGCATATTCCGGATGCAATGGAAGCACTAATTTCTCCAAAATCTGAGCCAATCATGAGATATGGAAATTCACATGGAATCCTAGGTTTAAGATGGTTTCCTTGTCCATGACAGATATCGCTTATGTATGTCCATGTGGTCATTGATATAGTGGTTATATTTTTTGCATAAAGCCTTTTATGCTTGATAAAGAGGCTCATGGTGAGGTTTTCTTAGTTGGGAGACACCCAGATATCGGGGTCTCTTTGGTGATGTACGTGGAAGATTTACCTAGCCTCGCCATAGGAGATGTATGATAGTTGTTCATAGGTGCTCGATAAGCCTAATTGGCTTCTATTGGGTAACCGATTATATGCAGTGGAGTCAATAAGCAGGTAAACATGTCAATACTTGTAGTTTTATGATATTTTGAACAGTCAGACGCTCATTTTACAGAGGATACTCTTGCTAAATCTTTCAAGTTTTTTGGTTTTGTCAACTATACAGTGGATGATTTATTGATAAACTTATTCATTGGTGTTTGGACTCTTCTAGCTTTATTATCCTTCTATTCACTTCTTTACCATCATGGCATCAAAGATCTCAGGCACATCTAGTGGATCAAGGTCTACTGCCAGTGTTTCGAGGAGGAGATGTAACTTACAGGGCAAAGACCATTTTGAGATCCGAAAATTTGATGGCATAAAATTTGTTCTATGGAAGAATCAGATTAAAGATGTGCTAATTCAAAGGAGGCAATGGAAGCGATTAAATGGGATTTCAAAGAAGCTTGCTAACATGGACGAAGATGATTGGGATGATTTAAATGAAAGGGAGAGGTCTACCATTTGCTTCCACCTAGCAGATAATGTTTACTTTACAGTATTAGACTATGAAAGTGCAAAGGAGATTTGGAAGAATTTATGCAATAGATATGAAAAAGATACAGCATCAAATAAAATATATCTGGTGAGAAAATTATATGAACTTCACATGAAGGACACAGATAGTGTTGCTGCTCATCTAAATGAGTTTGATGCTATATTCTCCCAGTTACAGGCTCAAAAAATGGATATGGATAATGAAATGAAAGCAGTATTGTTGTTATGCACCTTGCCATCATCATGGGATACGTTTTGCATAACTATTAGCAATAGTGCACCTGGTGGTAAACTTATGTATGATGACATACATGGAGCACTCTTGAGTGAGGAAATTCGTAGAAAATCTATGGTTGGCACTCAGAGTGGAGATGCATATAATGTTCGTGATTCTTACCAAGGAAAGAATTAGCAATGTGGCACGAGCAGGAAAACAATGGTCAACGGAATAAGAGTAGAAGTAAATCAAGGAAGAGGGATATCAAATGCCGTTATTGTCATAATTAAGGACATATGAAGAAAGACTGTTATGCATTAGAGAATTCTAAATGTAAAGGACATAATGTTGATGGGCATGTTAAAAACTTACTTGCACCATCTACTTCAACTATGAATATTGAAGAAATTAATGTTATTTTTGATGATGCTGATGTGTTGTCACTTGATAGTACTGTTTCAACTGAGGCTCTTATGGCTGATTCTCTTTCCCACACCTGACTACTAGATTCTACTGCTTCTTTCCATGTGATACCACAAAGAGAATGGTTCTCTAATTATGCAGCAAAGTCTCTTGATACCATGACTTGGTGACTCTTACCAGTGTGACATTGGGGATTGGAGATGTAGTTGTGCAATTCATTGATGGTTCAAAATTTAGTATGCATAATGTACACCATGTACCTTAGTTATCATGAGAGTTTATAGCTCCTTCTACCCAGTACAGAATGGTGTAGCTGAAAGGATGAATATAACTATTCAAGGTAGAGTACTTTCTATGTTGCATCATGCAAACCTCTCACAAGGTTTTTGGGTAGAAGCAGTATTTGCTGCAATTTATGTGATTAACCTTTCACCTAGTACTGACAAAGATCTGAAAGTGACACAAGAGTTATGGACAGGGAAGCCACCATATTATGATCATCTTTGAGTTTTTGGGTGTGAAGCATATGTTCATATACCCAAGAATCTTATTTAAAAGTTGGACCATAAGTCAAAGAAATGCATTTTTCTTGGATATGATCGAGAAGGACAATTTGGATATCGCTTACGGGATCCTAATACACAATTAGTGATCAGAAGTAGTGATGTCATTTTCAATGAGTCTAAGATGCATAAACAACCCATTAAGGAGGTTGAAGTGAGAAGAGTGGTGTTTGAGGATACTAGTCCTCCAGTTAGCATGCATAAAAATGCTACACATAGGGATGTTCAAGAGAATGTCTGACTAGATCAATTTGCAGATGTTCCTATTTAGCAACCATTGAGATGCTCTGGATGTGTCTCACATCCACCTGATAGATATATTCCAAGTTTAGATTTTGTTATGCTAATAGATGCCAGTGAGCCTTCCTGCTACAAAGAGGCTATGCAGACAAAGGATCATGTCAAGTGGGAGTGTGCCATGAAGAGTGAGCTAGATTCTATTCACAAGAATGGTACTTGGGATTTAGTACCCTTGCCAAAGGGTAGGAAAGATTTACCATGTAAATGGGTATATAAGCTAAAATTCACATCAGATAGTGCTTCTCTAAAGTATAAAGCATGACTTGTTGCAAAGGGTTTTAAGCAACAACATGGTGTTGACTTTGAGGAAATCTTCTCTCCAGTGGTCAAGATGACTACCCTGTGCATGTTGCTTGGATTTGTTGCAATGGAGGACTTAGAGCTATTCCAAATGGATGTGAAAACTGCTTTCTTGCATGGAGATCTTACTAATGATTTTTATATGGAACAACTAGAGGGTTATGTAGTTTCTAGCAAGGAAAGTCTAGTTTGTAAGCTCAAGAAGAGCTTGTATGGGCTTAAACACTCCCCTAAACAATAGTACCAAAAGTTTGATGCTTTTATGAAGTCTCAAGGCTATTCTTGAAGCAATGAGGGTCATTCTCTCTACACAAAGAGATGCTCAGATGGCAGCTTGATATGCTTTATACTTTATGTCAATGATATGTTGATTGTTGGGAAGTCCTCTTATAACTTGTCAATTCTCAAAAAGAAGTTGAGTCAAACATTTGATATGAAGGATTTGGGGGATGCCAAACATATTCTTCGCATGCGCATTACTCGTGATAGGAGTAAAAGATGCATATACTTGTCTCAAAGTGAGTACATATCCAAAGTACTTCATAGGTTCAATATGCAGGATTTGAGTACACCTTTACCCGCATATGTGAAATTGAGCAAGGATGATTGCCCCAAATCAGATGAGGAAAAGGAATTCATGACCAAAATTCCCTATCAGTCTGTTGTTGGTAGTCTCATGTATGCTATAGTAGCTACGAGACTAGACATTGCATTTGCAGTGGGAGTTGTGAGTAGATATATATCTAATCCTGGAAAGAAACATTGGGAATCAGTCAAGATGATTTTGAGATATCTGAGTGGCACTAAGGACAAGTGTCTATGCTTAGGTAGAGGGAAAGCATCCATTATTGGTTACATAGATTCTAACTATGCTAGTTGTGTAGACAATCGTAAGTCTACATCAATGTACATTTTTACTTTTGCAAGAGTTGCTATCTCTTGGAGATCTCGTCTTCAAGAATGTAGAGATGTTTCCACCACAGAAGCAGAGTATGTTGCAGCAAATGAGACATGTAAAGAAGCATTGTGGCTTTCTCGCCTTGCTTGTGATATGGGTTTACCTCAGCATGTACCTCGTTTGCTCAGCGACAATCAGAGTGCCATTGCTTTGGCTAAGAATCTGGTCTATCATGCAAAGACCAAGCACATTGAGGTGAGGTATCACTTCATTAGAGATTGCTTAGCCACTGAGCACATTATTCTTGAGAAGGTTCACACTCGAGATAATGTTGCAGATGCTTTGAATAAAGCTCTAACACATGATAGATTTTGACATTGTTGTCACTTGATGGGGGTTACTTTATTCATGATCTTACAGAGTCACTTGTATACTATGTAACATGCCCATCAGGTGGGAGGCATAGTTTGTATACTTACACTCAAGTATTCTTTATCATTCTTTATTTTTCTCCCATAGTTACTTTGGCCATATTGCCCTTTAGTGGGAGATTGTTACCATTAGTGTCCATGAGAAAGGGCCAAATGGCCACCGGACACTTCTTTGTATATGTTCTTTAATAAAACATATAGTGGCCTAGTCAACCATAGACTGTAAGTTCGACCGGATTTGTAAGACCTAAGAAGTCTGTCTTCGTGCTCCCTTTGTTCTGTGTTTTTCCTGTGTATTCTGCAGCCTCTGTGCAGCATACCGTGTGCGGCCCTAGGAGCTCACTTTTCTACTCCAAAAATATCTTCATGTATCTCTCGAGAAGGAGAGTGCACTGTGGTGCATCGCCATCAAAGTACTTCACATATAACTAAAAAAATAGTGTGAAATTCCAAAATTCTTGTGAGATGAAAAAATATTCAATTCTTTAATTTGCATAATAATATTAGAGACACCCTAGATCCAAATTGATCTCCAAATGTTAGTTTTCAGCTGCAAGTTCCAAAATTCTAGAAAGAATAAATTCAAGTCAGTATTTTATAGTGAATTAAATTTAGAGTTTGAAATGAGGTACCTAAGACATGATTCACAAGAGAGACACTTTTATTCTACTATGTGTACTCTGACTTTCTCTCATACAATATTGTTTTTTACACTTTCATTTTCATGTTCAATTTTCAACTAGAAAACATAATGAAAACAAGGTTTAGACAGAGAATATAAAAATTATAACCCCCTAAACACTCATTCTAAACATTATATACATAATGTATAAAAGAAAGTTCAAAATGAATTATCTCAATATCAAAATGCTTATTACATTTCTTTTTCTCCTTTTAACTCTTTAGAGGTATAATGTTCCTTTTGATCCATTAATAAAATCTTATAACTTTTCTTTTGCTTTGCCCTTCTAGTGTTATAGCTCTCATTGCATTGAATACGCATCAATCTCTTTAAATCATTCTCTCTTTCTGATGTAGAGATAGTATTCATGAGGAATATAGCTTTAGCAAGTGTCATATGTTAAAACTCATATGGAATAAGAGGGAAGAACCTACCATGTTATTGAATGGTGATGTATAATCCCTTTCATGTGACCTTTTGAATGTATGCCATAGGCTTTCAAATAGGAAAAAATTATGAATTGGGATAGAATATGGAAAATGGCATAAATTCAATGTGTAGAAATCAAGGTGAAGATCTTTGTTTTCTTGTATTCTTACTTCTCTTTCTTTGTCTTTGATGTAGATTAGCTATAATGACATCCATTTGGCACTCTTTTCGTCAAAATTGATTTGTCCTTTAGAGTGGTAGCTTCATCTCCACGTATTCTAGAAAATAATTTTCTCACACTTTATTGCCCTTTGTCTCTCAATAGAGGCATAGATTGACGACGATGAATATTGGCAATATAGTCCTTCAGCTATTCACTAGTATCTCTCTTTCTATTCCCATTAATTTTCTATAAATAACTTTTCTTCATCTCCTTACGCACCAAACCATCATATATTTTATCTCTATGCATGTGTGTCTGTGTGTGTGGTAACCAGGATTATGAAACCAAGTCTAAAGAATCGTGTTGGATCAACCCATTAGCTCGAAGCAAGCTCTCTTGGGTGAGGTGGTTAGTTGTTATGTTGCCCTCTAGAATGTCATCAAGGATAATATGGAAATAAAGATGCATGGTTAATAGGATCCATGGTAACCTTAAGCTCTAAGGATTCATGGAAATTTTCATCATCTTCTTCATAGTATGCATAAGTACCCTTCTTCTTTTGTGGATATTTTTCTCCCTCGTGAATGTTTTCTCTTGAATTGCTCTTTGTAGCAAAAGAGGGCTCCTTTTTATTACAGATGTAGGTGGGAGGAATTGAATTCATGACCTGAGGTTTGTGAGACATTTCGTATATCCAACACATCCTCATGCCCGCTTATGGAGATTTTTTAGAGAATGTAAACAAACTTATGCGCTTGCCTCACAAGAATAGGATAACAAAAGTAGGTGGATCCTGCAAAGTATGTTGTGACTCTTTTTAAACTATCTTTGATTTGAGATGAACTGGAAGAAGTAATGGAACAAAGTATTATCATTTTGTAGTTGCACTCGACAAAGAATAACATCAATTTGTTTACATTGTCATTCACCTCTAGGTGCAAAAGATTCTTAGATGAATCCTTAGTCATGTTGTCGATTACTTAAGAGTAATCTCAAGTACTTGGAGAATTAAATTCTCCCTGATAGTGAGAATGAGATTTCTCAAGCTATTTATATCGCAAGTAGTTCCCGAGAAGTCCCAAACCACTGGTATTAGTACTCCAAGTCCAACATTTGATATAACCCACACGTGTATCAATCTTGAAGAGATTCAAAGCTTTGGAATTTAAAAGACATTAGCACATGCTTAGAATTGAGTTGAAGAAAAGATCTCTAAAAATATCGCACGGTTATTCCAAGGAGCTTTAGGTAGTTCAAGAGATATTAAAGATGAAGACTAAGTTTTTATTATTGTCATAAAGTCAACCAGAATTGATCAGGCTTGGAAAAGTTTATCCACTTCAAGGTTGAGGACTCCATGGCCTTCAAAAAATGGAGCATCAATTTAGAAAATTGGGGTTTATAGTACAAGGTTATTGATAAAAATCCTTGTTGGAGGTCAAAATGGTATTTATAATCGTTGAATTGCACCAAATCCTTGAAACAATCATTGTAGGACCCCCTTGGCCTTGCTCTTGCTCCTTTCAAATCCTTCCTGGATGCCAATGTTGGCTTCCTTCACCTCTTGCACTGCTAAACCCCCTGCCTCTTGTGCATGTTGTCCCCAAAAAATCCTTGTTGCAAAGCACAATCGATATAATTTTGTAGAAAATTTTGTGCTAGCATCTACTCATTGATATGGAGGTCTTGTGCTAGATCTGCTTCCAATTTTGTACACTCAAGAGCAAGGAGATTTTTGTGTGGTGGGTATCTATAATGCATGGAGCACATCATTTGTTCATATGAAAATAATTGTAGAAGGTGGGTTGATCAAGTGATAAAGACCTCCACATTATATTCTCAGAATTCACTCAGGAAAAAATTCTTCAAAAGTTTGCTTGTAGCACCCTAGGAGGTATTTGACTCTACAATGCCAAGCATAGGAAACTTGCATTGATGGTGAAGTAATCATGTCATAGATGAGGTCGAGGCCTCCATCCTCAAAGCCTAAAGTGCTTACATGTGGTTCATTAATTGTAATGAGATAAAAAACTCTTCAGCTGCATCCATGCCACTACATCAGTCATCCTCTATGATTGAGGCAGCCATTGTCAAATTTTCACCATCATATATGTGATTTAGGGGGGCCTTGATCTGGTGCTAAGTATGGATAATTCACCCTATCCTTGCACCTAAGATCATTATGAACTTTGATTGAGAAAGGGGGAGAGGAGCAACATCTATATACTAGACCATAGCACATATTAAACAAAAATACATGTGGTCCAGTAATCTTCACGAGATAAAAAAACTCTTTAGTTGCATCCATGCCACTATGTCAGTCATCCTCTATAATCAAGGGATCCATTGTCAAATGTTCACCATCATATATGTGATTTAGGGGAGCCTTGAGCTGGTGCTAAATATGGATAATTATCCTTGCACCTAGGATCATTATGGACTTTGATTGAGAAAGCGAGAGAGGAGAAACATCTATGTACTAGAACATATCACAAATTAAACAAAATACATAGCGGTTCCTTTGTCCAAGTTTACATCATTTCAGGATACTCTTGCAAAAGTTGTGCCTCCACTTAGGTTGACAAATTGTGCCTTGCTTTTCTGTTGGAGGTAGGTCCTCATGTTGGAACTATGTGGCATGAATTGTAATTTTCCCAATGATCCTCTTTATCTCTTTTGTGTACTCCTCCAAGATCATAAAATATGACATGTAATGTATTTCATTAGTGGAGATGTACCTGTGAGGCATGATTTCTTGGAAATAGGCGAGCTTCAAAATCATCTCTTCAAATCTTGCCATCACCTATTATTAAGTTTCTACCCTAGAGGAGTGTGTTTTTTCTAGTCCTTCCACTTGATTCATCCATTCAAGTCTTGGCAATTCAAAAGTGTCCTCAACATCTTCAGTAATGTGATCGCCCACTATCGTCTGAGGTTCATATTCTTCTTTGTATGTCAGGTCAATAGGTATATTGAAAGTTTCTTCTAACTTAAGAATATCACGAGGTGGGGCTCACCTTTGAAGAATAGCATGTGCAACAAGATCATCTTGTAAGTTGGGGACTTGACCTTGCAAATGTTCAAGTTCTTCCATGAACTCTATGGGTGCAACAGATTCAATGATATGCTCCTCTTCTTGTGTCATCATTTTCTCTGTCACCTGCGAATTCTTCAATGTCTCATAATTTGCATTGAGCTTTCCATGAGCTTCTAGTAATGTGGTATAATCCTCTAGGATGATTTTGATGGTTTTTGGTGGCACTGTCTAGAATTAGCTTGGATTGGCATGTGTACCAAGCATGTCCATTGCAGCTTTGAAATTATCTTTGTTCTGCTCTTGGAAGTGTTGGTTTTCTTCTCACACAATTGCTAGGTGTCTTTGTAAAAGTCCCATTTTGCATGTCATATTGGCATTGTGCTTCATTTGAGCTCAAAAAAGCTCTTCCATTTCCATGGCTTCTTTATTATTTTGGTTCTCGAGTTGAACCTCTAATGTATTGCGCATTTCTTTGAGTTGAATATATATTGCATTCAAGGAAGCATTCTGGATGCTTAAAGAGTTCAGTTGAGCTTGTAATTGTAAGGTGTGATCCTATAGGCGAGCATGTCTTTGGATCATTGTGGAAAATTCTTCACACACGTGATGCATACATTTAAACATTTGTTTCAAAGCATGGTTGATAGTGGATACAAATAAATAGGATTAAAATGCACTGATGCTTAAGGCTTTAAGTTTAATGCAAAGGGGAAGGGAGGAATGGGAAGGGTGGATGCGAATGTGAGCCGACTTGTGAGTCTTGGCGATGTTTTTTGAGTGTGGGTTAGGAGTTGCGTGGAGTGTTGACAGTGGTGCGATCAGTGGGGAGATGTCCATAGGTGGTGTGCATTGTGTCAATTGTGAAACATGGTATTATGGGTGTGGTGTGTGATGGTGTACTTGTGAAACTAAACAAATAAGATGATGAAACATGAATCATTTGGGCAATGGTTGGTCTAAATAAAGGAAGTAGGGGAACCTAGGATGAAAAGATATTGCCCCATGATGAAGCATGTCTAGAAATCAGGTCGAGTATTGAAGAAAAAAGAGGAGGTCACTACATGGGGAAAAAGTGAAGGTGTTAGGATGGAATTGAGTAGAAAGTCAATTGGAGAGGTGGTGGGAATCACTACAAGAAAAAGGGGGGCGTAGCGACGCCCCCGAATCGGGAAAAAAACGAAAACCGTCGTTTATGCGACGAAATCGTCGCATAAGCGACGGTAAAAATTTCGGATTTTTTTTTTGGCCGACCCTCATCGCATAAGCGACGATAGCGTCACATAAGCGACGATAGCATCGCATAAGCGACGCTACCCCAGAAGCGTCGCTAGTAGCGTCGCTGGTTAGCGACGCACTTAACGACGTTGGCAAACCGCAGAGCGTCGCATATGCGACGCTCTGGAATGTAAAAAAAAAAATTCAATTCTCCCGGCACATTTGTGCCGGGCCTTGAACGCGAGGAAGAACACAAAGATCGAGAGAGAGAGAGAGAGAGAGAGAGAGAGAGAGAGAGAGAGCGCGCATGAGAGGGAGAGAGAGAAGCGAGACTATTGACAGGTATGCGCACACACACACTTACACACACACACATATGTACACACACATATACACGCATAGACACACACACACATACGCATAGACACACACACACACATACACACAAATACACACACATACACAATGCATAATGCATGCACATACACACATGTACACATAATGCATACACATGCACACACATATACACATGCACACACATATACATGCACACACACATACATATGTACACACACATACACACGCATAGACACACACACACATACGCATAGACACACACTCACATAATGCATACACATGCACACACATATACATGCACACACACATACACATGCATAATGCATACACATACACACATGCACACATAATGCATACACATGCACACACATATACACATGCACACACATATACATGCACACACACATACACATGCACACACACATACTTATGTACACACACATATACACGCATAGACACACACACACACATACGCATAGACACACACACATACACACAAATACACACACATAGACACACATACACAATGCATAATGCATACACATACACACATGCACACATAATGCATACACATGCACACACATATACACATGCACACACATATACATGCACACACACATACATATGTACACACACATATACACGCATAGACACACACACACACACATACGCATAGACACACACACACACACATACGCATAGACACACACACACACATAATGCATACACATGCACACACATATACATGCACACACATATACATGCACACACATATACATGCACACACATATACATGCACACACACATACACATGCATAATGCATAATGCATACACATACACACATGCACACATAATGCACACACATGCACACATAATGCATACACATGCACACACATATACACATGCACACACATATACATGCACACACACATACACATGCACACACACATACATATGTACACACACATATACACGCATAGACACACACACACATACGCATAGACACACACACACATACACACAAATACACACACATAGACACACATACACAATGCATAATGCATACACATACACACATGCACACATAATGCATACACATGCACACACATATACACATGCACACACATATACACATGCACACACATAATGATGCATTCACACACATACACATGCATACACACATAGACACACATATATGTTACCGTTAGTGTCCATGTGAAAGGCCAAATGGCCACCGGACACTTCTTTGTATATGTTCTTTAATAAAACATATAGTGGCCTGGTCAGTCACAGACTGGAAGTCGACCGCATTTGTAAGACCTAAGAAGCCTGTCTTCGTGCTCCCTGTGTACTGCGTTTTCTGCGTACTCTACAACATCTGTGCGGAGTACTGTGTGTGACGACAGGAGCTCGGTTTTCTACTTTGAGCATATCGTCGTGGAGCTCTCGAGAAGGAGAGGCCAGTGTGGTGCACGCCATCCAAATACTTCACTGGTATCAGAGCAGTTCGAGGCAAAAAAGCTTTGTTCCTTTTGTGCGAGCGAAGCGAGCACCCCCCCCCCCCCAGGTTTTCTCCAAGGCTTATGACTAGGGCGGCGACCAAGGCATAGACCTTGGCATACCTTGTCATCCGAGTCACCGAAGTCACCGTTGGCGCCGTTGGCTGCGCGCGAGGGAGGACCTCAACGATCAAGGAATATAGAGGTTCCCGGTACTTCCCGGGAGGTCACCCATCCCAGTACTGTTCCCCCCAGAGCTCGCTTAACCGCGGCAATCTCTTGCCACTAAGCTACACTCTTGTGGTGTTTGAAGAAGGGGAAAGACTAAGGTTGGCATTACCTTGAACAAGTTTTGGTCCCTCAAAGCTTCAGTTTTGCTTTTAAAGCCTATTTCTGAAGCAATTTTGGGGTGTTTTTGGAGCCATTTTGGAGTACTTTCGCACGTAGTTCTCTTCACACAGGTCCAAGAACATCAAGAAGAGTGTTCCTTGTACTTCTCAGACAATAAATATCAACCTTTGGGGCTGTATTTTCAGCCACACTCGTAAAACTACAGGTTTCTCGAGGGGTTTTCAGTTTTGGTGGGAGCAGTCGCTGCAAATTTATGTAGGTTTTTAAAGCCTAAAACATCAGAGTTGACAGACACTTGCAGGTGTTATTGGCTAGTTTTTTGGGCTGTGTATTCAGCCTTTCAGTGTCATTTTACTGCATATATTGAGCACATACACACCATGTACGCTTCTGTGGATACCGCTTATGTACGTCCATGTGGGCATTGATATAGCGGTTACGTTCTTTGCATAAAGCCTTTACGTTTGATAAAGAGGGTCGTGGTGAGGTTTTCTTAACTGGGAGACACCCAGATGTCGGGGTCTCTTCGGTGATGCAGGTGGAAAACTTACCCAGCCTCGCCATAGGAGATGTATGATAGTTGTTCATAGGTGCTCGATAAGCCTAGTTGGCTTCTATTGGGTAACTGATTATATGCAGTGGAGTCAGTGATTCACTATGCAGGTAGACATGTTAGTACTTGCAGTTTTATGATACTTTGACACTGGTCATATGCTAATTTTGCAGAGGATACTCTCGCAAAATTTTTCCAGATTTCTGGTTTAGTCAACTATATAGTGGTCGATTTACTCCTTGATACACTTATTTGTTGGTGTTTGGACTCTTCTAGCTCCATTATCATTCTATTCAGTTCTCTACGATCATGGCATCAGAGGTCTCAGGCACATCCGGTGGATCAGGGTCTAGTGTTAGCGTTCCGAGGAGGAGCTATAACTTGCAGGGCAAAGACCATTTTGAGATCCGAAAATTTGATGGCACAAACTTTGCTCTATGGAAGAATCAGATTAAAGATGTGCTGATTCAAAGAAGGCAATGGAAGCCAGTAAATGGGATTTCAAAGAAGCCTGCTGACATGGATGAAGATGATTGGGATGAGTTAGATGAAATGGCCAGGTCTACCATTCGCTTGCACCTAGCAGATAATGTTTACTTTACAGTATTAGACTGTGAAAGTGCAGAGGAGCTTTGGAAGAAGTTATGCAATACATATGAAAAAGAGACGGCATCAAATAAAGTATATCTGATGAGAAAATTATACGACCTTCGTATGAAGGACACAGATAGTGTTGCTGCTCATCTAAATGAGTTTGATGCCATATTCTCCCAGTTACAGGCTCAGAAAATGGATATGGACAATGAAATGAAAGCAGTATTGCTGTTATGCACCCTGCCATCATCATGGGATACATTTTGCACAGCTATTAGCAATAGTGCACCAGGTGGTAAACTCGTCTATGATGACATATGTGGAGCACTCTTGAGTGAGGAGATTCGTAGAAAATCTATGGTTGGCACTCAGAGTGGAGATGCATATAATGTTCGTGATTCTTACCAAGGAAAGAATCAACAACGTGGCAGGAGCAAGAACAAGGAAAAGAATGGTCAACGGAATAAGAGCAGAAGTAAATCAAGGAAGAGGGATATTGAATGCCATTATTGTCATAAGAAAGGACACATGAAGAAAGACTGTTATGCATTAAAGAATGCTAAAGGTAAAGGACAGAATGTTGATGGGCATGTTAAACAGTTACCTGCACCATCTACTTCGACTGTGAAGATTGAAGAAATTAATGCTATTTCTGATGATGCTGATGTGTTGACACTTGATAGTACTGTTCCATCAGAGGCACTTATGGCTGATTCTCTTTCCCACACCTGGCTGCTGGATTCTGGTGCTTCTTTCCATGTGACACCACATAGAGAATGGTTCTCTAATTATGCAGCAAACCGTGAGACTTGGTGACTCTTACCAGTGTGATGTTGTGGGGATTGGAGATGTGGTTGTGCAGTTCATTGACGGTTCAAAATTTACTATGCATAATGTACGCCATGTACCTCAGTTATCACGCAGTTTGATGTCAGTTGGTCAACTTGATGACCTTGGTTACAAGGTGGTCTTCTATGCTCAGTCCTTTCGTATATCAAAGGGCAATATGGTTATTGCAAAAGGAAGGAAAGTTGGCTCACTTTACCCTTTATTTGTATCACAGAAAGAACACTTGTTAGCTGTTACTGAACAGCCTATGGCTTGTATTTGGCATGGTCGTTTGGGCCATATATCTCGTAGTGGAATGGAAAATCTTTCTCGTTCTGGCTACTTACCTGTGTTATCTTTCTCTGATTTTTCATTTTGTGAGCATTGTCAATATGGAAAGCAAACCAGAAATGTGCATAAAACGCACATTGACTCTTCAATTCAGCCTTTAGATCTTGTTCATACAGATGTGTGTGGTCCTATGCCCACTAGGTCCTTAGGTGGTTCTCTTTACTTTGTTACTTTCATAGATGATGCTACTAGAAAAGTCTGGGCATATCCTATCAAATCGAAGGATGATGTATTCCCTACTTTCAGAAAATGGCTTGCTTCAGTTGAGACTGAAAAAGGAACTAAGCTTAAGGCTTTACGTTCAGATAATGGGGGTGAGTATACCTCACATGAATTCAGCCTTTTCTGTCAGTGTAGGGGGATTCGTAGAGAGTTTACAGCTCCTTATACCCCAGTACAGAATGGTGTAGCTGAGAGGATGAATAGAACTATTCAAGATAGAGTAGTCTCTATGTTGCATCATGCAAACCTCTCACAAGGTTTTTGGGCAGAAGCAGTATTGACTCCAGTTCATGTGATTAACCTTTCACCTAGTACTGCCAAAGGTCTGAAAGTGGCACAAGAGTTATGGACAGGGAAACCACCATATTATGATCATCTTCGAGTTTTTGGGTGTGAAGCATATGTTCATATACCCAAGAATCTTAGACAGAAGTTGGACCATAAGTCAAAGAAATGCATTTTTCTTGGATATGGTCGAGAAGGACAATTTGGATATCGCTTATGGGATCCTGAAACACGGTCAGTGATCAGAAGTAGTGATGTCATTTTTAATGAGTCTAAGATGCATAAACAGCCGATTAAGGAGGTTGAAGTGAGAAGAGTGGTGTTTGAGGATACTAGTCCTCCGGTTAGCATGCATAAAAATGCTGCACATAGGGATGTTCAAGAGAATGTCCATTCAGATCAGTCTGCACATGTTCCTGTTCAACAACCATTGAGACGTTCTGCACGTGTCTCATATCCACCTGATAGATATGTTCCAGGTTTAGATTTTGTTATGCTAACAGATGCCGGTGAGCCCTCTTGCTACAAAGAGGCTATGCAGACAGAGGATCATGTCAAGTGGGAGCGTGCCATGAAGAGTGAGTTGGATTCTATTCACAAGAATGGTACTTGGGACTTAGTACCTTTGCCAAAGGGAAGGAAAGCTTTACCATGTAAATGGGTATATAAGCTGAAATTCACATCAGATAGTGCTTCTCCAAAATATAAAGCACGACTTGTTGCAAAGGGTTTTAAGCAACAACATGGTGTTGATTTTGAGGAAATCTTCTCCCCAGTGGTCAGATGACTACTTTGCACATGTTGCTTGGATTCGTTGCAATGGAGGACTTAGAGCTAGTCCAAATGGATGTGAAAACAGCTTTCTTGCATGGAGATCTTACAGATGAGATCTATATGGAACAACCAGAGGGTTATGTAGTTCCTGGCAAGGAAAGTCTAGTTTGTAAGCTCAAGAAGAGCTTGTATGGACTTAAACAGTCTCCTAGACAATGGTACCAAAAGTTTGATGCTTTTATGAAGTCCCAAGGCTATTCTCGGAGCAATGAGGATCATTGTCTCTACACAAAGAGATGTTCTGATGGCAGCTTGATATGCTTGATACTTTACGTCGATGATATGTTGATTGCTGGGAAGTCCTCTTATGATTTGTCAATTCTCAAAAAGAAGTTGAGTCAGACATTTGATATGAAGGATTTGGGGGATGCCAAACATATTCTTGGCATGCGCATTACTCGTGATAGGAGTAAAAGATGCATATACTTGTCTCAAAGTGAGTACATATCCAAAGTACTTCATCGATTCAATATGCAGGGTGGAAAGGCATTGAGTACACCTTTACCCACATATGTGAAATTGAGCAAGGATGACTGCCCCAAATCAGATGAGGAAAAGGAATTCATGACCAAAATTCCCTATCAGTCTGCTGTTGGTAGTCTCATGTATGCTATGGTAGCTACGAGACCAGACATTGCATTTGCAGTGGGAGTTGTGAGCAGATATATGTCTAATCCTGGCAAGAAACATTGGGAAGTGGTCAAAATGATTTTGAGATATCTGAGTGGCACTAAGGACAAGTGTCTATGCTTAGGTAGAGGGAAAGCATCCATTATTGGTTACACAGATTCTGACTATGCTGGTTGTGTAGACAATCGTAAGTCTACATCAGGGTACATTTTTCATTTTGCTGGAGGTGCTATCTCTTGGAGATCTCGTCTTCAAGAATGTACAACTGTTTCCACCACAGAAGCAGAGTATGTTGCAGCAAGTGAGGCATGTAAGGAAGCATTGTGGCTTTCTCGTCTTGCTTGTGATATGGGTTTGCCTCAGCATGTACCTCACTTGCTCAGTGATAGTCAGAGTGCCATTGCTTTGGCTAAGAATCCGGTCTATCATGCAAAGACCAAGCACATTGAAGTGAGGTATCACTTCATTAGAGATTGCTTAGCCACTGAGAGCATTATTCTTGAGAAGGTTCACACTCGAGATAATGCTGCAGATGCTTTGACTAAAGCTCTACCACAGGATAGCTTTCGACACTGTTGTCACTTGATGGGGGTTACTTGATTCTTGATCTTACGCAGTCACTTGTATACTGTGTAACATGCCCATCAAGTGGGAGGTATAGTTTGTATACTTACACTCAGGTATTCTTTATCATTCTTTCTTTTTTCTCCCATAGTTACTCTGGCCATATTGGCCTTTAGTGGGAGATTGTTACCGTTAGTGTCCATGTGAAAGGCCAAATGGCCACCGGACACTTCTTTGTATATGTTCTTTAATAAAACATATAGTGGCCTGGTCAGTCACAGACTGGAAGTCGACCGCATTTGTAAGACCTAAGAAGCCTGTCTTCGTGCTCCCTGTGTACTGCGTTTTCTGCGTATTCTACAACATCTGTGCGGAGTACTGTGTGTGACGACAGGAGCTCGGTTTTCTACTTTGAGCATATCGTCGTGGAGCTCTCGAGAAGGAGAGGCCAGTGTGGTGCACGCCATCGAAATACTTCAATATACACTTGCACATCCAAACATACACACTCATAGACACACATTCATACACACACACATCCAAACATACACACTCATAGACACACACACATACACATAGACGTGCACACACATACACACACATAGACGCGCACACACATACACACACATATACACACACAGACACATACACACATAATGATGCATCCACACACATACACATGCATACACACATAGACACACATATACACACACACATATGCATACACACACACACATAGAGAGACATACACACACATACACATACATGCATACACATACACACATAAACACATACACACACATAGACACATACACACATAAACACATACACACTCATAGGTACACACACATACACATAGACACACACACATAGTATATACACACACATGCACACATAGACACATACACACATACACATGCATACACACACATACACATGCATACACACATACAGACACATATACACATACATACACACATACACACACATATATGCATACACACACATAGAGAGACATACACACATAAACACATACATGCATACATTTGCATAGATAATGCATATGCATATGCATATAATGTACATACATACTTACATGCATACATAATGCACATGCATAGATACATACACACACACAGATACATACACACATAGACACATACACACACATGAACACATACATACTCATAGATACACACACATACACATAGACACACACACATACACACACATACACACATAATGATGCATACACACACATACACATGCATACACACATACAGACACATGTACACACACATTCACACACACATTCACACACATATACATACATGCATACATATTGCATATGCATATGCATACATACATACTTACATGCATATGCATACACACACATATGCATACATACATACTTACATGCATATGCATACACATGCATATGCATATGCATACATAATGCATATGCATATGCATACATAATGCATTTGCATATGCATACATAATGCATATGCATATGCATACATACATACTTATATGCATACATAATGCACATGCTTACATACACTGTCATAATGTATACACACACACATACACACATAGACACATACACACATAATTATGCATACACACACATACATATGCATACACACACATATGCATACATACATGCATACACCTACACACACATAGATACATACATACACATAAATACATACACACTCATAGACACACACACATACACATAGACACACACACATATACACACACATACACACATAGACACATGCACACGTAATGATGCATACACACATACACATGCATACATAGACACACATAATAATGCATACACACACATACATATGCATACACACACACATGCATACACACATATACACACATATACACACACATGCATACACACATATACACACACATATATACACGCACATATACACATATACACATACACATGCATACACACACATGCATACACACATACAAACACATATACACACACATAGACACATACACACGTAATGATGCATACACACATACACATGCATACATAGACACACATAATAATGCATACACACACATACATATGCATACACACACATATGCATACATACATGCATACACATACACACATAGACACATACACACACATAGATACATACATACACATAAACACATACACACTCATAAACACACACACATACACATAGACACACACACATATACACACACATACACACATAGACACATGCACATGTAATGATGCATACACACATACACATGCATACATAGACACACATAATGATGCATACACACACATACATATGCATACACACACATATGCATACATACATGCATACACATACACACATAGATACATACACACACATAGATACATACATATACATAAACACATACACACTCATAGACACACACACATACACATAGACAACACACACATATACCTACACACATACACACATAATGATGCATACACACACATACACATGCATACACACACATACACGTATATATATTGATTTCTAACCATTTTGTTTTATATGTTAGGTATTATGGATCCGAGTAGAGAGAGAAAGGCGAAACTCACTCTCATAAAAAGTCTTATGAGAGCAAGAGTTCCGTCAGATACTCTAGGGGCCATAATGCGGGACTACGCAGAGATGTCCGATGAGGAGCTGGATTATATGATCCAGATGCTTACGCGATCAGACGAGGGCTCTTCTGCGGATCCACACACAGGAAGAGAGCTATCTGCTCATAGGTATGTTTTTTTTCATAAACTTTTTTAATGATATTATAGCACATATTTTTATTTATTTCTATCTATCTATTTTCAGGACACCCATACCACCTCCAGCACGTGATAGCAGAGCAGAGACGTTGCCTATGAGGACATGCATAGGCACGTTAGGACTAGAGTGCGACATAGAGCTAGAGGGGAATATTGTATACATAGGAAATGGATTGGAGTTCAAGAGGAGAATGCGTGCACTATGCGACTCTTACCTGCACTTTATCCACTTACCGTGGAAGTAAGTAAAAGTTTTACATATAAATTGAAATATATATCTTATGTTTTATTTATATTATGTTTTTTATTTTTGTAGTGAGCATGATGAGAGGGATAAAAAGTACGTGCTCAGTTCACTTGAGACGGAGTTTGGGACAGGGTGGTCTCTTAAATGGTGTTTAAAAGAGATGCGGACACTTATGGCGCATCGTCGTGACAATGCGTGGTATGTATGTATATGAGAGAGAGAGAGAACACTAATCTCGATATTAGGGTTTTGAAATCCCTAATTTAAAAACTCTAATTCAACCTTTTAGCCATATGTTTGAAGTATATGTACACCTCCGACGTCCTACTAGAGAGATGTCTCTCCTCCCAACCTTATGCCTCTATATATAGCTACTCGAATCAACGAGGATCATGATTCATAATATATGTAAAGATATATACACATCATGTAGATAGGATACATAAATATAAAATGGAGTAGATATATTATGCATCACACATACATGCCTAAATGCACACATAAATATATATATACATACTAACATATTTACATGTACATATTTACACATACATGTACATGCCTACATGCACACATAAACATATATATACATGCATACATATTTACATGTACATATTTACACATAGACACATATACATATATACATGTACACAATTATAAACACTTGCATATATTACGTACATGAATACATGAATATTTTACATAAATGCATATGCATATATACACATATGCATATTTAACACATGTATACATATATCACACACATGCAAACACATACATATACATGAAATACATATATATGCATACTAATATATGTATACATATAATACACATGAATACACACACATATGCATACATACATGATAAAAATTTACTCCTCGAAGATAAAGCTATATATAAAATAATTAGGCATACCCCCGAGCTTCATGTTCTAACTTAGAAGAACATGATTTCATCTCTCTAGTAGGATTCATCGTTATTCAAGTTAATTAAAAAAACCTATTATCTGATATCCATTCAGAACCTTCAAGTTACTATCTAATCTGCTCATATGTTTTCATTATTGCCATCATTTTGGTAAGACATCAATATAGTCTCATCTTCATTATCCTTATTGATTTCATTTATTTCTTCTATTGTTAAATCTATGTTCTCATGAATCACATCATCTATTGGTGGATTAATATCTATTTCTGGTAATTCCTCTTCCTCATCAGTAGAATCAGCATGTAGAGAATTATCCTCTTCATAAAAAAGATTAGTATCATTATCACGTATAATGAGTCTAATTTCTATTCCAGATGTTGATGTATCAGTATCTGATCCTGAATCATCAAGAGGACTTTCTTCAATCTCTCTAACAATAAACTGTTCAAACAATGACCTACCTCTAGGTTGCACATGAATGACTTGCCACCAAGGATGAGCATCTGGGTTTTTATAAAAAAATGCTTGTTCAATATGCCTAGGAAGAATATATGGTTCTTTAGTAGATCGCATTACCTTGGAAGAATCAATTGCCCAAAACCCAGATAATTCCTTTCTTATTGTAGAATTACTACCTTTATACTCCGCTCGATACCAGTCAACCTTCAAAATGACCTATCAAAATATATAACAACAAAAACGTCCCATTATTAGGTGCTTAAAAAAATAACTAACTCTAAAAAAAATATATAAACTTTTTTCTACCTGTTTGAATGTACGAAATGAAATTTCGTAGATACCAACAATAGTTCCTACGTAACCAAGTTCGCTATCTATAAGGTTCGTGTCCTTTGAGCTAGCACGTGATAGTTGCTTGAAACAAGCAACAATACTAGAATCCTTTGTTTTACGTAAAGAATCAATGGCTTTGATTCTAATATGCTGTCCAAAAGCCCACATATTAGTGAACATTTGAGCCTGCAAAATAAATTCAATTAGTAAATAGAAACTAACATACATATATGAAAAAATAAAATATATATTTTAATAAAATTACCTTTTGTTCACAACCTATCATTAACTCTCTTTGCTCATCTGAGATTTCTTCATTATTTGCGTTGGCGCGTTGCAAACGACTATATAGCCAATCCGTGAAAGAAGGTATATCTGTAATCTCATTATTATCGAGATTACGTCTAGATCTTTTGTTTTTTCGCCTTTTACTTTGGAGACTTTGAAGTTCCTCGTACTCGCTAACGAATGCTTGCATGCATTCACTATTATATGCTACAAAAGTAGAAACATCATTGTTTTCTTGAAATGTAAATAAGAATGGAACCCCCTTACCTGATAATACCTCATCTGTTATTTTTGAAGAAGACTCGTTGGTCCATGCACGTGGAGCTTCTTCATGAACTCTTTCAAGGTACTCACTAACATAATACATGCACTCTTCAAGCATCCAACCCTTTGCCATGGATCCTTCTGGTTTTGCTCTTTGTCGCACGTAACCTTTTAGTATTCCCATAAATCGCTCGACCCAAAACATCCATCAAGTGTTGACAACACCAGCAATCTCTATCTCATCTACAAGATGGACTAGTAAATGAACTTGAATATCAAAAAATGAAGTAGGAAGTTCTTTTTCCATCAAACATAGTAGCTCTTTGCATTCACGTTTTTTTTGTGGGATCGAATTTTTATCGATCTCTTTGGATGTAATCCACCTATACAAATCATAAAAACAATTGTAAAGAAGTTAATTAAAAAATAAAAGATATCCAATATTCATACATATTAAATATAAAAGTATCATAATTACCTTATAAGTGATCCAAGATGATAGATCACATCTCGTACTCCTTTCGTTGTACATCCATCGATAACCAAAGGTAAAATATGTTTCAAAAAGTTATGCCAGTCATGGGTCTTTAATCCAGATAAGCTCTTATCATCCATAGTAAACATGTTTTGAAACGATGCTCCATATCCTGTAGGAGTCTTGATCAATTGAATTCTATTGTTGATAGTCTGTATCTCTTTTGTTGTAAGTACCCAAGGAGCAGATGCATAAGTCGTTTCTTGTTGATGTCTATCAAAAACTGGCCATAACTTTGGTTTGGATTTTTGATCTTTCAAATCATTCCTTGATGTTGTGGTATCTTTTAGTCCAAGAAGATGCTGCCATAATGAATAACCAATATTTTTGAATATATGCATAGGATCAAGAAGATGACATACTTTTAACTCTTTCCAATACTCCAAAGAATACCATATTGATATGTTCTCTGCGAGTGCCAATTTCCCTTTACCTCTGTTCACATACTCATTATCTGAATCATCACTGAAGATTTATGCTTCTGGATCTATCAGAGGTCCATCTATCCATTTTTTATACCAATCCATAGGCGTCATAGGTTTTGGATACTGGCCTGTTTCAAGCTTTCCCTTAAAATGTATCGCTTCTCTTTTAGATCTTAATGGATGATCATCAGGCAAGAATCGTCGATGTCGAAGATAAATATTTTTGTTGAGATTCTTATTATAGATTGATCTCAACCAATCACCACAATATGGACAAGCTTTATAACCCTTAGTATATATTCCTGCATCATGGAAAATGATAAAAATATAATTAGATTAAATCATATTTATTTACATGCATATTGAATAAAAAAATTACATCAATACCTGAACAAACGCCATATCCAGGAAAATCGTGAATAGTCCAAGCCACAATACCACGAATCGTAATATGTCTTTCATTGATGCTTTTTGATATATCAATGACATTAATACCTCTCCATAACTCTTGAAGATCGTCAATAAGAGGAGCAAGATATACATTCATATCTTTAACTTGTCTTTTGCCTGGGATTAAAAGTGAAAGCATTAAATGTTCCTTTTTAATGCTAAGATATGGCGGAAGATTGTAGTTTATGACTACCACTGGCCATGTTGACCATTTACTGGATTTCATGGAGAATGGATTAACCCCATCTAATGCAACTCCTAACTTTAGATTCTGTGGATTTTGTGCAAATTCAGGCCATGTAGAATCAATATGCTGAAAAGCAACACTATCATGAGGAATTCTGATTATTCCATTAGTACTTTTGTGATCATGTCCCCAAGTCAAAAGCTTTGATAATTCGGGGCTTTGAAACATATGTCTAATCCGTGGAGCCAATGGAAAATGTCTTAATACCTTTTTCGGGATTTTACCTTCTTCACCCTTATATCGAGGAGATTGACATTTGGGACATGTCAAAGAGTCTGCATATTCACCTCTATATAAAATACAATCATTAGGACATGCATGTATACATTGATAATCTATACCAAGATTGTTGATTATCTTCTTCATTTCATCATGTGAGGTAGGAAGAATATTTTGACTTGGTAAAAACTTTTCAGATAATAACCTGTAATTTTATCAAAAAAAGATATATTAAAAAAGGTAAATAAATATATATATATATATATATACATGCAGGTTTTTATTCTTACTTTAGATAAGGTAAGAACAAGAACTTGAATTGAATAGATACTTTTTGTCTACGCATCTTTTAAAACTATTAATGCATCTTTCAAAATATTTACGCAAAACAATCGTATCCTGTCAATTCACACATATGTTCATATAATGGTGACCTGGATGAATCGCATGCACAGAGGTTAGTCAAGATAGAGCACGATTTCTCGGGTATGCAGTAAACCTCTTGCATGTCAATGATGAGCATCTGAGCTTTAGGATACAAAGTGGAATACTCCATTATAATCAGATTGCTGTCTCTTGAGTAACCTCTGTGCATGCGACTCATCCAGGTCACCATTGCGAATATTTGGAAAGATGCATTAATAGTTTTAAAAGATGCGCGGACAAAAAGTTTCCATTCAATTCAAGTTCTTGTTCTTATAACCTTATCTAAAGTAAGAATAAAAACCTACATGTATTTATATATGTATATATATTTATGCATATATATATATATATATATATATATATATATATATATATATATATATATATATATATATATATATATATATATATATATATATATATATATATATATATATATATATATATATATATATATATATAGATAGAAAATTGAAATTTTATATCTTAATAGTGTCGAAACAGATACATTACTCCATCCAAAACGATTTTGAAGGTTGAGAATAAGTAAGCTCGCATTTAGTCGTGTCAAATGACTTCCTTCATATACATGCTATAGACATTCCTCTCGAAGATATTTCTCATTTTTAGAAATATCCATGCTCTCACTGTCATTTTGATACCAATCCTCAATAAAATCTGCCATGCCATCATCTTCATCATTGTCACACAAATCTTGTACTTTATCATCTTTTGAATATAGATCTTTCAACTTTGGATATTGCACAGGCTTAGTTTTGTGTAGCCTCCTCATGGAAGCTTCTGATAAATGAGGTCTTATTGGTAATTGTGAATGTTGTGGACGAATATCATCAACATCATACGTTGGAATCTACACATATAAATAAAACTCATTAGTATTCCATAAATGAATAAAAATTAAACTTCAAATATAAAATTAAGTATATAACTTATTAAATATGGATAGAAAATTTTTATTCTCTCTAGCTAAAAGGTGCTCTTGGAGGTCTACGCCATCCATAATTCACTAATAGTTCATCACCAGCATGTAATGTAGTAATAGCATTGACAACTATGTATCTTGATACATCTCTACTCATGTATGGTGATTCATGACTATTTTCACGCTCCTCAAATGTGCAATTAGTCCTTGAACTATTATGTAACCCTCGACTACTATTTATTAAACCTGCTATATTTCCGTGTGTGTAAGGTCTTCCATCAATATATAATCTTTCATTTTCTGCATGTAAAATCCTTCTACTAGTAAGAGATGCTGCGTTCAAGCATATTCCATAAGTACTCATGCTTTGAACATAACGTGAAAGTCGATGCCAATCTCCCCATCCATATATAGGACCACAAAATGACATAAGAGTGACTTCAGAGTTCGGAGGCACATACAAATCCTCTACAATAAAGAGACCACGACCAACATTAGTAATAGTGGATGGAGCAATCATATAGCGATTACCCCAAAAGTTGAAAACCTCTCCATCTAAAGGAAGTGGTCCTCTATTCCATCCTCCATATCTTCTTCTATCATATGTTTGTACTAAAGAACAATCACGAGCTGGCAATGGATAATCTCCAACCGTCTCATTCTCTAAACCAGGAGGTAGAGGATTTCTAGAAACCTCTGCTTGTAATTGATGAACAACAAGTCCATGACGTGTACGAGGTATATTAACATTATGAGAAAAATCATCATCATCATCATCATCGAGCAAGTATTCCTGTATATCAATAATAATTTGATTTTATACATGGTTTTTAAATAAAATAATGACATTAATATATATAGAAAATACATACCCAAGCATTATCACGTTGACTAGGTGATGGTGCATGCTCAAAAGTACCATACTCTGCCTCATATTGAATACATTCCAATCGTGGTCTTCGATACGTGCCATAACAAGAGTTACACCAACATATAATATGCTCTTGATAGTAAAATTCATCATAATTCCTATCGGAGGACACATGTGAAGTCGTTGCATGGGTAGGAGGTGGTGGAGTACCCTCTGATTGATCAGAATCTGCACATCATAAGAAACATAAAAAAAAATATAAGTTATGTATCCATCAAATATAGTTAAAATTAAATATTTCATATACTTACAATATAAAGTCGTTGCACGATGAGGAGACGGTGGTGGAGTTCCATCTGATTGATCAGAATCTACAAATAATGGTATTTGATATTAATAATTTGATTATCTACATAAATAAAAAATTCACATATACATATTTACACATACACACATATTCACATATACACATTTATACATACACACATATTCACATATACACAACTACATATTATTGTGGGATAAATGCATGTATTTTGTATGAATGAGTGTATATGCATGCATGTGTGTGTACGTATATATGTGTGGATATGTATATGTGTGTTTATGTTATATGTATGTATATGTGTATATATATACATATATGCATGCGTATATGTTTGCATGTATATGTGTATGTGGGTATGTGTATGTGTATGTGTATGTGTGTGTATATATGTGTATGTATTCTGACTTTTTTTTCCGTTTGAGATTAAATTAACAGGAGATATTGTATGGTCGAAAAAAATAAGAGGCGAGCTAAACATACCACCTGAGTCGTGGCAGTTTTTTCGTAGACAGCTACGTCTTCAGGAGTCATTTCCTCAGTAGAAGGTACACAAATTAATAGTTTATATTTATAATTTTTAGATATTTTAGTAATTTTTTAATTTAACTTATGTATTTTTTTCCTTGAATAAACAGGCTGCTGCAAAGAAGAGAGTGGAGTCGGGCCACACATCGCACTTTGGCCAAATGGGCCATAATGGTTTTGTAGCTACGTTTGTACGTATATGTGTTATTGTGAGTATATTTTTTATTTTAGTTAAAATGCAAGCAACTAATGTTTTTTATTTGTTTCATTGCAGCGAAAGGATTATGGCCGATATCCTACGAAACACGAGATTGAGTATGCTACACATTTTGGATATCGGTGTTTGAGCGAGTATATACAAGATCATCCTGATGCCTTTGTGAGTATTTTTAAATTTTATATAATTATTTTGTTGTTATGAATGTTTTAATTATTTTATTGATTTATGTTTGTTATATGTAATACAGGAGTATTATGGGGAGACAAATATGGATGAGGTGGAGAGACAAACACAGGATGGACGATCTCGATCGTCACAGGGTGATCATGACGATGAGGATGAGGAAGATCAGGATGATCATGATATTGCTGATGATGATGATGATCATGATGATGATGATCATGATGATGATGATTAGGATTTTAGTTGATTATGACATTGGATTATATGTATTTACATTGATATATATATATATATATTTATCTATATATTTTTCATTTCATTTATGTTTTGAATTGTGTGTATGGTATTAAGTAATGAAGAGTTTTGTTCTATTGATTGTTATTATTGTTTATATTAAGCATGTGTTTTAATACTTTAATTATATAATTCATTCATATGTGTGTACCTAAGTGTATATGTATGTGTGTGTATATGTATGTATGTGCATGTGTATGTGTGTGTATATGTATGTATGTGCATGTGCATGTATAAGTGTATATGTGGGTATGAGTATGTGCATGTGCATGTGTATGTGTGTGTATATGTATATGCATGTATATGTATAACTCTATGTGTATGTGTGTGTATGTGCATGTATATGTGTATATGTATGTATGTGCATGTGTATGTGTGCGTATATGTATGTATATGCATGTGCATGTATAAGTGAATATGTATGTATCAATATGTGCATGTTCTTGTGTATGTGTGTGTATATGTATAACTCTATGTGTATGTGTGTGTATGTGCATGTATATGTGTATATGTAGGTATATGCATGTGTGTGTGCATCTTCATCATGTATAAGTGTATGAGTGCATATCAATAAGTGTGAGTATGGTATGTAATGAAAATAACACAATTCAAATGATCTACAAATAATAGAAATTGTACTTACAATTGTGACCCATAGTTTTTGCTTGGTTAGCTTCTTGAATAACCTGCAATAAAGAGAGAGAAAGGAGAGAGAGAGAGAGAGAGAGATCTAGAGAGATCTAGAGAGAGAGAGCGAGATCTAGAGAGAGAGATCTAGAGAGAGAGAGATCTAGAGAGAGAGAGAGAATTCAAAGAGAGAAAGATGTAGAAAGAGAGGAACAAAGACAAAGGGAGACAATAACAGAGAGCTTAAGCAAAACAACAATTCTGCATACACTTGCTTCAGCTCGTAAGCGCAGCGCAATTGCGAACGTTGGAGAGCTCTTCGATCGGATGCGTGAAAATGCCGATTGCAGAGCCTCCAACGTTTTAATTTTTGTCCGTCAACAGATCGTCGTGTAAGCGATGCTATGCGTCGTCGTATAAGCGACATTTCCTTAGCGTCGCTTATACGACGGTGTGCACCGTCGCTTATGCGACGCAAAAAAGCGTCGCTTAAGCGACGCCTTTAACAAGCGACGTTGTACGGGAGCGTCGCAATCCATGTCACAAATACAATCGTTTTTTGCGTCGTATAATCGACGGTCCGCGCTCGACGGTAATTCCGACGCAAGTTGCAATTTTATAGCGACGAAATTCTGTCGCGTTAACCGTCGCTACACGCCCGTATTCCTTGTAGTGAATGGTGCAATTTTTGATGGACTATAGTGGGTAGTGGTCACATGGGTAGATAGAGTTGTGGTTAGTGGTGATGCTACAAGGAAATGGTCTCCTCTAAAGGTAGATGTACAAGGAGGGAATGGGGGTGGAGATATTATGGGTAATGATAATGAGGCATAGTTTGTGATAGGGTTTCAAAAATGGATTGGAATTCATGGGATAATTGGGTTAAGATGGTGACATGTGGGATGGATGGTTCAATAAAGTAGGTGTGGATGGGTGAGATTATAAGGAGGTGTGTGGCCACAAAGTGTGGAGCATCACGATAGGTTTGGAGGTACTAGGACTTGGATGGGTTGGCTTGTGCAAGGTTGAAGAAGTACCCAACAAGGATCAAACCTTTGGGATGGTAGTTTTAAAAGTAATTCAATGCTTCGACAACACCAACAACCTATGTAACCAGATTGATTGTTTTGATGAAAGGGGTGTCAAATCCATTGTTGTCAAATTCCTATTGTAAAATATACTTTATCTTTTCTTTAATGAGTTCACAATGATTGTGAACTGCTTGCATGGTTTCATGGAGCCTCTATAGGCTGAGTGTATGGACAGCCTGATTTGGCACACAATCATCTTCTGTGTATCTGTCTTCATCATGTTTGCCTTGTGTTTTTTGGTGGTCTTGTTGGCCTTGCTGATTTCTTTGCTCTTTGTCATCTTTGTTAGTTATATGTCTATCCTCATCCTCTTGATCATTGCATTTTTCTCCTTCCTCTAGATGAGTCTATGAACTGGGGTAGCTTGGTGGCTCATACTTTTATGAGACATATTACATATCTGAGAACTGAAATTCACTGTTGATTGGATCTAGAATTTCAAAATCAAAAGTGGTGGTGAAGTCTTCTACAAATGTGTCAGACATAGGAAAGACAAAGCCTTTTGCGATAGCTATTTTTGGTTGTCCAATAGCTATTTGTTCTCTAGTGGTGGTTCCTATTGGTTGTTCAACACGAGTTTCACCTTGGCCTGCCAAAGAAGAGGGTCGTGAAAGGTGGATGTAGATGGTCAAAATCACATAGTGTGGAATTGGATCAATCTATGAACTAGGGTAGCTTGGTCCCTCATACTTTTATGAGACATATTACATATTTGAGAATTGAAATTCAATGTTGATTGGATCTAGAATTTCAAAATCAAAAGTGGTGGTGAAGTCTTTTGCAAACATATCAGACACAAGAAAGACAAAGCCTTTTGTGGTAGCTGTTTTTGGTTGTCCAATAGGTGTTTGTTCTCTAGTGGTGGTGGTTCATGTTAGTTGTCCAACATGAGTTTCACCTTGGCATTCCAAAGATGAGGGTCGTGAAAGACGGATGCACATGGGCAGAATCACATAGTTTGGACTTAGAGGAGATGTTTATGGGGACTGTTGAGGTGAGGGGGCGGGTCTCAATAGGTTGGAGGTAGGGGATAGTTCCCCATATGCTCTTAATAGGCTGGGCAATTCACACACATCTACTCTTGAATGCTTTAGTTGATTATGTGTAAGCATCCTTGCAATAGGAATGGCATAGGCGAGACACATGTATACAATCCTTGTAATGGCACAACAACCATTACGTACTTGTTTCCTTATCCATCTATGTTTGGTTGCATATAATTGATCAATGATCCAATGGGCCAAGTTGATGCAAATAGAAAGATTTTGAGCCAGGTATAGATTGAACCATATCTTCTTGTGTGATTGTGTAGACCTATATTGTACTAGGAATGCAAAGTGTTGCATACACATGCATACTGCCATAGAAAATTATAGAGTGATTGCTGAAATCTACATTAGGTTAATTATATCACTTTTCTTCATTTATTTTGGGAATAGGGTTCCCTTATTTGATGGAATGTGCATCCCAAATATCTTCAAGGTTTCTCTGAACATCTTGCATGTCAACTTGATTTTCTTTAGGGATTGATGAGGTTACAATGAGGATAGCACAAATGTACCAGGGACATCTTTGTTCATGCCTGTTTATAGTGTGTGAATGAGATGATGACACCTATAGAAGTCACGCTTGGGAAATTGTGCAACATAGTACTTGGTCAGTCCAGATTCCTCCCATATGATTTGTAGTTCCTTTGACTTTTACAATGCTTCCAATTCTTGCGATAAAAATTAAAAGTGACCATAGTGGTAGTGAAACTCCAAGTTTAACTCAAAGTTTCTTTTGGTATCAGCTAGTGGTCTTGCTACTCCCTAGAACCAATGTGACTTGACATTGATGTGCTCCGTTCATTGACTTTGTGGATATTCAATGGGAAGTGTGCCTTGGAAACCAGCTAGCTCATATGTTGGGAGGAGTGGATACTTATTAATGGATAAGGTGTGGTAGTCCACAGATTGCTGACGAGGACCCATAGCTAAATTATCTCTTTCTTGCATCATGAAATTCTTTCTCATACAATGGTCTACTACACAAGGAGAACACATTAGTATAGAAACAAATGTTGATCTTAGTATGTCAAGACCTCGATCCATTTCCAATACTAATATGCGTCCCAAGCCCTCTGTTGTGGAATGGTGCACAATGATTTTCTCATGCCTAGTGCCTATCACTAGTCTCTCTATATGCATAATTGGAATAGTGCATGATCTCAGCCTCAATGTAATGATTCATAAGTATAGTACAAAGTTTTCGAGATAAGATTTTATTACAAAGTTGGTTGATAGTGAGTGGTCCCCTTATGGGATTACAAAATTAGGTTGTTGATTGATACAATTTGTTAGGAGATTGTGAGCTTAGTTGGTCTTGGGGTTGTTTAGGCACCCATTTCCAAGTTTCTCTAAGAATTGATTTACATGGCTTTTCGGATACAAAGGCTGCCATTCTAGATGTATAATGAGTAGGGACAAATTGAGATTTCCTAAATGATGAGAGTACGTATGGGGAAATGTGGGCCATCAAGCAAGTCTTAAGCACCCTAAATGCTTGAGTTGGTAGGGTCCACCATCAAGGACCACTTGGATATCCAAATTTGTGGAGTCATCTGTGGCCAATTTCTTCTTTGCTTTTCTACCTGTCACTTTAAATTTTCCTTTTACTTCTTTGGTGTTGATTAGATTTAGGTGGAGCAGCTGATTGCTCACCCGTTCACACCCAGATGTGCTTCATGCCTAAAATGGATGGGTGTCTATATTGCTTCAACAACTTGGTGGAGGGAGCTCATCATGCTATGTGTTGCTTTTCCAAATGAGGTAATTTCTCAGTCTTTATAGGTTTCAAATAATGATGTGCAATATTCCATTTTTTATGTACATTTACATAATTCACTTGTTAGTGAGAGGGCTGATATAGAGCAGGAAAAAACCCTAAATGGTTGGCGCACACTTTGAAAGATTAAAAATTACATGCATCTCTATCATATCATACTTGTTCAAACTCTCATAGTGCTTCCTTCGCATCAGATTGTTATGTAATGGTTTTCTCTAGTCTTTGTGATGAGAATGAGCCTATTTCTTTTTATGAAACACCAAATTAAAAATTTTGGATGGCTGTTTTGCAATCCGAATATGATGTTATCATGAAGAATGGTGCTTGTTCTTTATGTGATTTGCCTTGTAATTACAAAATGGTCATTGGAATGAAATGGGTATCCAAGTTAAAATGTGAGCCTGATGAAATAGTTGACAAGTATAAGGCTAGGCTTGATGCAAAACAATACGCTCAAGAAAGATTCATTGATTTTGATGAGAAATTCGCTCCCACATGCCAAATGGACACGGTCCATAGCATCTATCGATCTACATGAAGAAATGTATGTATTTTAGCCTCTTTGGTTTGTGCACAAAGTAAATGTAAACAAAAATTGTGCAAGCTAAAAAAGGCATTGTATGGTTTGAAGCAAGCACCACGTGATTGGTGTCAAAAGATACATTCCTACTTGATTGCACATGGTTTTGAGAATAGTCAAACTGAGAGCACCTTATATGTTAAGCATGCAAATGATGTACTTTTGATATTGTTGTATATGTTGGACATAATGAAACTAGTGGTGTTCCTTTGCTTTTTCACAATTTGAAAGAGTTTGTCTATTTCTAGCCTATTCATTGAGTCCCTCGATCAAATGAACTAATCATGGCCTTTTAGTTCATTTCTTTCAAGCCTACTAAACATGTATCCCTAAGTTCAAGCTTTGATTGGCCATAGATATTGCATCTCATATCACCAAATCCACTTTATTGGTAGTGTAATCTTAGATGATCCATACTATCAAGCTTAAACTTCCGGTTCCATGTAGATGATTTTAGCTTTTGCATTGGAATAAAAAAACTATCTTCTAGTCTAATGAACTGAGAGTAGAGAATAGTTGGGCTTGTAAGTTCTAATTCCATTGAAGAGCAGTTTTGACACTCACATTAAAGTGAAATTTTAACTCCAAGTCTCTATTATACTTACAACTTGAAAATAATTACTATTAAATATTAGATTTTCAATTATTTCTTTGTTCAAATGTAGTCTGAAAGATCGCTTTCATGTCATTTGATAATAGAGCTAGTTTTCTATCTCAAAGTAGGTATTATCTTTGACATCGTTATGCATCTGAACTTTAAAAAATATTTCACTTCCTAATCAGATTGTTAATCTAAAGAAGATGGAAACACCATTACCATTTATAATAGTCCCTTAAAGTTCTAGGATATAATCAGATGGTATTTAGGGCATCTTAAAACCGTATAGTTTTATCTCTTAAGAGGAATTCCCAACAATCAACATATCATCCACATAACGTATCAAGCTGCCATTTGAGCATCTCTTTGTGTAGAGACAGTGAACCTCATTGCTTCGAGAATAGCCTTGAGAATTCATAAAAGCAACCAAATTTTGGTACCATTGTCTAGGGGACTATTTAAGTCCATACAAGTTCTTCTTAGGCTTACAAACTAGACTTTCTTTGCCAAGAACTACATAACCCTCTAGTTGTTCCATATGGATCTCATCTGTAAGATCTCCATGCAAGAAAGCAGTTTTCACATCCATTTGGACTAGCTCAAAGTCCTCCATTGCAAGGAATCCAAGCAACATGCACAAGGTAGTCATCTTGACCATTGGATGTAGCTTATATACCTATTTACATGGTAAAGATTTCTTGTCCTTTGGCAAAGGTACTAGTTCCCAAGTACCATTCTTGTGAATAGAATCCAACTCACTCTTCATGGCATGCTCCCACTTGACATGATCCTCCGTCTGCATAGCCTCTTTGTAGCAAGAAGGATCATCGACATCTGTTAGCATAAAAAACTCTAAACCTAGAACATATCTATCAGGTGGATGTAAGACACATGCAAAACGTCTCAATGGTTGTTGAACATGAATATGTGCAGAGTGATCTGAATGAACATTCTCTTGAACATCCCTATGTGCAATATTTTTATGCATGCTAACCCGAGGACTAGTATCCCCAAACACCACTTTTCTCACTTCAACCTCCTTAATGGGTTTTTTATGCATCTTAGACTCATTGAGAATGACATCACTACTTCTGATCACTGACCATGTTTCAAGATCCCATAAGCGATATCCAAATTGTCCTTCTCGACCATATCCAAGAAAAATGCATTTCTTTGACTTATGGTCCAACTTTTGTCTAAGATTCTTGGGTATATGAACATATGATTCACACCCAAAAACTCGAAGATGATCATAATATGGTGGCTTCCCTGTCCACAACTCTTGTGCCACTTTCAAACCTTTGGTAGTACTAGGTGAAAGGTTAACCACATGAACTGTAGTCAATATTGCTTCTACCCAAAAACCTTGTGAGAGGTTTGCATGATGTAACATAGAGACTACTCTATCTTGAATAATTCTATTCATCCTCTCAGCCACACCATTTTGTAGTGGGTATAAGGAGCTCTAAACTCTCTATGAATCCCTCTGGACTGACAAAAAGGCTGAATTCATGTGAGGTATACTCACCCCCATTATCTGAATGTAAAGCCTTTAGCTTAGTTCCTTTTTCAATCTCAACTGAAGCAAGCCATTTTCTGAAAGTAGGGAATACCTCAACCTTCGATTTGATAGGATATACCCAGACTTTTCTAGTAGCATCATCTATGAAAGTGACAAAGTAAAGAAAACCACATAAGGACCTAGTGGGCATAGGACCACACACATCTGTATGAAGGAGATCTAAAGGCTGAATTGAAGAGTCAATGTGTGTTCTATGCACATTTTTGGTTTGCTTTCCATATTGACAATGCTCACAAAATGAAAAATCAGAGAAAGATAACACAGGTAAGTAGCCAGAATGAGAACGATTTTCCATTCCACTATGAGATATATGGCCCAAACAACCATGCCAAATACAAGCCATAAGCTGTTCAGTAACAGCTAACAAGTGTTCTTTCTGTGATACAAATAAAGGATAAAGTGAGCCAACTTTGCTTCCTTTTGTAATAACCATATTGCCCTTTGATATACGAAAGGACCACCTTGTAACCAAGGTCATCAAGTTGACCAACTGACATCAAACTGCATGATAACTGAAGTACATGGTGTACATTATACATAGTAAATCTTGAACCATCAATGAATTGCACAACCACATCTCCAATACTCACAATGTCATACTAGTAAGAGTCACCAAGTCTCACGGTACCAAGAGACTTTGCTGCATAATTAGAGAACCATTCTCTATGTGGTGTCACATGGAAAGAAGCACCAAAATCTAGCAGCAATGTGTGGGAAAGAGAATCAGCCATGAGAGCCTCATTTGGCATAGCACTATCAAGTGTCAACACATTAGCATCATCAGAAATAGCATTAATTTCTTCAATCTTCACAGTCAAAGTAGATGGTGCGGGTAACTATCTAACATTCCCATCAACATTCTATCCTTTACCTTTAGCATTCTTTAATGCATAATAGTCTTTCTTCATATGTCCTTTCGTATGGCAATAATGGCATTCGAGATCCCTCTTCCTTGATTTACTTCTACCCTTATTCCATTGACCATTCTTTTCCGTGTTCTTGTTCTTGCCTTGTTGATGATTCTTTCCTTGGTAAGAATCATGAACATTATATGCATCTCCACTCTGAGTGCCAACCATAGATTTTCTACCAATCTCCTCACTCAAGAGTGATCCACATATGTCATCATTAGGGGAAAAAATGAACCCTGCATGGGCCTTGTAAGGATCCCTAATTTTTAGGGATTAAGCTTAATTCTGTTCTTGTTTAAGGGGACAAACTGCATTTAATAGGGCAGTTTTTAGTAAGCTGGAGTAGGCTTTTTTTTAAGCTTTAGTAGGCCTCTCTCTTTCTTCTTCTAGAGAGAGAGAAAGAGAATCTACTTTCCACATCATCAAACTCGTGCATGTATTTGAATAAAAAATGAGTTTTTTTTTTAAGTCTCATTTTCAGTGTATATTAACTCAAAAGGGCCGATTTTTTAATATATATGTCAGAAGTCACTTTTTTGGGCCCATTTTTGAAGTTTCTTTTAGAAAAAGTATAATTTTCAAGCTCCCTCCAAAAGTAAGTGTCACATCATCAAATCCGTGACTATGCTTCCCCCAAAAAATGAATTTTCTCAAATTTCATCATTTTCAGCCATGCATAGTGGAAAAATACACTTTAACCCATATACATACAAGAAAACATATTTTTTGAGCAAAACATATGCTTTAGAGTCACTTCCAACGAGTTTTTCATCTTTGTTTTTGATATTGCTGGTCATTAGCAAAGACGGTGTTGCCATGTATCACAAACTTCACAGTAGAACGTCCTCATGCTCCTGCATCAACAAGTATCCATGTTCGTGTGCCTAGAGATTTTGCTCCAAATACATGATGCAACAATGATGTCAATTCTCAAAATGATCGTCGTGCAGCTGGAGAAAAAAGTATTGATCTTTGGACGAATGGTTCACTATATCCTCTTGATCCAATATCTTCTTACCATCCAACATTCCATAACCTCTCAACTTTACTTCAGTTCATTGGTGCGGGTGAAGCTGGACTATTAGGTTACTGCAAGCGATTATCTACACATTCACATGCTATTGCTAAGTATTGGTTCCAACAATATCAACTCCATCATATGAGGGTGGTCACTTTAGAAAGCACAATCATATCTTTACAAAAACAACTTGCAGATTTGGAACAGGATATTGAAGCAAAACAAAGCACAATTTCAAAGTTAACTGCCAATCTCCAATAGCTGAAAGAGACTCAACTTGGTATGAGACATAGGAAAAGAGAATTGTCATCCTTTGAAGCTCTTTCAAAAGGTGGTGGAGCACGCAAACGACGTATATATGCAACAAGGTGAGTGTTTGTTTTACTTTTATATGTTTTAATGAAGATTTGTGATGGAATCTTTCATTGTGTAGGTCGTTTATTCAAGACATGACTGCTTCATCAACAACACAAGACCAATTCAAGCTGATGAATAGCTGTATAAACACCAAAGGAATCACTTCTACTTTAGACTCACCCATAGTAAAGTGTATTAGAGTTATTGTTGAAGCTTAGTTTTCAAAGAAGTTAAAAAACATTATCACAGTGCAAGATGTGCAGGCAATATGTGACAAAGCGGGCATTAGTAGAAATGGGTATACTGCAATGTACACCCTTGTGAGGCAAGGCTTACAAGCACAAGGTATTTCTCAAAGTATATTTCCATGCCCATATAAAGTGTCTATCAATAAAAAAACTTCAAATGAGGATGTGACTCGTACTATTTGACAATATTTATTCATAGAAGACATTATGCCTACCTCTATTTATCATCCAAATATTCCCAAGAAGCAATAAAAAATCATATCTACACAAGGATTTACTCACACTAAATTCAACAATATATTTGTGGATCTTCAGAAGCTTCAACAATCAATGGTTCACTTTTATAGTTCAACAATCAAAGGTACCCCTACTACATTTTATTTGGTGTTGAAGTTCTATTGCATTCAAGTGTCATATTAAGATAATGTTTTCTCTTTTGTGCACACTGTAATGTTAAGTTAAAGTTCATACTAAAGCTTGATAAGTGTCAAATCATAAAGGGTCGGCGACTACAAAGGTTGAGTGTGACGCTAATGAATGAAGTTATGGACCATCCAATGAGTGATGAACTTTAGGAGGGAGGGACCATTTGACTTACAGTGTGCAATCAAAGAGAGATATTTGGTGGTTCGGTGCTATAGAAGTTCCCAAAGAAACAAACAATGTTATTTCGTGGATTTTTAGTAGGACTCCATGGATTAGAGAAGTAATCTCTTCTCAAATACATGGGTAAAAGCTTTCTGTAGATGATATAGGTGATTTTGAGGTAGAATGGCATTTGGGTGGAGACCTTAAGAGTATGAAATGCATGTTAGGTTGTAAACAACGAGTATCTTCTCTCTATCCTTGCCCATATTGTACACAAGGTTACAAAGGATCTAAGAGACAGTCTAAACCTGCAAGGGCATTGATGAGAGTTGATGACTCTGAAGAAATTGATGAAATAGACTCATCGAATCACAGGGAATGGGAGATATCACTTTTGAGGTGTCCAATGTTACAGGAACCGACTCGTGATAAAATAAGCAATGATTGTAACCCCATTATTCCATTTCCATTAGTCATTGTTCACTTTTGTACTCTGAATGCATTCATGAGGATCTTTGATAGGCTTTTGAAGCTCCATGTTGAATATGAATTTGCAATGAAACCACTAGAGAGGTCTACAATAGCAATCCAAAAAATAGAAGATCTTTTGAATTCTATAGGTTGTCATGGTGGCCACGTATCTTTAGTCGTTAAGAAGTATGGTGAGTCTCAAGAGATTTTACAACAAGTTTCAATGACTGGGAAGAAGGCAAGACGTTTCTTTAAACGAGATGTGAATAGTCAAGATGATGGGAAATGGGAGCTTTGGAAGGACCTCTATTCAATTACAACAGACAATGATGGTCAGGTTGATCTCATTAACAAGCGAAAGAAGGTTTGGTCATCGTTCGATCAATTGTTACATTTGATGTGTTTGGTTTCCACTAATGCTTCACAACGAGAATAATTCCAAGTGACTTTGAAGGCGTTTACACAGTCATTCATTTTATCTTGGGGAGAAAGTGTAAGGGATTGAACTCACAACCTCTTGGTTAGGAATGTGATGGGCTAACCACTTGCCCCAAAAGCCATGGTTGAGGATTACTTCCTAATCCTCTCTCTTAGGGTGTGGTTCAACCATCTCCTACCAGGATTATGTTACATTCTTCCCCCCTTGAACTCCCTCGGGAATGTACCCAGACCAGCTATGGGACTGGTAGGATGTACCCTGGATGTACCCTGGCAGGATGTACCCTGACCAGCTATGGGACTGGCAGGATGTACTCAATCAAGTTCCATCCAAGGATTCCCAAGGAATTCACACATTGCAAGCTAGCTCATTGGAAAGTTCGTTCCGAGAGCTTTCCAACGGTATATTACACGCCTCAATCCGACCTACGGATTGGGAGATACACCCCAATCATTGTAAGGTCCATCATTGAAATCGACGCGCGTCTTCCACAATTCCTACCCTTTCACATGGAGGATGCCCAAGCGCCTTTTTTAGAGGCCATTGGATCATTCCACTTTGCCCAAGCCTACTTGCTAGGCTCTGATACCAATGTAAGGAATTGAACTCACAACCTCTTGGTTAGGAATGTGATGGGCTAACCACTTGCCCCAAAAGCCATGGTTGAGGATTACTTCCTAATCCTCTCTCTTAGGGTGTGGTTCAACCATCTCCTACCAGGATTATGTTACAGAAAGCAACATTACACATTACATAGTAAGTTTCGCTTACATTTTTTATTTGGTCTTAAACACTATGTCTATATCTTATTGACCAGATCATAGCATATTCTTTTTTCACATGGAGCATATTTTATGAATTGATATGGGTCACTGGACATTTTCAGTACACAAGGAATGGAGAAGTCACATTACAGGGCTAGAGGTGTTTACTTTAAAAACACTCATCATGGGGGTGGTCTACTCCAATCAAACTATTTAATAGAAATGTTCAATTGGTTTTTTCATACGACATTTGCTAGAAAATATGTAATGCAACGAGCATGTGAGTCACGAATAGCAAAGATTACACGAAAGCTACAACATGATATTGCAAGAGAGAAGTGGCTGTCGTCGTCAGGACCCGTACATCATGCCCAATGGCGTGCACAAAGAGTGCACGAGGGTTATACTTGGAAATAGTTTCCAAAATCTTAAAATGCATTATTCTTTTCAAGGTTTTTATAACTCCTTTCACTTCAAATAAGATTTAAGTGTTTTTGTGAATATACTTTTAATGTCTTAAAACTAATTTTTATCCATTTAAATGTGAATAGGACAATTCTTAAGTGAAAGGCTATAAATAGAGGTGTCCTTCCTCATTTTACCACTTTACAACCTAAGAGAATGGCATGCACAAAGCAGACTGCTAGAAAGGATCATGTCCTCTACCCTAGCCATGTGCAAGGTACTCAGCGCCTAACATGGATGACACCCCACAAGAAGCGTCGAACCACAAGCCACTCTTTTGGACGAAACTCGGGTGCAGGGACACAGTCTGGTAGCATTCCATCGTGGGGGGATGAAGCTTCACAAGAGAGAGATATGTATCACAAGAAATAAATTATTCCCCTTCGGCATCTGATGATGAGCCCCCAGTCAGGACACCACTCAAGGCAAGGCCCAAACAACGAGGACGGAGGCAAGTTGTGATGGAGACATCAAATTTAGCGAGTTCCTCAGATGAAGAAAGTATAAACGAGCCACCATGGAACAATGATGATATCCCCGTGAACCATGGAGTAACACAAGGAGGCAAGACACTCCCTGCAGGACAAGGACAAAGACCAACCGATGAAGAAAGAGAGCAAGGTCGAGTAGAGGAAGTAAATGATGAGGCAAGACCATCTAGGCGTGCTCCAAGAAGAAAGAAGAACTATCAACCATGTCGTAGACCACAACAACCACAACCCAACATCCCCCCAAATGCAAGAGCACCACAAAGGCGCAGAAAGCAAACCAGAGCCTTTGCAGAGGTTCGACACTATCAAAAGTCTGTGGAGATTCTTATTCCACAAAGGTCATTTGCAAGAGTTGTGAAGGAAGAGATCCCACGCTACTGTGCTGGACTTTGTATCCAAGGGATAGCCATTGAAGCCCTCCAAGAAGCTGCAGAGGCCTATCTTATATCAATGTTGGAGAACTCTAACCTGTGTGCCATCCATGCAAAGAGAGTGACAATACAACATAAAGATTTGCAGCTAGCTAGAAGAATTAGAGGGAATAACCCTTAACAAAAATTTGTACTCCATTGTTTGGAGAACTTTTTGTATATCCCATATGATGAATATTTTGTAAATCCCAAATGATGAATATAATCTTTCTCTTCTTATATTTGCTCCCCCAAGTGTTTATCTCTTAGTGTACATGTTTTGAAGTTTATTTTTCTCTTATGTATCTAGGTATCTTTTTCCAATACCTTTTTGAAGTGTTTTGCATAGTTTAATAATTCTTTTTATTGTACTTCTTGTAAGTAATAATGCATTTCATGGCTTAGAAATGCCAAAAAAAGGCCTGCCACAGAAACATGGGGATGGGCCCTGCAAAAGTTTTGCAGGGCCTATCCCGCGTTTCTATGGCAGGCCTTTTTTTGGCATTTCCAAGCCATGAAACCACATGCCATGCACATTGGGGCATATGATTGGCCGTAGATAGAGTGCACATCATGCTAACCCTCTCACCAATAGCTAAACATTGTTGATGAACATACATGTGCTTATTTACTGCTGCATGCTTATATGCACCCAGAGGAGTCTTAACTTTCTCTAATTATTGCACATAAGAAGAGTCTTCCACAATTCCCCAAGTGAAGGTTGTAATTGATGGACATAGACTTCCAATATAGGGAACCTAGTGCATGGGATGGCCTAGGAATGCAAAAAAAAAAGCCTGCCACAAAAACGCGGGGATAGGCTCTGCAAAACTTTTGCAGGGACCATCCCCGCGTTTCTGTGGCAGGCCTTTTTTTGGCATTCCTAGGCCATCCCATGCATTGTTGGCAACAAAAATAACAAGATTGATTGGAAAAAGACTGATTACAATATGAAAAAATTAAGACATTGTCAAAAACATAAAGACCATGCACATGTAAATTGGAAAAACAATAATTGGTATTATAAAGTTTTTACAATTGGCTCTTGGCCTTGAGCCTCTCCACTACATTCTTTCTTCTTTGAAAAGACAGTGGCAATTGGTAAATTCAAAACTGATTGGGATATTAACTGAGGGTATATCAATCCAAGACCTAAAGCTATTCCTTTGACCTAATATTTTTCCTCTAAAGTTAACTCCTAGGGTAGTAAGGGCAAGGGACTTCCTAACTAGAAATATACAATTGGTCCCTTGCATTATTGTAGATAGGAACAAAACTTTGCTCAAGGCCTTCAAACACCAAGTCATGAAGTGTCCTTGACGGGAAAAGTCTTTGTGGATTATGACAAAATCTTCCTTTGGCAATTTTCTAATGTAATGTGCCAAGGAAGAGCTATGGCCACGGGCAACACGGTCACCACCACTCCTTGCTGCAAATTTATCCACTTCAATTGATTCCTGCACATAGACAATCATAAAATTAAATAGATACATCTTGTATGAATATGAGACAACTTTGCTCCACAATAGGGGATGTTGGAATCTTCTTCTCCAAAATTCTTTCCCTTGCTGCGGCCAGATCTCCTTGAGTGGGATCTTGGTTGGCATGGCTCAAAATCTCTTCACACACAAATGCAATGGTGTCCGCAACTGAATCACCAAGTGGAATTGTTGCCTTTTCGATAATGTCAGAAGTGTTGTCCATGTGAACATCCGAGGTTGAGTAGAAAATACTAAGGCATTCGTCGAGGCGTAGACCGAATGCCTTCTCAATATCATGCAGGAACAAAAATTCCTCTCCGTCGACAAGTACAACTAAAAACATTTCCATCTCTACCTTTGGTAGAGTGGGTTCCACGGGCTCTAAGTTGGAGGGTGGACTATTATGTGTACTGGCTTCCTTTAATTTGTCCACTACTCCTTGTGGAAATTCTCTAGAGACTTTTTGACTCTCTTCTAATAAGTTGAGAGCTTCTGTCTGGGGTTCCTTCTTGTCATCTACAAAACCCCCAGTAACAAGATGGGGTAGGTCCATGGGTGAAGGTTCGGGCTTCTCATTGACAAAAAAGATGGTTGTTGCTATGTAGGAAAGATATTTTCTTCCCATTTTCATTTTCTTATTTAATTGTTTGATTAAGGGCAGTGTGTCATCTAACAGGTTCCTGAATCCTCAACAGCAGCCATGAAATGCCTTAAGCGCTTTGCAAACGCCTCATCTCCTTTATGAATGCAGAAAAGTAGGTCACAGAGGACCCATTTACACTCATATGCTGGAATATCTATAGCATATCTTAATATATAAAATTCCATAAAATCTGTGATCTCATCGATCACATCAGAGTTCATGGCTATTGTCCCTTCAAGATTAGGGACTCTATAGACTAGGTCATACAAATCCGTATGACCATTGTAGTTTGTAGTATCCAAAAACTCCATGAATAGATCTCGAGGAGATTTCATGGGAGTGGAAGTGCTAGCAGCCGTTGCTTGCGCTCGAGAATTCTATTGGCTTGTTTGTGCTTTCTAGCTCTTTGAGAGTGCAAATGTGAGAAATGAGCACATAGAACCCATTTTTATAGCAGTTTTAATTTTTTAAACTGACTGGGCCCACTTTTAAAAGTATAGAAGTGCAATTTCAGAAAATGTGTTTTTGATGACAAAATAATGCACAGAAAAAAACACGAGCAACCACATTTCAAAGTAGTGAACAGACTTTTTGACATTCCAAAAGTGTTGAAATTACCATTGCAGAGAAGAAGGTATATACAATATCTAACATGAATCGATTGTCTTACTTTTTACAAGGTTCTTAAAAAGTGCAAAAACCATGAGATACAATGACTAGGGCCCAAGAAGTGACATTACCAGGTTGCAAAAGAACTATGACAATGAGAGTTCTGTTCCATCGTTGCTCCAATCTACAGGGACTTTCATTTTGTATTCCATTCTTCTGCCCACCTGTAATCAATTGAAGTCATTAAATTGAAATAAGCAATAATGAAAAGATTACTTTAACAAAAGCACGAAACATTTCTCACCTCACGTCCTTGAATTTTGAATTTGGATTGGGTTAGACCTTCAAACCCCATAATCATCAAGTGTTCTCTCAGATTAGCCAAGGTCCGATGATTATTCACCAAAAGAGTTTCTATTTCATTGTTGGGCAATCTAAGCTTTATTTCAAATGAATGTAAATATCCCTCTGAACTTTGAAATGGTATCCATTTGCCAAGTTTGCAGATCCAACGATCATAGTAGAATCTGATGTATAATGAAGTACGTTGTTTCAAATATCAAAATCCTATACCTGTTCCACCTATTTTACAAAGATATTTATCACCTTTTGCAACTCCTTCTATCAAACCCCAATTTTCACCAAGAAGACTTTCGACGTGCTCATATGTGATATCTTTACACATGAACATGGTGGAAGTCTCTTGGAATGAGAATCCTTGGAATAAATATACAAAACAATGAATGGGAAAAGACCAGTGGAAACCTACAGACCTAGACACTTTTGTGAATTTCAAAGAGTTATGTATATCCATTACCATCTTTTGCTTCAAAGATGATACAGACCATATATCAAGTTTTGGCCACTCCAAGCTAAGAGGAGAATGTACTTCAATTCTCTCTAACTTTCCAAAACCATTCATTGTAGAGGGTACAACATATCTATGTGTGTAAAAGAAAACTCTATCATGGTAAAGTTGAGCAAGAGATATTTCTGGAAAGACTAGTGCACCAATATCTGCGTGCAATGCCTAGAAAGTACGTGTAAGACTATGAAGTGGTTGCTCTTCCACCAAAGTAGAAGGAAATATATCTGAAACAAACAAAAACATATCTAAATAGTTCAGAAATATATCCGACACAAGAAAACATAAAAAATTGTAGAGTAATACTTACAATTCACAGGATATCTCATTCTACTAGAGTTTTCAAGTTTCATAGTTGCCATTGTAAAAAGATGTTGTACAATAGCAACCATCCATTGTCTCTGTGCTTCTTGAAGGCAAGTAACTTTCCCTTCCAATGAAGATCTAAGTTTCCATGATCTCTAACTCGATGAGGCCCAAGTCTAGAGGGTTTCATGTACACCCATGCACCTTTGGAGTACTCATGTGATAGCCACTGTCCATCTGTGGCTTTGATATTGTGACATCTTAATGTGAGGATTTCATCTTTCGATCGCCTAGAAACTTTAGATGTTGTCATTGAAGCTAAAGGTCTTCAAGCTACAACGGTAATTCGAGATAGGAGATGCAAGTAGGTTGGAGTGTAGAAACAGGAGCTTCAATGGTGTGATACAGAGTGAAAGTAGTGGGAAAAGATGACTTTTTGGGACCTAGGTATGAAAACGTGAGATTTAGGAGAGAAATAACTCTTTTTTTATTATTTTTGAAAAATCCCATTTTTTCAGCTCAAAACATGCATGGATTTTGAATTTGGGGCCAAAAAATTTACTTTTGACCCTAAAAAGTAATGGGAGGTCCATTTTCACGTGTTATGATGAGTTTTTTAACTTTTTAAAAATTTTGAATTTTTGGGCCCAACTCAGTTACGAGATTCCTTCTCTCTCTAGAGGCAGCTCATTAAATAAGGGAGAAATATGTCCCCTCTTCCCCCTTCAGCCTAGTATTTTATAGGGCATAGACTATGTCCACCACCCTCTTCTGATTGGTCCATCACTAATCACTCCTTAATCTAAAAGGCCCATTCAGGGTTCATTTTTTCCCCTAATGTCATAGACGAGTTTACCACCAAGTGCACTATTGCTAATAGTTGTGCAAAATGTATCCCATGATGATGGCAAGGTGCACAATAGCAATACTTCTTTCATTTCACTATCCATATCCATTTTCTGAGCCTCGAACTGGGAGAATATAGCATCAAACTCATTTAGATGAGCAGCAACACTATCTGTGTCCATGTGAAGGTCATATAATTTTCTCATAAGATACACTTTATTTGATGCTGTCTCTTTTTCATATGTATTGCATACCTTCTTTCAAAGCTCCTTTGCACTTTCAGAGTCTAATACTATAAAGTAAACATTATCTGCGAGGTGTAAGTGGTAGACCTGGCCGTTTCATCTATTTCATCCCAATCATCTTCATCCATGTGAGCAGGCTTCTTTGAAATTCCATTTACTCGCTTCCATTGCCTCCTTTGAATCAACACATCTTTAATCTGATTCTTCAGTAGAGAAAATTTTATGCCATCCAATTTTTGGATCTCAAAATGGTCTTTGCCCTATAAGTTATAGCTCCTCCTCGGAACACTAGCACTAGACCTTGATCCACCAGAAGTGCATGAGACCTCTGATGCCATGATGTGGAGAACTAAATAGAATGATAATGGAGCTAGAAGAGTCCAAACACCAACGAATAAGTGTGTCAAGGAGTAAATCGGCCATTGTATAGCTAATTAAACCAAAAATTTGGAAAAATTTTGCTAGAGTATCCTCTGCAAAATGAGCATATGACCAGTGTCAAAATATCATAAAACTGCAAGTACTGACATGTTTACCTACATAGAGAATCATTGACTCCATTGCATATAATCAATTACCCAACAGAAGCCAACTAGGCTTATGGAGCACCTATGAACAACTATCATACATCTCCTATGGTGATGTTAGGTAAGTCTTCCACCTGCATCACTGAAGAGAGCTCCACATCTGGGTGTCTCCCAATTAAGAAAACCTCAAGACAACCCTCTTTATCAAACATAAAAGGCTTTATGCAAAAAACATAATTGTTATATCAATGACCACATGGACGTACATAACTGATATCCACAAGAAGCATACATGTTGTGTATGTGCTCAATATATTCCATAAAATGACATTAAAAGGCTGAATGCATAGCCCAAAGACTAGCCAACAACACCTGCAAGTGTCTGTCAACTTTGATGTTTTAGGCTCAAAAAACCTGCATAAATTTATAGCGGTTGCTCCCACCAAAACTAAAAACCTTTCAAGAAACTTGTAGTTTTATGAGCGTGGCTGAAAACACAGCCCCAAAGGTTGATATTGATTGTGGAAGAAGTACAAAGAACATTCTTTGTGATGTTCTTGGACCTGTGTGAAGAGAACTATGTGCAAAAGTACTTCAAAATGGCTCCCAAAAGCACCCCAAAAATGCTTCAAAAATAGGCTTTGAAAGCAAAGAATGAAGCTTTGAGGGAGCAAAACATGTTCAAGGTAATGTTAACCTTAGTCTTTCCCCTTCTTTAGACACCACAAGAGTGTAGCTTAGTGGCAAGGGATTGCCACGATTAAGCGAGCTGTAGGGGGAACAGTAATGGGATGGGTGACCTCCCGGGAAGTACCGGGGACCTCTATCTTCCTTGATCGTTGAGATCCTCCCTTGCGTGTAGCCAATGGTGCCAACGGTGACTTCGATGACTCGGATGATAAGGTATGCCAAGGTCTATGCCTTCGTCGCTGCCTTAGTCGAAAGCCAGGGGAACGAAACAAAGCTTTTGCATCAAACTGCTCTGATACCAGTGAAGTATTTTGTTGGTGATGCACCATGGTGCACTCTCCTTCTCGAGATCTCCATGATGATATCCTCAGAGTAGAAAACTGAGCTCCTAAGGCCGCACATAGTATTCCACACAGAGGCTATAGAATACGCACACAAGGACCATGAAGACAAACTTCTTAGGTCTTACAAATGCGATCGAACTTACAGTCTGTGATTGATCTGGCCACTATATGTTTTATTAAAGAACATATACAAAGAAGTGACCAGTGGCCATTTGGCCTTTCACATGGATACTAACAATAACAGCAAATAGGGAAGTATATTCAAACATAAAGATGTGATGGAGGAAGTGAATACATGTCAAATGCGTTTAGTAGCTTTCTAAAAAGTCATGGAATTTGAGGTCATTGTTTATGAAAGTACAGACCACAACAAATAGCATTGTTGAATGCAAAAATAGATATATTACATCATGAATAGAACTCCAACTATTGCTATACATCAAGTTAAAGAGAAGTTTACACATAAAAAGCCAAACTTATCACATATGAATGTATTTGGTTGTATTGCATATGTACATGTTCCAGATGAGTTCAAGATGAAGCTTGATCCAAAAGTAGAAAAATGCATCTTCATTGGGTGCCCCCTTGAGCAAAAGGGATATTATTTTTATGATCCACTCACACGATAGTTGAAGGTAAGTAGAGATGTGGTGTTTGATGAAATCTCAAGCTTCTATGCAGATGCCAAAGAATGACTTGATTTTGACTCAAATGACAAAGAAAATGCTAAAAATTCAACTGTAGAATCTCAAGTTTTTAGTGGACTTGATGCATCACCAAGCAATAGTTCCAACTCAAATCCATGGAGTCAAATGGTGCATGGAAATTTCACTCCAACAAATTCATGAAGTACATCAAAGAAAGGTAAAGAAAAGATTTTTGCTCGTAGTAAAACATCGATAAGTTTTGAAGACATTGATGGAGATTCAAGCGGTTCAAAAAAGAGCCTTGATGAGGAACTTGCATTGCCCTTTTTTATGACTCCAAAAGTAAGAAAGGCACATGCAGATGATACAAGGAGAAGTGACCCAAGACCAAGAGGATGTGGGAGGATACAGAATTCAGTGCAACGATTGACGTATGATAGTTACATGGCTCATCATTGTGTCTGCATGACCTAGGTTATATAAGGTGTTGAACCTTCTTGCTTTAAAGATGAAATTGGAAATGCAGATTGTGAGAAAGCTATGAATGATGAGATGGCTACATGTTATGGAAGAGAAACATGGAAGCTAGTCCCATTGCTGCAAGAAAAGAAACCCATAGGTTGCCATTGGGTTTATAAGGTAAAGCACAATGCTGATGGTAGCATAAGCAGGTACAAAGCATAATTGGGAGCAAAAGGATATGCACAAACATATGGCATTGATTATGAGGAAACATTCCACCTTGTAGCTAATATTTCTACTGTGAGAGCACTTATTGCATTAACTACAACAAAGGGATGGACTTTGCCTCAGTTGGATGTGAAGAATGCTTTCTTACATGGTGAGTTGCAAGAAGAAGTAAACATGGACCAACCACAAGGATATGATGACTCAAAGCACCAAGAATTTTTTTGTAGGTTGCAAAAGACTCTGTATAGGCTTAAACATGCCCCTCGTGCTTGGCATGCAAGGATTGCTGATTACTTAACCACCATTGGATTTTCTTGTTGATGACTTGATTGTAGATGGTGATAATGAAGAAAGCACTAAAGAGGTAAAGCAACTCCTTATGCAGGAATTGGACATGAAAGATCTTGTTGTGTTATGCTATTTCTTGGGCATTGAGTTTATACATACAAAAACATATATATGGATGTCGCAAAGGCAATATGCCTTGAGTATGTTGCAAAGATATGGTATGGCTGATTGTAAGCCAATGTCTATGCCATTAGATTATAATTGGAAGTTGGATACTAGATCAGGTGAAGCATTGGAAAATGCTACTATGTATATGGAAATTGTGGGATTTTTTATATATCTCACAATTACAAGGCGTGATATAAGCTACATTGTCTGACTTGAAAGTCAAATTATGCAGATTCCCAAGAAACCACACTTAGATGCTTTTAGATGCACTCTACGGTATGTGAGTGTGTGTACCTAAGTCACGAGGCCTTAGGGACTTGGGTCAAAGAGACTAAATCTTGTTTGCCACACAAGTACGTATAGTGGTGGATTGACACATGCTTAATTATCAATCCGAAGAACCGACTTAACCAAGTGTACAAGGACGTGTGCACTCATGATGGACAATGAAGTGGTTCAGCTAAAATGCATGAGAAAAGACCAAACTACCTCTCTGACTCACTTAATCTCTGAAAGTCTCTGTCGCGATACCACTTATAGTAGTAAATACAAATTCGAATGTTTCTCCTAGCTCCCAACTCTGAATGCAGCCAATAGTGAATTCATTTCGAAGCTCTCGACGAGACACATCTATTAGCAATATTTTGACTCAAATCTGACAACTGGTCTTCAAGTTATGGCCAAAACAATGAATCGTGGGAAACACCTACACTCACTCCACAACTCGTACTTACTCACACACACACTACAATAGCTCAAAAGTGATGGGGAGGGGTAGAAAATAGTCCTACACACACATTCCAAGCTTCACACACACACAAAAGATCATAGAGAAGATGAAAATCTGCAGGAAAGAAGAAAATTCAAAATTTTGGAGCTCTCCTTCTTCACAATGGCAAAAAGTCTTTACAAAGAGTCACAAAGTGACTTATATACATGTGCCCTAAAAATGATCCTTTCACACAAGTGACCGGCACTTTATTGACTAATCTCTATTCTCCTACTATTTTACAAGAAATACGTTACAATGTGTTGGACTTATGCATCCAGAGGACTCCTCTAGTGCATTTGCATAGCTTTGAGGGAATTTCCTAGGATTTTGAAGAAGAAAATTATGCCCATTACTTTGAAAATTTTGGGGCTCCTCTTTTGTGTCTCTTTCCTCTGCAACACTCTCCCCCTCTTTGTCTCTATCGTCCCTTGATAGGCTTTGTTCTTCTGTCAGCAGTTTGCTTATGGCTCTTGAACACACGCACCCAGTGGTAGAAGAAACAATAAGGTCGGTTAGAAAATTTGTTACTTTATCCGAAGTTAATCCTTTGTTTCTTTAAGCCCCTTGGTATTCCTTATATCACACGTTTGGGTTGTTGTATTAAGTCTGGCTGCCACGCATGCCATCAGTGGCTAAGAATGTGATATTCTTAGTCACTCTTCAACTTCTCAGCCTCTCCCCTTTCTAACTTTTGGTCTTCTGATTTGTCTTTGTCTTCGCACATCGGACCCTGTTGTATTGCTTGGAGCCTGTTTACTTCTTTTTTGGCGCACACCTCATTTTGCTGACCTCTACTCTCTTTTAAGCGAGCATTACATTTTAAAGGTCCTATTTCTAAATCTTCTTTGTCATCCTCTAGGACCTGTTTCATTTCTTTCCACCACACGCATCCAGTGGACGAGGAGGCAGCTTGGACCTTCAGACAATTGGTTATCTTATCCAATGAAGAATCTTTTGTGTTATGTCTCTCCTTCCGGCTTGCTTCGCTTCACCGCCTGCTCTTGGTGGATGAGGAAGCTGTGTGCAACCTCCCATGAAATGTCCTGGTTTTTATCTTTCTTTAATTCCACTCCTCAGGACCTGGTTCTTTGGTGTTGTCGCCTGGTGCGTGCCCCTGCGGGGCTTTGGGCAGAGAGTTGTTCTTTTTCTTGGTCAAATTTGTTCTTTACCGAGCAAAAAGAAAAAAAAAAGAAGATCAAAGAATAAAACTGCTCAGTAAAGAACAAAGTTGACCAAGAAAAAGAACAAATCTCTGCCCAAAGCCCCGCAGGGGCACGCATCAAGCAACAACACCAAAGAACCAGGTCCTAAGGAGTGGAATTAGAGAAAGATAACAAGCAAGACATTTCATGGGAGATTGCACACATCTTCCTCATCCACCAGGAGTAGGCGGTGAAGCGAAGCAAGCTGGAAGGAGAGACAGGACACGAAGGATTCTTCATCGGATAAGATAACCAATTGTCTGAAGGTCCTACCTGACTCCTCATCCACTAGATGCATGTGGTGGCAAGAAATGAAATAGGTCCTAGAGGATGACAAAGAAGATTCAGAAATAGGACCTTTAAAATGTAATGCTCACTTAAAAGAGAGTAGAGGTCAGCAAAATGAGGTGTGTGCCAGAAAAGAAGTAAATAGGCTCCAAGCAATACAACAGGGTCCGATGTGCAAAGACAAAGACAAATCAGAGGACCAAAAGTTAGAAAGGGGAGAGGCTGAGAAGTTGAAGAGAGTGACTAAGAATATCACATTCTTAGCCACTGATGGCGTGCATGGCAGCCCGACTTAATACAGCAACCCAGACGTGTGATATAAGGAATACGAAGGGGCTTAAAGAAACAAAGGACTAATTTCAGATAAAGTAACAAATTTTCTGACAGTCCTTATTGTTTCTTCGACCACTAGGTGCATGTGTTCAAGAGCCACAAGCAACCTCCAGACAAAAGAACAAAGCCTCTCAAGGGACGACAGAGACAAAGAGGGGGAGAGTGTTGCAGAGGAAAGAGACACAAAAGAGGAGCCCCAAAATTTTCAAAGTAATGGGCATAATTTTCTTCTTCAAAATCCTAGGAAATTCCCTCAAAGCTATGTAAATGCACTAGAGGAGTCCTCTAGATGCATAAGTCCAACTCACTCTAACATATTTCTTGTAAAATAGTAGGAGAATAGAGATTAGTCAATAAAGTGCCGGTCACTTATGTGAAAGGAGCATTTTTAGGGCACATGTATATAAGTCACTTTGTGACTCTTTGTAAAGACTTTTTCCATTGTGAAGAAGGAGAGCTCCATAATTTGGAATTTGCTTCTTTCCTGTAGATTTTCATCTTCTCTATGATCTTTTGTGTGTGTGTGAAGCTTGGAATGTGTGTGCAGGACTGTTTTCTACCCCTTCCCATCGCTTTTGAGCTACTGTGGTATGTGCGTGAGCAAGTACAAGTTGTGGAGTGAGTGTAGGTGTTTCTCGCCATTCGCTGTTTTGGCCATAACTTGAAGATCAGTTGTCAGATTTGAGTGAGAAAACCACCAATACATGCGTCTCTTTGAGAGCTTCAAAATGAATGCACTACTGGCCATATTCTGTGTTCGAAGATGGGAGAAACATTCAATTTTATATTTACTGTTGTAAGTGGTATCGTATCACACAGTTTTAGAGATTAAGTGACTCGGAGAGGTAGTTTGGTCTTTTCTCATGCATTTTAGCTAAACCACTTCATTTTCCATCATGAGCGCACAAGGAAAATCTGCAGGAAAGATTTTCCCGGCAACGAAAGAGACAGCACACGAAGGATTCTTCATCGGATAAGATAACCAATTGTTTGAAGGTCCTAGCTGCCTCCTCATCCACTGGATGCGTGCGGTGGAAAGAAATGAAACAGGTCCTCGAGGAGGACAAAGAAGATTCAGAAATAGGAACTTTAAAACGTAATGCTCACTTAAAAGAGAGTAGAGGTCAGCAAAATGAGGTGTGCGCCAGAAAAGAAGTAAACAAGCTCCAAGCAATACAACAGGTTCCGATGTGCAAAGACAAAGAAAATCAAAAGACCAAAAGTTAGAAAGGGGCGAAGCTGAGAAGTTGAAGAGAGTGACTAAGAATATCACATTCTTAGCCATGGTGTGCATGGTAGCCCCAGTTAATACAGCAACCCAGACGTGTGATATAAGGAATACCAAGGGGCTTAAAGAAACAAAGGATTAACCTCAAGTAGAGTAACAAATTTTTTGACAGCCCTTATTATTTCTTTGACCACTGGGTGCGTGTTTTCTAGATTCATAAGCAAGCTGCAAACAAAAGAACAAAGGCTGTCAAGGGACGACAAAGACAAAGAGGGGGAGAGTGTTGCAGAGGAAAGAGACACAAAAGAGGAGTCCCAAAATTTTCAAAGTAATGGGCATAATTTTCTTCTTCAAAATCGTAGGAAATTCCCTCAAAGCTATGTAAATGCACTAGAGGAGTCCTCTGGATGCATAAGTTCAACTCACTGTAACATATTTCTTGTAAAATAGTAGGAGAATAGAGATTAGTCAATAAAGTGCCGGTCACTTGTGTGAAAGGACTATTTTTAGGGCACATGTATATAAATCACTTTGTGACTCTTTGTAAAGACTTTTTATCAATGTGAAGAAGGAGAGCTCCAAAATTTCGAATTTGCTTCTTTCCTGCAAATTTTCATCTTCTCTATGATCTTTTGTGTGTGTGTGAAGCTTGGAATGTGTGTGTAGGACTGTTCTCTACCCCTACCCATCGCTTTTGAGCTACTCTAGTGTGTCTGTGAGCAAGTGCAACTTGTGGAGTGAGTGTAGGTGTTTCCCACCATTCATTGTTTTGGCCATAACTTGAAGAGGGATTGTTAGATTTGAGTGAAAATACCAACAATAGATGCGCCTTGTCAAGAGCTTTGAAAAAAACTTGTATTGGCCATATTCAAAGTTCAGAGCTGGGAGAAACATTTGAATTTGTATTTACTACTGTAAGTGGTATCGCGGCAGACACTTTCAGAGATTAAGTGATTCGGAGAGGTAGTTTGGTCTTTTCTCATGCATTTCAGCTGAACCACTTCATTGTCCATCATGAGTGCACATGTCCTCATACACTTGGTTAGGTCGGTTCTTTGGATTGATAATTAAGTGTGTGTCAATCCACCACTATACATACTTGTGTGGCAAATGAGATTTACTCTCTTTGACACAAGTCCCTAAGACCTCGTGACTTAGGTACACACGTTTTTGGCACCGTTGTCGGGGAATACACTCAACCAAGGTGCAATCATGATGGTTATAGTCTAGAGTGAAGGAATCATACTTGTAGAAGTGAATTCGTTGAGTGGCAAGTAGTCAGACACTTCAACACTTGTTACTTCACATCCTAGAGGTGTGTGTAATGGGTTTTTAGGTTTAGGGTTAGGAGTGAAGGAGAGAAGAAAGAGTTAGGGTTAGGTCAAGAAGAGAGGTGGAGTAGGAGTAAGTTGAAATCACCAAGAAAATTTCCAAAAAAAAAATTCCAAATTAGTGTAGAATAGGTTTTAGGTATCACAAACTATAAAACCCAAAAATTATAGTTCATTTGACACATGCTCAGAAGTTGGTATCATCTGCAGACTGCGATCAGTATCATCAGTGTGGTATCGCACGAGGTGAGCTAAAGAAAGGAGCTAGGAGCACATATCCGGATTGAGACACTCTAGAAGGTAAGCCACATGAGTTTTGGGTTACAAAAATCAGTTCATAATCACCACCACACGTGATTAAAGTCATTTTTGGTATCACGGGGTGGGAGAGAGAGATTTAAGAGGTTTTTTGAGTGAGACAGGTGGTGAGGAGTGAAGAGGAGTGAGAGAGAAACTAGAGGGTGCAAAAGTTTTTGTGTTTGAAATGATTTTGGCTATAGTATCGCGATCGGTTCAGTTTTGGTATCACGATACCAAAATTCCCTAGTATCATGATACTCGTCGAAGTATCGTATCATCGCATACCACTTGAGGTATTGCGATACCATTTTTGGTATTGTTTCAAGCTCGTATTACGATCACAATCCACCAGTGGTATCGTATCGCGGTCCACTTGGTATCGTATCGTCTCGGTCACGGCATCGTATCATCGATCGAGCGGTATCGTATCGTGTGCAAATCCAGTATCATATCATTGACTCTTTGGTATCGTATCGTGTGGAACGGGAGTATCGTATCGTGCAAAACTCAAGTATCATATCGTGCATTGTTGCGGTATCGTATCGCTATAGTGCATCGATATCGTATGGTGAGGATACCTAGTATCGTATTGTGACTAATCTTAGTATCCTATCGTTGAAATTCTAGCATCATATTGTGTACCAAAGCAGTATCGTATCGTGCATTCAGGTAGTATCATATCGACTGAGCACATAGTATCGTATCGTGTAGAGTAGTGGTATCGTATCGTGTGAAAAGCAGTATTGTATCCTGTGAAAAGCAATATCGTATCATTGACTCTCTGGTATCATATCGTCGATTGTCCGAGTATCGTATCGTGACCTATAGTGGTATCGTATCGTCGACAAACTGGTATCGCCTAGTGCAGTATCGCCAGAGTGGTATCGTCTAGAACATTCTGAGCATTTTTAAGGGCAAAATTGAGGCATTTGAGGAGCCAATTAGGGAGAGAATTAGAGCCCAAGATAGTCATAGGAGGGTGAATGAACTTAAGATCAGGAAGGGTGCTAAGTAGCCGAAGGAGCGTTATTTCATCGGTAGGAAGTGCAACTCAAGCCAGTCACCGCTCTATCTATTTCGACACCTCTAGTGATTCAGAAGAGGAGATACCCATGGCTTCAGAAGACATGCAAGGTCCTATTCCTAGGAGAAACTTCATGTCCACGGTAGAGGGAGAATACCGTACCTCTTTACAATATGCGTCCACTAATTCCCAAGAGATTCCCATCTACCTGGATGGTTTAAATAGATCAGTTTCTAGGATGGTAACCTCCACTCATTCCATAATTGTGCCCAGACTAGCCATCAAGTATGAAGGAGGAGCATACATGGATAAGTTGGGTCACATCTACATAGTGACAAAGCACCCAAATCTTATCAATGAGAGAGGAGGATTAGAAGGGCAAGAACATTCAAGAAGACCAGACCCTAAAGAGTTGGTAACCACTCCTAAAGGTAAATCAGTAGTGACTTGAGTCTTGAGAGGGGATTTGATACCTCAAGATGATTACTTACTAGAAGTCTACTTGATCCATGGATCAGACTTACTATTACAAACTGACTCACCTGCACGTGGACACGAGGAATGTCCCATTACCTTTTACGAGTTGAAAGATCCTGAAGACCAGTCCAGAGTAACATACCTAGACAAGGATCAAAGAAGGTATTGGCTTGTTGATGCCATTAATAGAGATCGATTGAAGTATATGGGGTTGCTTGTATTCCCTTAGCAAGAGCAGGCAACTACCTCCCAGAACCCCTTCGGGACACAACAAGAGTCAGAGTAGACAATGTTGAGACAAACTAGCCATCGTAGTGTTCCAAACCAAACCCATGTGCAATTCACAATGCCCGGAATGCAAACACACCATCAAACTCACGCGGGAATAGGTAACCAATACCAGCCACCAGTGAGACCAAGACCACCACTAGGAGTGCAACCTAGAATACCCCTAATTAGACCAGCAATTTCTGTAATGCCTAGACAACCAGAGCCCATGAGAAGATTAAGACTGATTCCAGTGGCTAAGTGCATGAGAAATCATTATGACAGGATGGGAGAACCTTACGACCACATAGCTGAATTTAAACAAGTCTTAAGAGCGGAACAAGTGGATGATTTCTTTGTGCAGTACGAGTCCTTTGGACTCACTCTCACAGGAACGGCCTTGACATGGTTCCAGCCCTTAGATCCCAATCAATTTGGAGACATTGAGCAATTATTTCAAGAATTCATAGGGGAATTCACTAAGAGAGGGATTAAACACAATTGTTCATCTTTAATCCATAGCTTTAAACAGGATCCAAATGAAACTGTGAAAATAGTTGCCCGAAGATTCAATCAATATGTGGATAGATGTCTAGTAGCAGAAAGACCCACGCAACAAAAAATGATATCATTATTCCTGGACGGACTAACAAACGGAACTCTAAGAACTTTGGTCTATGTGAAAAGACTACAGACGTTGAATGAATGTCTTCAAGAGTGTATTGACCTAGAGGACAACCTAGCAGATGATCTCAAGAGTACAACCAGTCCTACTAAATCAGAAGACACTCGAAGCACAATAACATCCAACTCTAGCAACGTAGAAGAATTAGTAGAACTGGTAACGAAGAAGTTAGGAGTTTACAGACAAAGGAACTACTAGCATCCATCACTAAGAATACCCATGTTACGAAGATGTAGCCTATGTGGAGGTGATCACCCCACTCACATGTGTGCCTCAAGCTTACCCGTATAATAGGCAGCCACATCAAGGAACCGCTTTGTATTGCCACATAGAACAAAAATACACAAATCACACCACTAAAAATTGCCCATTCAACAAGCAGACACGACCTGCACAACAACCTCAGTATGAGCCATATGGATACCCACCTAGAGAGCCAGGTAGGGAGATTCCTAGGTATAATCCCTACCTAGGACCATCGGGAGCGCCGAGACCATATGAGCATATGAGCAAAAATTTGGAAACCCTCAGCTAGTGTTAGGACCACAACCGCCTCTTCCTCAACATGTGGTACCTGTCAAGTATGCCCAATCAGAGGAAAACTTAGAAGAAGCCATAATGCCAGCATCACCAATAGCGAGTGTAGAATCGATGAACCCAAGATATGAGCAAACCCAAGGAGATTACTACTCCTATGATGCTAGTATGATGGAGTACGAGCAAGCTTATGACCCGCAATACTATGCAAAGGATATGACAATGTCTATGGACCAGAGGTGGCCACACTAATGTACACTGCACCTAAAGCAACAGCACCCATAAGACCACCGATCAGACCACCAATGCCAAAAGGAACATATTATAGATGCGGAGGAGACCACATTATTAGAGAATGTACAAGACCATACACCCCACCAACCCCTAGAACATGGGAAGGATATTGCAATGATTGTGGAAAGGAACATTTCTTTAGAGATTGCCCAAAAAATCCCAATAAGGCTCAGGACACTACACCTATTAATGTGATCAAAGTAATAGAAGCATCGAGAAGTGACAAGGAGTACACTGTACCATTAAAAGCCATCACACGAGCTCAAACAAAAAATCAAGAAAAAAGACGAGTAGACCCGGAACTAGAAAAGGGTAAAACCCTAGAACCCAGAATTCAAGTAGTGGAAGATTCAGAGGACCCACACGACAGTACCCAAACAACAAAAAGGCAGAAGTGGAAGGATAGGAGAGAAAAACTCAAGGAAAAATGGATGAAAAAATAAACAAGGAAGACAAGAAGCATATGCACAACAATAAGAAATCTAAGGAACTTGGCATTCAGGAAGGAATTTCCACTACACCACAGACACGAGAACCAGAGAAGCCAAGATCAATTCTAGCCAACCCAAAGCCAGATGATTTAGACATGTGGTTGAAAGCTTACCAAGCTAGAATCAAGAATGGACCGAATGTAGAGCAATGAAAAGCTTTACCCACAAGGGGAGTTAGAAAAGGAGAGGCTAGTGATTTGTAGAAAACTCATAGAGGTAGCTTAGGCCACCCTAGAGAAGACTATCCCAGCTCTCCCTAAGACGAGAATATCTGAGGAACAATACCATGATTGTGTTAAAGCCAAGGACAAGAAACCAAAAGAGACAGATGATAAGCCATAACTACTGAAAACCCAAGACAAACCTATGTACATAGTTTCAGATTTAGAGGCTGACTGGCCAAAAGATTTGTGGACTAGAATTCGAGAAGATCAGTGGAAAAGGAATGGAGTTGCGAAACCTCCTTTTGAGGCATTAGATGTGGAAGATTTTCAACCAAAGCCAAACATGGAAGAAATATATGAGGAAGTCTCTAGACTAGACCAAAATAGGGAAGAAGCCCAGAGCATTTCGATGCTACCAAATTACATGGGGGAATATGAGGAGGAGTCCATAATCTTTCGTGCTCCGATTGTAAGAGGAAAAGAAAAGGGAATCTTGGATAAAAAATCACACAATCTAACAAAACTTAAAAAGACCAAAGTACAATGCGAATTGACTGTGGAAGAATTACTTCATGTTAAACCGCAATTATGGAAACAATTCGTAGGACAGTTGGAGTTAGAGCAGGAGAAGAACGAAAAGGGAGCAAGGGAAATGGAAACTCATCTAACGTACAAATCCCAGTTGATAAGGTTGGAGAATTCAGTGAAGGATATGAGGATAACACACGTCTACCTGTCACGTACAATGGATACATGACCAAGGCCATACTAGACACAGGAGCAAGAGTAGGTATCGCTACCAAAGAAATTTGGGAGAAATGGGCAAAGCCTGCCCTACGACCAACTCGTATGAAGCTTCAATTAGCAGATGGCCATGTTGGGAAACCATTGGGAATATTAGGAAAGATCAAATTAACCACCTGTGGAGTTGAATTTGAGCTTACGTTAGCTATATGTAAATTTGAAAGGCCAACAATTATGAAATGATATTAGGATGATCCTTCATGAGACAACTACGGGTAGTGCAAGATTGGGGACGAGACTCTTTATACCTCCAACATCAAGGAAACACTACCAAGATAAATTTGCATACATTCGCATATCGAGATGTACCTCCATTACAATGGAATCCCATACACAAGGAGGAAGATGATTTGTCTATTCATAGTGCTGGATCGAGCGATCAATCATGGATGCATGAGGATGCCCAATTATGGATGTGTAAAGAAGCCAAGAAAGAGGATAACAAGATGAAGTGTTGGCCCATAGGACATCCAAATTATCGACCCATAGAGGACCCAATCTACATGCCTCAACTTTTCCCGGATAAAGCATTCAAACCACACCGTTGGATGGAAATCCTAGCAATATGCGTAAATGAAGAATTCTTGACCATGAATGAATGTGTGGATGAAGAAGGGTTCAACGTAAATTTATACATGGTAGTCCTGCAAGAGGCAGAAGCCAGAGAAATATTAGAAAAGGAATGGAAAGAGGAATACGAGAGCATAGAAATGGAACCAGAATTTGATTCGGAGGAACATTATTAAGAAGCCATTCAAGCTGAAGAGAAGTATGGAACAACCAAAGTGTTAGCAATAGAATCAGCCCCTATAGTACCACATGAAGAGGAAAGTGTGAGTAAGATCGAACCAACCCTTGATCTTTTTGAAGTACCGGAACATTTCAAAAGATATGAAGTAGAAGAAAGGAAAATAGCCATACAAATGCCTAAGAGAGAGGCAACAGAAGGAGAGGCGTATGACAACAAAGAACAAACAAAAAAGATCATAGTAGCCATAGAATATGGAGAAGAAAGATGCACATACATCGAAAAGGATGTGTCAACGGAGAAGGAAGAAGAATTGATACGATTGATACGAGAATATCGAGATGTATTTGCTTGGACCTACAAGGATCTCAAGGGTGTGGAACCCTCCATTTTTTCTCATAGAATACCAATGACATCAGAGGCAAAATCATCAAAACAACGCCCTTACACATATAACGAGGTTTATGCCACAAAAATAAAAGAGGAAATAGACAAACTATTAGCGCCTAGATTAATTTATGAGATAGAACATACTGAATGGGTGTCACCATTAGTGGTTGTACCAAAAAAGAACGGGAAATTAAGAGTGTGCATTAATCTAAAGAAAGTCAATGCAGCCACGATTCATGATAGCTACCCATTACCTATCATTGATCACCTTTTGGAAAGAGTTGCAGGAAAAGACATCTATAGCTTCTTAGATGGATTCTTTGGATACAACCAAGTAGCTATTGCTATTGAGGATCAACATAAGACCGCATTCGTGACTGAATGGGGGGTCTATGCTTTTAGAGTGATGCCTTTTGGACTCACTAACACACTTGACTTTCCAAAGATTAATGTGTCATGTATTCAAAGAATTTCTAAAGAAAAGTATGGAAGTGTATGTAGACGACCTATGTACATATTCAAATCAAAGGCAAGAACACATTTCTGAATTGAGAAAAATATTTGATAAATGCCAACAATATAGGGTCTGCCTAAATCTTGAGAAGTGTGTCTTCATGGTAAGACAAGGGAAGATTTTAGGACACATCGTGTCGAGAAACAGAATATCTACGAATGAAGACAAGATCAAGGTAATTCCAGAACTTCCTAGACCAAAGAATGCAAAAGAAGTGCAAGCATTTATGGGTCATTGTGGATACTACCATTGATTTATCCACATGTATGCCATAATTGCCAAGCCTTTGTATGGATTGTTGACTCAATTCACGTGGACGGACGAATGTGAGAAGGCATTTAATGATTTAAAAAGGCGGCTTAGCACAACTCCTATTTTGAAAATGCCTAATTGGAACAAGCCTTTTCATATTCATGTGGATGCTTCTAATTACACAATAGGATGCATCTTAGCTCAGCCAGCAGATGAAGGAGAGGGATTAGGGATGGTGTACGCTGTAAAGAAATTCAGACACTAACTCTTAGCCAACAAGTTTAAATTCTTCATAGATCATCCAGCCTTATTGTACTTAGTCAATAAGCCTTGCAACACGAGAAGAATGGTGAGATGGTTTCTGTTATTGATGGAGTTCGATTTTGAAGTAATTGTAAAGAAGGGTAACACCCATGTGAGGGCAGATCATCTCTCTAGATTGACACATGGAGAACCACCAAGCGGAGTGCCAGACGATTTGCCAGACACTTACCTATTCAATTTGGAAGTATGTCCAAAGTGGGCAGAGAAACTCATTCCAATACTCACTCATGGACCACAACATTCAATTAATAAGGAGAGTAAAAAGGAAATTCTGCAATCACGTAACTTACACATAATTGCAGGAAGTGTGTATTATAAATAACCCAACGGTGTACCGTCGAGATGTGTAGAGGAAGGGGAACAAAAGAAGTTGATTGAACAAGCTCATGTAAACAAATGGAGAATGCACAAAGGAACACATGGAACTCTAAGAGAATTGAAACGGCTAGGAGTATATTGGCCGGATATGCCCAAAGATGTCCATGAATATGTCAGTAATTGTGCGGAATCTCAGGAGACCATTCCCGATGACGACACATCTTTACCTTTCTCTACAATAGCACCCAATTGGAGTAAGACATTAGTCAAATTCCTAAAGACACGAGAACATGAGGAAGGAATTAGCTTAGCAAGGAGACGATCCCTAGAAGAAATGAGTAAGGACTACATTATCATGGGAAAACAATTATTCAAGAAAGGAAAAGACAATCACCTACGGCTATGTGTACATGAAGGAGAGTACCTACCCATATTAGAGATGGCACATGGAGGTGCAGCAAGAGGACATTTCTCAGCTGAAAGAACTATAAAAATGATCCTCTTTGCCGGCTTGTGGTGGTCAACTCTACATATGGATGATGACACCTATGTACGAAGTTGCGAGACTTGCCAAAGAGCCAAATATCCTATTCGACGGGATGATATGACATTGAGACCCATGGTTTGCGTGAGAGCTTTCTCCAAATCGGGTATTGATTTCATAGGACCCATTAACCCACCGGCCAAAGGATCACATGTGGTATACATAATAGTAGCAACGGATTACCTGACTAAATGGGTAGAGGCAAAGGCTACTCGAAAAACGATGCTCAGACCACCGCTAAGTTTCTTTTCGAGCATATCTTCACTCGCTTTGGACTACCTATAGAAATAGTGAGTGATAGAGGAACACATTTCATTAATGAAGTAATAGAGTCCTTAATGAATGAGTTCTTGGTGATTCCTAAAAAATCAGTCCCGTATCATCCTCAAGGCAACGATGAAGCAAAAAGTTCCAATAAGGTGTTATGCACTGTATTGACAAAGATAGTCAATAGTGGAATGTCAGATTGGGACAAACAATTGTATCATGCAATTTGGGCCTTCCGTGTCACTTACAAGACTGCCATTGGAAATACCCCATTTAATCTAGTGTATGGACAAAACACAATCTTGCCAATCGAGTTTTTAGTGTCGACCTTGAGAGTAGCCCAACAATATGAATGGACAGGACATGAATTATTCAAGCAACTAGACCAAATTGAGAAGCTACATGAGACTAGAATACAAGTTGTTGCAGGAATTTATGCGGCCAAGAGAAGAAAAAAGGCATATTATGATGCGCACATCAAAGACAAAGGACTAAAAGAAGGAGATTTAGTTCTGGTCTACGCCTTGAAACAACATGCCAAGAAGCTACAAAAGCGCGGATATGGACCTCAAATAATCAATAGGATTTTGACGAGTGGAGCGGTTAATCTAGCTACTCTGGATGGAGATGTTCTTCCTAATTACATAAGTGGATGTCGAGTAAACCGTTACATGGAGCCATTGACCGACCACATGTTGGCACGACTTGTAGGTGCACAAAATAGGAAGAGAGAGGAAGAGAGGATTCGAGAGGAGGCAAGACAATAAGCCCTAGAGCGTATCAAAAAATGGAAAGCGTGGAAGCATATCCCAGCCGTACTTAAACCTAGGAATTGGAACGATAGAGTACCAATTAATGGATGCCTTGATAGATTCAGGAGCAGCACTCAGTTCCATACGAAGTATAGTCATCACGCATCTTGAAACGACTATAAAACCTACTAACGCACACATGATAGGTGTCGGAGGTCAAGTTATAGAATGCATTGGAGAAGCTACAATATCCCTCCACCTAGGAAATTCAACTATGGAACAACGAGTTCTGGTGTGTAAAGACGAGGATCTAATAGAGAACTTGATCCTAGGACAAGACCGGATCATTGAGAATGAGGTAAGCATTCATCTAGCTCAAGGGTACATCTCAGCCAAAATAGGGCACAAGGAAATCTTTAGTCTATTAGAAGAGAAACCCTCTCATAGACAAGATATCATCAAGAGTGCGAAACAAATCGTAGAAGAGGACATAGCAAATGATTCCATCATAAACCAACCAGAAGAAGGTCTGAAGGAAGAAAGGATTTCAAATCCCAATGCATCAAAGGAGAAAATAGATTCATCCTACTTGAATGATGAACAAAAGGGAACCGAGGAGGACAATGCGAAAAGGGGATCATCAACATGGAAATCCCAGTTCAGCTTATTGCCATCACGAAATGCTAACCTACAGTGGGTTCGCAAGGATCGAGTGAAGGTATTAGAGAAGGCAATGCCAATACACGTCATTCATCCTAGGGAGACAAGGGTGAAAAAGGGTTCCTCTTCATCACAGTCGGAACCAAAGCGACTTCTGAGAGTATGGCTTCCAAAGTCATTGGTAGAAGCCCAAAGAACTTGGCAACAATATGGATTCCAAAGAAGGTCAGACAAATGGCAAATCAAGAGATGTTCAAGCAAGAAGAAACTATGCACAGACAAACTAGGCCCATAAAGCCAAACATGACTAACCAAAGATATTAGAAAAGGAGGATCCCAACCAATCAGATTTCAAAGTGGAAAGCAAAAACACATGGAACACGATGAAACAAAGAGAAGACTAAGCCTCAAACTTCAACTATGAAATAGATATGGAAACCAAAGCAACAGCAAGGATCAGAACAACAGAACCAAGAGGATTCTATTTGCACACATGAAGCTTTGAATGCACCTAAAGTATGCACGATAGGGCCACAATACGAGGCCACACATTCGGCACATGATGTACATAACAGAGTTAGTGGTGCACATTTCCCACTTGGGAATAGGTCATAGCTTCTACTTCTATAGGAATGGACCTACTATGTAAATAAATGAATGCTTCGGTTACACTAACTCTTGGTTTCTTTAAGGAGTGAAAATGAAAAAAAAATGCGGTAAGAGATCTTACCTATACACGTAAGGGAAACGGAGTGACGCAACGAACTAGATGTCTCTACAACACACATCACTAAAGACTTTCTTCCAATAGAAGATAATGCTCTTTTCATTTCAAGCGCAGATGGCTTCCGAAGATTTTGAAGCCACAATTCAAGAGGAGGTGTTGGATTTCCCTTTGCAAAGTGTGACTAAAGCAAAAGGTCATTGGTTTAGAGAAGATCAACCAGCAGGGGATTACTTGTTCCTGGTGACCATCAAAATTATGGATACAGTTCATTAGTTTCTGATGATGTCCCAAGACTTTAAAGTGGTGCATGAACTACCATCGACAATAGACATTATGAACAAAGCTGGAATTCACAAGTACTTCAAACTACCTATACACAAACCAGATTTCCAGCGCTGTACTCAAGTGATGAACACCTTACAGCCTGTGTTGCATGATCCATTGGTACCGGAGGCTAGAGTCTTGGATGCAGTAGGCAAATGGGTCATTATACAATTCACCCACGATCTAATTAAAGAAGCATTTGGATGGGAAAAGGATGGGAATACCATTTTCAAAGAGCAAAGTCGAGGAGCAAAGACCCGGACTTTCAATGACATTAATCGCGTCGATATTGAAGAGGAAGTGAGACTCATCCATCAGCACTTTTGCTTTCCCAATATGCACAGGTACACTGCTCCACAAAAGATCATTGTACAAATGCTGTCACATGCTATAAAACAAATTGGAAATCAAGTCAATATGACTCCATATAATCAAGAACGGCTATTCGAGGCAAAGAAGTAGTGGAATCACAAGAAGTTTTTAAACGGAAGTGTTGCCTTGACTATATTGATATATCACACCTTGGGCATTAGAGAGCATCTGCAAGAGATGCCATCATCAGAAGCAATGGCCAAGTATGCCAAGATTGCTATAGTTCCCAGAAAAAAGAAAGGAGCCAAGATCATTGAGGAGGCAGAAAACAAGCTCCCAACCTAGAATGAGAGGTACCAAAAGGCTAAAAATGATAGCTCTTCTATGTTATCAACCGATAGAAGCTCCAAAAGTACCAAAAAACGACACACGAGCATTGGAAGAAAGGATAGCAAAGTATGAAGATCAGCTCAAGCAGGAGCAAGCCACCATCGCAGAATGGGAGAAGAGGTATATGGATGACACTACGGAACTGAGGAGAAAATGGAAAAAGGGAGAGAATCAATATATAGAACAATGCAATGAAGATGTCAATCAACTCACTGCCATAGGAGAGGATCTCCTCAACAACAAAGAAACGATTATGAAGATCACAGAGGAAATTAAGGGGAAGGATGAATTAATCAAGCAATTGCAAGATCAACTAGCACAAAATGTAACAGAGGGGACACCAATAGTTCCACACTCCACATCGGCTACTGAGGACATTGAGGTACGTCCTCTTTCTCCCCCCTTACATCATTCACTGATAAGGGAGGAAACGGAGATCCACTCGGAAAGACATCATCGGGATATTGCAGAACTAAGCTGGCACGAGCAAGCACTATTAGTGTCCCAGCTGACTGAAGATTTTGAAGATCAAGTAGTCAAGGTAATGAAGGAAGCGAAGATTTAAAGAAAAAATCTGGAACAGGTATTGAAACCTTTCAATGTACCATATGGATTACTTAAGGAGCAAACACGACAGTATATAAAGTCCAAAACAAATAAAGATCCGGATAGCAACCTTCAGTTTAGCATGCAAACATTCACCTACACACAAGAGGAATTTGATAAAGCTGATCCTATATGGAGGAGGAAATTTCTGGAGAAAACCCTACTCTACGGGTACAATGGGAATCATCACCATACATACTTCAAGTGAATCCATCTTTCTACCCAGTACCAAAAAGACTCTCCTGGATGCAATTTCGGGAAGGACAACGCCAATGAAGCATAAATAACCAGTGGCTCAACTATCCATTACTGCCTAGTCCACCTCGTGATTATCTACCGACTGGAGAATACATGATCAAAACCATTAAATTTTGGATTGCTCGATATGCAACTGTACAAGATTTAGCTAACAAAATGACTAATAAGATCTTGAGTATGTTACTATCGTCAGGGTATTTCAACATGCCCAATACACATTTTTGAACTTCATCGACATTAATCAGGGATCAGACGCCCTTTTTTTTTATCTATCAACTATACCTAGTAGATTAACGCTCATGGCCATATACTCACGGCGGCTCATGTTTTTGCCAAGTACTTATATGAAGACTTTTGAAGAGGCATTTTTCATAGGATTTTTTGAATTAGATTCAGAAATGTTTGTAAAAATGACTTCAAATCTTAATGCACGACTAGTGGCCTACGAATTATGTTTCTTCGCGGATCATAGACAGGCACCAGATGATGGGGTAAAATCAAGCCAATGGAAAGAATTAATGCTATGTCAAGCCAATTTGCTTAATCAGAGAGAGCAGAAAGTCATTCAAACATATTCACGTCGCCACAAAAAGCCTATCTAGGACGACAGAGTTCAGGAGGAGGGATGTGTGGAAGAGGAGTCGAGCAAAAAGAGAAAAAGAAGAAGATCAAAGAATAAAATTGCTTAGTAAAGAACAAAGTTGACCAAGAAAAAGAACAACTCTCTGCCCAAAGCCCCGCTGGGGCACACGCCAGGTGACAACACCAAAGAACCAGGTCCTAAGGAGTGGAATTAAAGAAAGATAACAACCACGACATTTCATGGGAGGTTGCACACAGCTTCCTCATCCACCAGGAGCAGGCGATGAAGCAAAGCAAGCTGGAAGGAGAGACAACACACGAAGGATTCTTCATCAGCTAAGATAACCAATTGTCTGAAGTTCCTAGCTGCCTTCTCGTCCATTGGATGCGTGCGGTGGAAAGAAATGAAACAGGTCCTAGAGGATGACAAAGAAGATTCAAAAATAGGACCTTTAAAACATAATGCTCACTTAAAAGAGAGTAGAGGTCACCAAAATGAGGTGTGCACCAGAAAATAAGTAAACAGGCTCCAAGCAATACAATAGGGTCTGATGTGCGAAGACAAAGACAAATCAGGGAGAGGCTGAGAAGTTGAAGAGAGTGACTAAGAATATCACATTCTTAGCCACTGATGGCGTGCGTGGCAGCCCGACTTAATACAACACCCAGACGTGTGATATAAGGAATACCAAGGGGCTTAAAGAAACAAAGGATTAACTTAGGATAAAGAAACAAATTTTTTGATAGTCCTTATTGTTTCTTCGACCACTGGGTGCGTGTGTTCAAGAGCCATAAGCAAGCTGCAGACAAAAGAACAAAGCCTGACAAGGGACGACAGAGAGAAAGAGGGGGAGAGTGTTGCAGAGGAAAGAGACACAAAAGAGGAGCCCCAAAATTTTCAAAGTAATGGGCATAATTTTCTTCTTCAAAATCCTAGGAGATTCCCTCAAAGCTATGTAAATGCACTAGAGGAGTCCTCTAGATGCATAAGTCCAACTCACTGTAACATATTTCTTGTAAAATAGTAGGAGAATAGAGATTAGTCAATAAAGTGGCGGTCACTTGTGTGAAAGGACCATTTTTAGAGCACATGCATATAAGTCACTTTGTGACTCTTTGTAAAGACTTATTGCCATTGTGAAGAAGGAGAGCTCCAAAATTTCGAATTCGCTTCTTTCCCCGGCAATGGCGCCCAAAAACGTGTGTACCTAAGTCACGAGGTCTTAGGGATGTGTCAAAGAGACTAAATCTTGTTTGCCACACAAGTACATATAGTGGTGGATTGACACACGCTTAATTATCAATCTGAAGAACCGAACTAACCAAGTGTATGAGGACATGTGCGCACATGATGGAAAATGAAGTGGTTTAGCTAAAATGGATGAGAAAAGACCAAACTACCTCTCCAACTCACTTAATCTCTAAAAGTTCTACCACGATACCACTTACAGCAATAAATACAAATTCGAATGTTTCTCACAACTCCAAAGTTTGAATATGGTCAGTACCAGGCTCATTTCAAAGCTCTCGATGAGACGCATCTATTGCTAGTATTTTCAACTCAAATATGACAACTACTCTTCAAGTTATGGCCAAAACAGTGAATGGCGGGAAACATGTACACTCACTCCACAACTCGTACTTGCTCACACACACACTACAGTAGCTCAAAAGCAATGGGGAAGGGTAGACAACAATCCTACACACACATTCCAAGCTTCACACACACACAAAAGATCATAGAGAAGATGAAAATCTGTAGGAAAGAAGCGAATTCGAAATTTTGGAGCTCTCCTTCTTCACAATGGCAAAAAGCCTTTACAAAAAGTCACAAAGTGATTTATATACATGTGCCCTAAAAATGGTCCTTTCACACAAGTGACCGGCACTTTATTGACTAATCTCTATTCTCCTACTATTTTACAAGAAATATGTTACAATGTGTTAGACTTATGCATCTAGAGGACTCCTCTAGTGCATTTACATAGCTTTGAGGGAATTTCCTAGGATTTTGAAGAAGAAAATTATGCCCATTACTTTGAAAATTTTGGGGCTCCTCTTTTGTGTCTCTTTCCTCTGTAACACTCTCCCCCTCTTTGTATCTTTCGTCCCTTGACATACTTTGTTCTTTTGTCTGCAGCTTGCTTATGGCTCTTGAACACACGCACCCAGTGGTTGAAGAAACAATAAGGACTATCAGAAAATTTGTTACTTTATCCAAAGTTAATCCTTTGTTTCTTTAAGCCCCTTGGTATTCCTTATATCACAGGTGTGGGTTGTGTATTAAGTTGGGCTGTCATGCACGCCATCAGTGGCTAAGAATGTGATATTCTTAGTCGCTCTCTTCAACTTCTCAGCCTCTCCCCTTTCTAACTTTTGTCTTCACACATTGGACCCTGTTGTATTGCTTGGAGCCTGTTTGCTTCTTTTCTAGCGCACACCTCATTTTGTTGACCTCTACTCCCTTTTAAGTGAGCATTACATTTTAAAGGTCCTATTTCTGAATCTTCTTTGTCATCCTTAAGGACCTGTCTCATTTCTTTCCACCGCATGCATCTAGTGGATGAGGAGGTAGCTAGGACCTTCAGACAATTGGTTATCTTATCCAATGAAGAATCCTTCATTTGCTGTCTCTCCTTCTAGCTTGCTTCGCTTCATCGCCTGCTCCTGGTGGATGAGGAAGTTGTGTACAACCTCCCATGAAATATCCTGGTTGTTATTTTTCTTTAATTCCACTCCTTAGAATCTGGTTCTTTCGTGTTGTCGCCTGGTGCGTGCCCCTGCGGGGCTTTGGGCAGAGAGTTGTTCTTTTTCTTGGTCAACTTTGTTCTTTACTGAGCAATTTTATTCTTTGATCTTCTTCTTTTTCTCTTTTTGCTCGACTCCCCGTCCACAGAGTCCTACTTTGTACCATGCATTGTTTTATGAAGCTAGTGCAAAACTATAGGTTCATGGATACATGGATGTAGATTGGGCTGGCAGTATTCCAAATAGAAGATCTAGTAGTGCCTTTCTATTCTCACTTGGAAGTGTAGCTATTACATGGAGCAATTAGAAGCAACCCATTGTTGCTTCTTGAGTACAGAGGTTGAGTATAGAGGTGGTGCAATGGAAGCATGTGAAGCATGATGGCTAGAGATGCTACTTGCTGATTTAGTTGTGGAAGTGCAAAAGCATATCATCATCTATTTTCATAATCTTGGCAGCATATAGTTAGCACAAAACCCTGTTTTTCGTGCTAGAACAAAGCATCTCGAGGTACATTATCATTTCATCAAGGAAAAGGTAATAGGGGGTGATATTGACCTTGTTTATGTGAGGACATATGGGCACATTGCTGATATTTTCACTAAAGCACTTGGAGTTGAGAAGTTGAAGAAGTTTCAAAAGATGCTGAGATTATAGGACATGACGTTGAGCTTGAGGGGGAGTGTTGAGATATCAAGCTCAACATGTGATGATCTAGGATGACATGTATCACTTTTTCATTTTTTTGACATGTACAATGGTCATGCTAGTATACATCAGGGATACATTGAGATTTACTAGATTTATCTATCAAGAATGATGGCACATTTGTTTCTTACTAGCTTACTCATTCCTATACATTAGGATTTTCCTTGTGTACTATTCTTTATATATTGCACTAATTGTATTGTTGTTTTATTCATTTCATGTAATAGAAGAAGAAGGAGAAGAAGATCATTCTAGAATTTGCTAATATTGTGAAAAATGAAGAATGGGCATTTAATATTGTTTGTAGCTATGACCCATCATCTCATGAGTAGTGTATGTCTGCAATAGAGTAAGATGTTTGGTACTTTGATAGTGGAGCAACCAAACATATTACCTCACAACACAGTTTCCTTAGTTCAATTGCATCTTCCCCTACAGGGAATAATGTCACATGTGCTAATAACTCCTCTTCTCCTCTATTGGGAGTTGTTAAGATCATTTTCACTACTATTGATGGTAATGCTTTCACATTGCCAGATGCTTTGTATGTGCTAGGGATCACGAAAAATTTGTTTGATTTCAATATTGACCAAGATTGGCTTGGTTGTCAAATTTGTTGATGACAAATGTATAGTTCATGATCTCTCAAATGGAGATGTTATTATTGCTTTTGGAATTTGATGTTGTGGGCTATATAGACTCATAAACTATGCAGAATCTATGAATGCTTCAACATGTGGAGTTCAAGATTCTCAGGCTATCTTAGATGCAAAGCTTTGGCATGCACGCTTTCTTCATCTAAATTTTTCTAGTTTGCTATACTTGCAAAAATATTAAATGGTGCCTTCTTTGCAAACTTGTGGCACCTTACAAACATGTCTATGAAGGCTATATTTTGGGCAAAATGTGGTGTTTCTCCTTCGTAAAAGATGGTTGAATTCGTGCTTCTCATAAATTGCAGCTTGTTCATAGTGATGTATGTGGTCCTATGCAAACATGTTCTTTTGGGAACTACCATTACCATGTTGATTTTTATTGATGATTTCTCTAGGCATGCATGTATGTATCCATTGAAAGCAATGTCCAAAGTGTTATGTGCTTCAAATAAGTTTTGGTTTTAACTAAAAAACATGTAAATTAGGCACCCTCTATTCTAATCAATGGGGGGGATACATGTCTTCTGATTTTAATGCATTTCAGGTTGAGCGTGGGATAAGACATTAGTGTACAATTGTATAAGCCTCAAAAAAATGGATTTGCTGAAATAAAGAACAATTCTCTCATGGAGATGGCAAGGTGTATGGTCAAAAGTCATGCTTCTCACATGAGGTTATTATGTGTGCAACATATGTACTTAACAGGTTTCCCACCAAAGCATTGCAATCTATCACTCGATATGAGGTTCCGCATGGTCACAAGCCATATTTTTCTCATTTGCATGTCCTTGGCTATTTGGCATATGCTTTACTACTTAAACAATAATGCAAGAAATTAGAGGATAAAACAGTGAAATGTATTTTTTGTTGGATTTAGTTCTTAAAGCAAAGATATCGTCTATATCATCCATAGAATAAACACATTTTGGTTAGCTCTGATGTTGTTTTTGTGGAAGATGCAATTTAGACATTACATTCATATATTAAGGTGACATCAATTAGCTATGATATATATGATACTTTGCTACCTCTTTTTACAGGTGGATAATCAAATGTTGGTCCAAGTGAGGCAAATTCTCGGCCTTCACAAGTTCCACCTAATGATGCAAATCATTCCATTCTAATGTAGACTTACATGATGCACTTATTCATGAGAGGGATGACATTGAAGAGGCTAAAACTATGCCTAAATGGTTGGTTTAGGGTTTGAGAGATAGCGAATTGGATGCACCTTTTTCATATTGTACTCATTCAGGCTCTCATAGTGACTCTTTTGCCTCAAATTGCTATGCAATCTTTTTCTCTAGTCTTTGTGATGAGAATGAGCCTGTTTCTTTTGATGAAGCATAAAATTAATAAAATTAAATGGCTTCCATGCAATCAGATATATGATGCTATTATGATGAATGGCACTTGGTGTTTATGTGATTTTCCTCCATGCAAAACATTCATTGGCACCAAATGGGTATACAAGTTGAAATGTGAGTTTGATGGAACAATTGGCACTTATAAAGCTTGGTTTGTTGCCAAAGGTTACACCAAGAAAGAGGCATTGATTTTGATGACACCTTTGCTCCCATATGCCGAATAACCACCATTTAGCATTTTTGCACTTGTAGCATCATGGTTGGAATGTACATCAGTTAGACATCAAAATTGCATTTTTGAATGGTGACTTACATGAAGAAGTGTATGTATTTCATTCCCATGGTTTTGTGCAAAAAAAAATCATGAAAACTAAGTGTGCAAGTTGAAGAAGGCATTGTAAGGTTTCAAGCAAGCACCAGTTGCTTGGTATGAAAAGATACATGCCTATTTGCTTGCACATGGTTTAGAGAACAATCCAATTGAGAGCACCTTATATGTTAAGCATGCACAAAGGGCATGAAAACAAAGTGTGAAGGTTGAAGAAGGCATTTTATGGTTTGAAATAATAAATACAAGCATGGTGTTGACAGTATACGGGAAGAAGCAAGTACGGACACACATGCAGATCTAACACTGAGGCAACCCTTCATTTTTTTTCAAAACCCTCAAATCATTTTAAAGTGATTCTCATCACTACAAACCCTTGTAAATATCATTTCACCTTTTTGTAGCTCCATTTTGTACAAGCCGAGGAGTCCTCGAGCTTGGGGAGCCTTAGAAGTAGTTGCCTGTCAATTTTCATAATTTTTAGATCTCGTTTGGGCCCTCAAATAAGCCCTGGAACCTAATTTTTAACTAGGCCGGACACTAGGTCTGGACAGGGCCAAAGCTAGTCAAAAACTATAAATAGAGCTAGAGAGCTCATTTTTGGGGCTAGCTTCTTGTAGTTTGAGCTTGTATGAGAACTTTCTTGCAATAGAAGTGATTCCATTGTCTTACTCTCTTTGTTCTTACTGTGTGTGCGCGTGTGTGTGTATGTGTGTGCATGCTTGACTCACGCACTTGTGCTTCCACTTGCTCGTGGTCTTCATACCATCCTCATGTCTTCCCGGATTGACATTAAAGGAGGTGCTACTCATCACTGAGCTACACCAAATTTTGGCGCCGTTGCCGGGGATCGAGCTTTGAGGACGAGCGTGTGATGGTAAGACGTAGAGAGGACGCGTTGGAATGGTAAGTAGTAGGTAAATTTCTGATTTTTCTCCATCTCCATCTTCATCTCCATCTCCATCTTCATCTCCATCTCCATCTTCATCTCCACCTCCTTCTCCACTACATATTCCCTCTTCCTTATCATTCCCTCATTTGTTGTGTGCGAGTTTGAGAGAGAGCGATTGTGCGTGCTTGTATTTGTGTGTTTTTTGCATGTTTCTTGCAGGTGGCAGCTCCATCATCATCTCCAGCAAGCTCAGCAGGTACAGAAATTGTCTGCACAGTCCCCGAGGCGTTGAGCTCGAGCTATCACGACACTCCGAAAATTTCACCCAATCACGATTCTGAGTGCACCACGACACTGCGCAGGCCTAGAGCTCACAGGAACACTAGATAGAACAGAAAAATTCACCATATCCCGAGCTATCGCGACACTTCGAGGTATCGCGACACCCCACGACCTATCGCGACACTTCGAGGTATCGCGACACTCCACGACCTATCGCGACACTTCGAGGTATCGCGACACCCCACGACCTATCGCGACACTTCGAGGTATCGCGACACTTCGAGGTATCGCGACACTCCACGACCTATCGCGACACTCCGAGGTATCGCGACACTCCGAGGTATCGCGACACTTCCCACCTATCGCGACACTCCGAGGTATCGCGACACTCCGAGGTATCGCGACACTTCCCACCTATCGCGACACTCCGAGGTATCGCGACACTCCCACCTATCGCGACACTTCCCACCTATCGCGACACTCCGAGGTATCGCGACACTCCCACCTATCACGACACTTCGAGCTATCGCGACACTTCCCACCTATCGCGACACTCCGAGGTATCGCGACACTTCCCACCTATCGCGACACTTCGAGCTATCGCGACACTTCCCACCTATCGCGACACTTTCCACCTATCGCGACACTTCGAGCTATCGCGACACTTCCCACCTATCGCGACACTTCCCACCTATCGCGACACTTCGAGCTATCGCGACACTTCGACCCGACCTATCGCGATACACGGCCTTTAACGCATAAAAATTGAGGGTTAATTTTTTTAGTGATTGGAAGGGTAGTTGAGCTTAAATTTTAGGCACCTTGGTATAACTTTAGAACCTTGGAAGTGGGCAAAAGGCCTAGAAACCAGAGAGGGATCTCCTGAACCCTGAGTGCCTGTTTTGACCCTTTAGTGCCTGAATGATCATAACTTGACCATACGAACTCCGATTGATGAGATTTTGGTCTCGTTGGAAAGCTCGTTGAGAATCCCACGCGGAGTTTTAGAACATGCATTATTAAGTTGACCTTTAGGTGGAGCTAAGTGGTTCTCAGATTCAGGGGGTACAGTGAGCTACTCCAAGGGGGCTAAAATTATTGAAGTGTGTCTTTCAAATACTGCAATAAAGCTATACTAACTGGTGAATTTTTGCAGGAACTTTATGTGCACTCAAGGCAATCCAAAGCAAGCTAGCAAGGGTGAGTACCGAGCTTGGGAGAAGGCTTCCTGGGCTTGTTTTAGCAGTCTGGTCAACCAGCTAATTGAGGTTGGAAGATCTCTCAACCCTCCTTTGTCAATTCCTAGCCTAGGCTAAGTACGACTTAGGTGTGGTAATTAATTAGGGCAACGTTAGGCACGAATCAAGTCCAAGAATATTAATCAACAAAGTGCAAGAAGTAAATAGGTCTTAAGTGCGAAAACCCTAAGGGACAAAAGGTAAACGGGAATCGATCACTCATCAAGTGCGGAAATTCACTTAAGTACTCCTGACGACGCAATTTCAGACAAGACCATAAACATAATATTCAACTAAAAAGAACGAAGTGATTGATGCAAAATCAACCTGCAACGAGAGTGTGCTTGGGTTCCAGGGGATAAATAAATCAGGCTTATGAACCTTAGATCAGGCAGACACTTAGGCCGAGACAGACAAAGCCTCAGATCCTCTGAAGCTAGTGTCAATCACACCGCCAGGTCTTGGGCCCAGCAGTTGAGTGATTATCCATACATTCCCAGATCAGAAACAAGTGATTCTGAGATGTCCTATCACATGGAGAGACCAGTAGGTAGTTCAGGGTTGGCTTATCTAGAAAAACCAGAGGGACCTTACAAGACTCAGCTGGAATACATCAGGACGAATCGTCTAGGTGCTCGCATCTACGAAGACGGACTGAGAAGATCGGTGGTCCAGATTAAGAACCCCGATCAACCCCATGGATTAGACCATCCGGTAGTCAAGTTTGAGAATGGAGCATATCTAGATAAAGAGGGGACTATATATGTAGTCACCACTTTCCCTGATAGAACTGATGAGTTTGGAAATGTGATTGCGGAGACCGACATGGGTGACATAGAGCAAGGGAACTTAGAGAGAGAGCCAAGAACTCCCCGTGGTAAATCTGTCTTAACCAGAATCATGACTCCAGAGTGGATTCTACAGGATAATAAAAGCATAGATCTGCTTCTAAACCGAGAAACCGATGAGGTTTTTTAGAGATATAAATCTCCTCAATCTCAGGAAGTGAGTGCCCTCACGATCTATGAGTTTAAAGACCCTGATAGCCCAGGTCAAGTAACCTACCTAGACAATGCATCAGAGAGAATCTTCGTGGTCACTAAGCTTGGCAGACATGCCTACACATGGAAGGGAGAATTTGTTTTTCCCCAACCAAGGTCTACTGTGTCCTTTGGTCACCAAGGAGCTGGGACCTCCCAAGCTCATGGGGCTCAGAGAGATAGAAGTAGAGACAAACCTGAGGTAAGTTTTGCCAACTCCCCGGGAAGAGAAAGAACGGGAACAGAAAGGAATAGAGTGGAACCTAAGAGACATAGAACCCCATGGAATCACAGGGACATTGACGATTTTCCTTTGCCAAGGCCGAGAGAACACACTAGGACCCTACGACCAACTCAACTGGTGAAGTCCATGAAGAATTATTTCGATGGCACGGGAGACCCTTATGACCATGTGGCAGAATTTCGACAAGTGTTGAAAGCTGAACAGGTGGAGGACCTATTCACACAATATAACGCTTTCGGTCTAACCCTTAGGAACACTGCCCTTACGTGGTTCCAACCACTGAATGAGAGGCATTTCAGAAACATAGACCAACTCTTAGAGGCATTTATTGTTGAGTTTTCTAAGAGTGGAATCAGGCATAACACCTCCTCACTAATTCATAGCTTCAAACAAACACCTCAAGAGACGGTCAGACTAGCTGGAAGAAGATTTAGACAGTACCTGGAGAGATGCCCTATGCCGGAGTTACCCACACCAGCCAAACAAGTGGCCTTGTTCCTAGACGGATTGTTGAGCACTAAGCTCAGGTCATATGTGTACCTGAAGGACCCTAGAACGATAGAGGAGTGCGTGCGCATGTGCATAGACATTGAGGACAATCTAGGTGAGGAGTTAGAACTATCAAAAATCTATAAGGATTCTGATAGCTCTAGTAAACAGACATCTGGTCAATCCACATCCATCGAGGAACTTGCAGAGAAGGTAGCCCAAAAACTAGGCGTCTCTAGCAAGCAAATTCCGAGATTTGCCCCAGTTAAGCGGTGTTACAATTGTGGCGGTGAACATATGGCAAGTGTATGCCCCATTATGGCCCAACCACAGGCGAATCCTAGTAGCCAGTACTGCACCATAGAGCGCAGATACACCAACCACACTGCACAAGACTGCCCATATAACAAGCAAACTGTTAGGCAAAATCATCCTCAGCCATATCCACAACATGGTAGGTACCAGAATAATTACCCATCACCACAATACAACAGACCACAACAAACTTATCAGCCACTTTATCAAGGGCAGCAGAGACCTCAACCAGTCCTAGTGCAGCAACCCCCTGCTCCAACCAATGTGATCCCAGTGAAATATGCATCTACTGAAGAAAATCCGAATAGAGCCATAGTTCCAGTCACCCCATTGCTGTCAGACAGTGATCCAAGTGACCATAGTTTTGACCCCACACATATTGATAGCCCACATGCTTACTACATGCAGTCACCCGAGCATAACGAGTCATACTATTATGAGGACCCAAGTGAAACTAGTGAGGAACCGGAGTATTCTAATGTCATGTACACAAACCCCAACCCTAGACCTCAACCTAGGCAGGTACGACCTCCATTTCCTAGAGGACCATGCTTCAGATGTCAGGGAGATCACCTTATACGTGATTGTCCACTGCCTGCCCCTACACAGCCTCAACCAGTAACCATTCAGGGCTTCTGTCAAGACTGCGGGAAAGAGCATCTCCTACGAGATTGGCCAAAGAACCCTAATAACATGCCTAAAATCACTCCTATCAATGTTGTTGGGTTAGTTGTAGACTCCATAGGGAGTGTGACTTCCACTGCACCTGTGCAGGTGATCACAAGAGCCCAGGCACTTCAACAACACCAAGGTGTTGGTCCCGAAAAGAGCCCCGAGGTGAGTGAAACAGAGAGCATACCCAAAAAGAGAACTAGCGCCTGGAAGGATAGTCGGGAAAGAATGAAGAGGCAATGGGCAAAAAAGATAAACGAACTTGAAGAAAGCGTGAGAGAAACCAAGGCAAAAATCACAGAGATCACATCTCAACCCCACTCCCACACACTTCCACCACTACCATCCCCATCACCCTCCATTTCTCCACCCTCTAATACACCCCTCGTAACCCACCCACCACCCCGAGTAGGATCAGTATTAGCTGACCCCACTCCTGAAGGCTTGGACATGATGTTCAAGGCCTACCAGGCTCGACTTCAAGAAGGGCCAACAGCTGCAAACCTAGACAAGAGTTACCCTAGAGCAGATTTAGAGATTGAACGGATGAAAATGTGCATGAAAATGGTAGAACAAGCTCAAGCTATACTTGAGACTAGTCAAAAGTTCAATCAGACAAACTCTGTCAAGCCGGATTTGCATTTCCAAGGCTTGCTAGAAAGATTAGAGCAATTGGTAAACAAATCACAAGTGTCCTTACCTCCACAGGCTCAACCAGTTGTTGAAAGAGGAAGCTCACCACAAATGGGAGCTTATGTTCCTAAGTATACAGATGTTGGAATACCTCCTTCAATACAACAGTACTCTCCAGAGTTCTTGCGGGAAATACAAGAAGAGAAATGGGCCAAGGAGAAGGGTGATTCCCCTCCTATTCCTGAGATTGATGATCTTCATGATCAATTTCCCCAAGACATTCCGTCTATCTATGGAGATCAAACAGAGCAACAAGAGGATGAGAGATTAGATTTTGAATCTAATTCTGTACAAGAGTTGCCTCATTTCACAGGCCCATGGGAAGCTGAATCTCTCCAGATCCGAGCTCCCACTATATTGGTGAGAAATGAAGACTCAGTGATTCCCCGGAACCCTGATGTTGTGAAGAACACTAAGGTTCAATGTCACCTCACTGTAGAGGAACTCCTCAAGGCAAAGGTTCAATGTCACCTCACTGTAGAGGAACTCCTCAAGGCAAAACCGGAGCTCTGGGATCATGTGAAGGATCAGGTTCCAGAACTTGAATCCGATGCACCAAAAGTAGGCTCTAAACAAAAAATACCCGAGGTACCTCTCGACAAGATAGGAGACATGAGCGAGGGTGAAGAAGGTAACACTTATCTTCTGATCACCTATCAAGGTTACACAACCAAAGCAATTGTGGATTCGGGTGCGGGTGTTGCGATTGCGACTACCTCCTTGTGGAAGCGATGGGGCAAACCCACCTTAAGACCAACGAGAATGAAACTTCAAATGGCAGATGGTCATTTTGAAAGACCTCTCGGATTGCTTGAAGGGATAACTCTAACCACTTGTGGTGTAGAGTTTGAACATACGTTTGCCATATGTGACTTTGAGAAGAATAATGTTTACGAGATGATCCTAGGAAGACCCTTCCTACGACAATTACAAATAGTACAAGATTGGGGAACCAACTCCTTGTACTTACAGCACTTAGGGGTCACCACCAAGGTCAATCTGAAGGATCACACCTTCAGAGATGTACCACCCCTACAGTGGAATCCTATCCACAAAGCGAAAGAAGACTCTATCTCCGTGCATTCTGGAAGTTCACCTGAACCATCCTGGTTGCATGAAGATACTCACTTGTGGATGTGCAAGGTCGCAGAGGAAGAGGAAAAGCGCCTAAAAGCGAGAGAAGAAGGAACTTCCCCAGGGGATAGACCAATAAAAGACCCAGCCTATACACCAATGATATTTCCAGATGAGGAATTTGAGCCTCATGGTTGGGCAGAAATCTTAGCTACCATGGACATTGCAGTCAATGAGGAACAATGGACACCCCATTGTGATGAGGAGGGTTATGATATTTCAGTGTTCATGTGTCAGCCCTTGTTGGAAGAGTGTGATCCTAGTGAGTTCATAGAAGAAGAAGAGAATGACGATGATCTAGAATCCATTGTGATGGATACATACTTTGACTCAGAGGAACACTACTTAGAAGACCTAGGGGTGTTAACCCAAAAGGAAGAAGAACCCCTTGCGAGTATTAAAACGATAAGTTCAAAGAAAGGAAGTGAAGGAGGTCAAAAGAAAAAGAAAAGGAAAGCAGTGAGACAAGAAGAGGAAGAATCATTGTTTGAAGTACCAGAAAATTTCAAGAAATATGAAGTGGAAGACCGGAAAATTTTGGTACGAATGCCTAAGAGAGAGGCCATTATAGGAGAAGCATATGACAATAAAGAAAAGACCAAAAAAATTGTAGTGACCATTGAAGGGAACGAAGAGCGATGTACGTACATAGGAGACGACCTAAGTGCAGAAGAAGAAGCAGAGCTTGTAGCTCTATTAAGGGAATATAGGGATGTGTTCGCATGGCATTATAGAGACTTGAAAGGAGTAGATCCAGAGATTTGCTCTCATACGATTCCGATGACCGCTGATGCTAAGCCCACCAAACAAAAACCCTACACATATAATGACAATTATGCGGCCAAAATAAAAGAGGAAATTGACAGGCTGATTGAAGCCAGATTCATCTATGAGATTGAGCACACTGAATGGGTGTCCCCCATTGTAGTGGTGCCCAAGAAGAATGGGAAATTGCGAGTGTGCATTAACCTTAAAAAAGTCAATGCCGCTACGATCAGAGATAGTTATCCACTTCCAATCACTGAACATCTTTTGGAGCGTGTTGCAGGCAAGGAAGTTTACAGCTTCCTTGATGGATTTTCATGTTACAACCAAGTAGCCATTGCCCCCGAAGATCAACACAAAACGGCCTTTGCCACAGAATGGGGAATCTTTGCATTTCGTGTGATGCCATTTGGGCTCACCAATGCACCTGCAACATTCCAAAGACTCATGTGTCATGTCTTCAAAGAGTTCTTGCGGAAGAGCTTAGAAGTATATGTGGATGATTTATGCGCCCATTCCCAAGAAAGAAGTTACCACATCCCTGAGCTCAGGCAAAACTTCAACAAGTGTAGAGATTATCGAGTGTGTCTGAATCCAGAGAAGTGTGTGTTCATGGTACGACAAGGTAAGATCTTAGGTCACATCGTTTCTAAGAATGGAATTTCAACAGATGAAGACAAAGTGAGAGCAATAGCAGAGTTGCCCAGACCAAGGAATGTTAAAGAGGTACAAGCCTTTATGGGCCATTGTGGATATTACCGTAGGTTTATCCACATGTATGCCATCATAGCTAAACCTCTTTATGGGTTGTTAACAAACTTTGAGTGGAACGAGGAATGCAAGAATTCTTTCAACGAGCTGAAAAGACGTTTGTGCACAGCACCAATATTGACTACTCCGGATTGGAGCAAACCCTTTCACGTCCATGTAGATGCCTCCAATCATGCAATAGGATGTGTGCTAGCACAACCCACAGGTGAAGGAAACCTAGATTTGCCGATAGCATATGCTAGTAGGCAATTAAATGCAGCTGAACGAAATTACACCACAACGGAGAGAGAAGGCTTAGGCATGGTATATGCTGTGAAGAAGTTTAGACACTATCTATTAGCCAATAAGTTCAAGTTTTTCACTGATCATCAAGCTTTACTATATTTGGTCAATAAACCTTGCAATACAGGCCGCTTAGTAAGATGGTTCCTCTTACTAATGGAATACGACTTTGAAGTTGTTGTCAGGAAAGGTAGAACCCATCTTAGGGCTGACCATCTTTCTCGCATCACTTCAGGAGAGCCACCGCAAGGAGTGTCTGATGAATTGCCCGATGCTTATCTGTTCAATTTAGAAGTTGTTCCTAAATGGGAAAATAAGTTGGTACCAGTCCTAACCTTCGGGCCTGCAAATAAGAATGTGAAAACAAGCAAAGAGGAAATTGTAAAATCACTAAAGTATCAAATATTGGCCGGAAGTATGTACAAGCAAGATGCCGAGGGCGTATTAGCATGTTGTGTCGAGGACGATGAACATACTAGTTGGTTGCAACAAGCCCATGAGGGATTGCTAGGGAATCACTACTCTAAACAACGAACATTGCAGAATCTAAAACGCTTAGGAGTGTATTGGCCTAGCATGGACAAAGAAATACAAGAGTGGATTCACAATTGTTCAGGGTGCCAGAAGAGACCCCCAGTGGAACATGCCACTCTTTATCACGTGTCATTAATCCCAGATTGGAGTGCTCCATTGGTCGAGTTCATGAGATCGGGAACCTTGCCCAAACAGGCTAGTCATGCAAGAAGACGGAGCATGGAGCAAGAGGTTCAAGACTATGCCTTAGTAGGAGACAACCTATATCGAAGAGGCAAGGATGGTTACCTAAGACTGTGCATTCATGAATCAGACTATTTGAAAGTCTTAGAAGATGCACACAGCGGTGCTGCAGGTGGACACTTTGGGCCTGACAGAGTAATTAAGACCATTCTATTCTCAGGGCTTTGGTGGCCCACTCTTCATATGGATGCACATACTTATGTGAAGAGTTGCGACACATGCCAACGTGCCCAATATCCGATAAGAAAAGATGAAATGCCATTAAGACCAATGATGGGAGGACGTGCATTTTCAAAGTGGGGTATAGACTTTGTAGGTCCCATCAACCCCCCAGCTAGGAACTCCCATGCAGAATACATTATTGTAGCCACAGATTACCTTACCAAGTGGGTGGAAGTAAAGGCCACAACAAAGAATGATGCTCAAACAACGGCTAAGTTCTTATTCGAAAATGTGTTCACTAGATATGGGTTACCAATAGAGTTGGTTAGTGATAGAGGTACACACTTCTTGAATGAGGTCATTGAAAATCTCCTTCAAGAATTCATGGTGGTACATAAACAGTCTGCACCCTATCACCCACAAGCTAACGGACAATCCGAGAGCACGAATAAGATCCTGTGTAACGTATTGACGAAACTGGTCAATAATAAACGCTCTGATTGGGACAAACAACTTCACCATGCTGTTTGGGCATACCGAGTTGCCTACAAAACAGTACTCAATGCCACCCCATTTCAGATGGTCTTCGGACAGAATGCAGTGTTACCACTAGATTTCCTAATCCCAGCTTTAAGAGTAGCACAAGAGCATGAGTGGAATGGACATGAGTTGTCCTCTAGGATCTTGGATCTAGAGCGTTTAGGTGAGACGAGGCTACGAGCAGCAGCAGGTATCTATGCTGCAAAGAAACGGCAAAAGGCATACTTTGATGCCCATGTGAAGGATAAGGGCTTGAAGGCAGGAGATCTAGTGTTAGTCTACACATTGAAACAACACGCAAGGAAGCTAGAAAAGAGAGGCTACGGACCTATGATCATTAATAGGATCTCCACGAGTGGAGCAGTACAACTAGCCACTTTAGAGGGGGATGTCCTCCCAAACTATATTAGCGGGTGCAGAGTCAAGCTGTATCAAGAACCCCTCACGGAGGAAATGCTAAGTCGACTCAATACTGCTAAACAACGTAAAGAGGAGGAAAAACGAATTTGAGAAGAAGCACAGGCAGAGGCCTTAGAGCGTATCAGACGAATGAAGCTGAGGAGACAAGGAAGGGACCAGCCTATGACTGACACTCAAGAATCTCCAGGCTATCACATGGCCATGTGTGAGGCTTCAGGTGAACGTACCCATAAGATAGTGGACCGACGACCTTTTGTGATCCTAGAAATAGGACAAAGAGACAGCACAACAAGCGTGAGGGCTTTAATTGATTCAGGAGCAGCCACAAGTGCAGTTCGGCTCTCTTATTGCCAGCAGCTGCAATTGGAGGTAAATCCCCTAGAAGCATATCTGATAGGATTAGGAGGTGTTGAAACCCCTTGTATGGGAGAGGTGGATCTTCCCCTCTACATACAAGAGGTCCTCATGCCAGCAAAAGTGCTAGTGTGTGAAGACGAGGATCTGGCCGAACCTCTTGTCTTAGGCCAAGACTGGATCTATGATCACGCAGTCAACCTCAACCTAAGAAGTGGACTTCTTCAGGCTTGGGTAGGCCAAAGTCGTCTCACGATTGAATTAGAAAATCAAGCGCTCAAACCAATAGAACAGGCACCAACTCCTGGTCCCTCCAGGAATCCACACGAAGATAACCATGTTGTGCTTGTCCAAACTTCTATGGTGCAGAGGAATGTCAATCTTACTGAAGGTTCAGGAGCCAAGAAGGAGTTCCTAAATGATCCAAAGAAGATTCTAAACGAACGGAGCGAACATCACTCTACACGAAGGAGGCCGCTGATCAAGAGGCAGGAGCGCCAACCCGCGCAATATGGAGCATCTCGTGGCGTGAAGCAGATCTGGATACGCAAGGATGGAAAACCCACAGCTCCAATAGCAGATTCTCAAAGAGACAAGAAACGAGCCTCACCATCAAGGAACAAAGTGAAGAAGCCCCTTAGGATAACCCCTAGGCATACCATTTCTATTTGGGTTCCTAAGCGGTCAATGAAGGCCACCCCTAATGCTAGACAGATATGGGTGCCCAAGGCTAGCTTACAAGCCCAAATTACTTCACCTACAGGCACTAGGATGAAGCAGCTTTCACAAGCACTCTTGGCCAACAACTCAGAAAGTGACAAGATACCTACACCTCTCACTATCCCCACTCCCATCAACCCCAGGAATGTCTGGAAATGGGTACCCACAAGGTCCCAAATACATCACACTCTCAGACCGAAATCTTCACCTGTCCTTAGCTCTAAGAGCTACGACTCCTGTATCAAAGTGTGGAGAATTAAACTGTGTACTAAACCCCCTGACCGCCATCGCCCCCCCAACCGATACTCCCACAGTGTCATATATGATTGCAACCATGAGACATTGGATACCACGTCTCCACCCCATGCCAGATGTCGCTGCCCAGATGATGCTCAAGATCTTCGATATGATGCAGGTCGTACTCAAAACTTTTCGCAATGTATGCCGTATTCAACCTCCTATTCCCGGGTTCATTAATGGTAACTACGACCTGCTATATGATATGAGCACAACCCCGAGCATACGAGTGGCTTATGCATGGCATGCACGCATAAGATATCTCCCTGCCTGCTACAAGCAAACATTCGACGATATGTTCACCACGGGGTTTTGGGAGGCACATTCAGAGGTATTCACGCCACGGCCTACGCATTTACTCCATCTCTTCGCATGCGAGCAAACAATGCATTCCGAGCTTTACACGATGCCACAACCTGACATGCCTGGTACAGTTGATTGGGAGGCTTTGCAACGAGACCTGGTCAGAGGCTTAAGAATCAAAGAACAAGAATTGGCAACCGACCTCCTGCAGAAATACATTGATCAAACTGTGGAAAAGAGGTCTGTCAGAGGCGACAGACCCTAGGGGGGGAGAGGTGTTGACAGTATACGGGAAGAAGCAAGTACGGACACACATGCAGATCTAGCACTGAGGCAACCCTTCATTTTTTTTCAAAACCCTCAAATCATTTTAAAGTGATTCTCATCACTACAAACCCTTGTAAATATCATTTCACCTTTTTGTAGCTCCATTTTGTACAAGCCGAGGAGTCCTCGAGCTTGGGGAGCCTTAGAAGTAGTTGCCTGTCAATTTTCATAATTTTTAGATCTCGTTTGGGCCCTCAAATAAGCCCTGGAACCTAATTTTTAACTAGGCCGGACACTAGGTCTGGACAGGGCCAAAGCTAGTCAAAAACTATAAATAGAGCTAGAGAGCTCATTTTTGGGGCTAGCTTCTTGTAGTTTGAGCTTGTATGAGAACTTTCTTGCAATAGAAGTGATTCCATTGTCTTACTCTCTTTGTTCTTACTGTGTGTGCGCGTGTGTGTGTATGTGTGTGCATGCTTGACTCACGCACTTGTGCTTCCACTTGTTCGTGGTCTTCATACCATCCTCATGTCTTCCCGGATTGACATTAAAGGAGGTGCTACTCATCACTGAGCTACACATGGTATGAGAAGATAAATGCCTAATGGCTTGCACATGTTTTTGAGAACATTACAAGTGAGAGCACCTTTTGATCATTGTTGTATATGCTCATCACATGATGCTCAATGGTCCTAATGAGAAGCATATTGCTGAATTTAAGGATGATTTGCTCGCCTCTTTTGATATGTGCGATTTGGGTCATTTGCATAATTATTTAGGCATTCATTTCATGCAAGTTGATGGTGGAATATATTTGTGTCAAACAAAATATATTGACATATTATTGCAGCATTTTGACCTTGAAGATTATTGCCACTTGTATGGAAATAGGTGTAGAGTTGAGTCTTCATGATGCTAGGATGTGTTTGATGTTGTTTCTATTAGTAGGCTATTGGATGCTTGATTTACTTATGCATAATGTGGACTAATATTCAGTTTTATGTCTCTCAAATGAGCATATTTATGCATTTCATAGGTCTCAATCATTGTCTGATAGTAAGGGCATATATCTAGACTATCTAATAAAGATATAGCAATTCAAATCACTCAAAATGATTAAGTACACGTTGAGAAATAGCTCTGAGAAATTCACTATTTTGAGAAGGAATTGAGAGAGTAGAGACAAGAGAACATGATCAACATGTATGTATTACTACACATAAAGTACAATGATATTGGCAATCAATGATTGCATATATGAGGGCAATGGTAGATCTATAGTGTGAGCTCAATATCCAAGTAGAATCCCTCTAAAACCTCTACCAAATTGGGCTCTATTGCACGCGATGTTTTGAGACACGTTTATAGCTAAAGTTGGAGCCAATTTTCATCTTTTGAATTTCAAACTCAACCAAAAAGTGTACCTAAAGTAAGACTACCTTGCTCATAAATTCTCCACCAACAATTGTGTAATTGATCGTCCAAACTCCATGTGAATGTAAGTTCCTTTTTTACATATGCACTTTTACAAGGAGTAAAACCAAATTTTACAAGTGGGTATTCATATGTGACTTCATGTGTACATAGAAGTGAATAGCTGATTGATCAAGTGTGTAGGCTTGGATCTATTTGCATCAACAACTGCCCCTCAAGCCTTACATGCTTGGGCTTCAACTTTCCTTGATCTCTTGCAATCCAATCATCATCTTGAACCTATTCAATTTAGTTCCATCCAAAGATTTAGTCAACATATCTGCACATTGTAGGTTTGTAGACACATAGGAAAATTATATGTCCTTGCTAAGTAGCTTCTCTCTCACATAGTGGTAATGCACTTCAATGTGCTTAGTCCTTGCATGATACATAGGATTAGCACCCAAATGTAGTGAGCTAGTATTATCTCCAAATATCATTGGTGTGTATGTATGTAACCCCAAGTCTGAGTAGAGTAGTTTTAACCACATTGCCTCTTGTATTGCATTTGCTAGGCCCCTATATTTAGCTTCAATTGAGGACAATGCCACAATTGGTTGTTTCTTTGATGACCATGAAATTAACTTAGACCCTACAAAAGATAAGTAGCTCGAGGTGCTCCTCCTATCATCTTTTAAGCCAGCCCAATCTGCATTAGAGTATAGCTTGATATCCAAGTTACATGTAAATGGATAAAATAGTCCTTCATTTATGGTGTCCTTCAAATACTTTAAGATCCTTTTGGTGGCTTCCATGTGAGGTCTTCTTGGTTTATGCATCAATTAACTTAATGCATGTACTCCAAAGCATATATCCACTCTTGTTAGGGTTTCATAATTGAAAATCCCAACAAGACTTTGGTAACCTATGATGTCTTCAAGCAGTTTCCCTTCATGAGCACTGAGTCTGTGATTCAATTCCATAGGTGTACCTACAATTTTTGTATTCTCCATCTTGAACTTATTTAACATGTCATGGATGTACTTTCTCTGAGGAATAAAAACACCAAAATTTGAATATACAAGCTCTAAACCAAGAAAATAAGTCAACAATCCAAGATCACTGATTTTAAATTCTTCCTTTATCTCAGCTTTGATCTTCTTAATGCCATTGAAATCATTCCCTATAATGATGATATCATCCACATAAACACATAGATAAATAAACTTTTAATTAGTCTTCTTAATGGACAAAGAAATGTCTCCTTTGCTTGGTGTAAATCCTTGATCTTTCAAGTATGTAACAAGCCTATGGTTCCAAGCTCTAGGAGCTTGCTTTAAACCACACAATGCCTTCCTTAATCTACATACATAATAAGGTTTCTCTTTGTCTTCATATCCTAGTGGTTCAGCCATGTAGACCTCTTCAGAGATCCATCCATTAAGAAATGCATTTTTAACATATAATTGGTACAAGTTCCAATTCTTTGAAGCAACAATACTTACTAAGACTCTGATAGTTGGCATCTTAACCATTGCTGAGAAGGTCTCCCCATAATCCACTCCATGGCTTTGAGCAAACCCCTTTGCTACTAGCCTTGCTTTATACCTGTTGATTGCATCATCTGAATTCTTTTTTACTTTGTAAATTCACCAAGATCCTATCACCTTCATGGATGGTTTCTTGGGGTCCAAATCCCAAGTGCTATTCTCTTGAAGTGCTTCTATTTCCTCTTGCATAACTTCTCTCCATTCTTCCTTCTTGTTAGCTTCTTGAAATGTAGATGGTTCCTCTGACATAAACACTTTACTCATATAAATAGAATGCTTGGTGACTAATGATGTGTCATAGCCATACTTTATAGGTTTCTTGCTTTCCCTTTGAGATCTTTTAAGTCCTTGATTGGATGACTCTGGAATGTCTTCCAATTTTTGAATATTTACTTTGCCCTTTGACTTCCAAGCTTTGAATTCTTCAAGATTCATTTGTTCTTCATCCTATGAATTGATATCTTCAGAGGTATATGTTTCTTCGTTTGTCACATTTGGAAAATCATTCTCCAAATCACAAGATAGCTTTATTTTCCTGCAAAGATCCTCAAATCAAGAGTTATTTTCATCAAATACCACATCCCTACTAACTATAAATCCTTTGTTAGTGGGATTATATAACCTATATCCTTTCCGATTTTGATCATAGCCAATAAATATGCATCTTTCAGGCTTTGGATCAAGCTTTCCCCTAATCTGTGAAGGGATGTGTGCATAAGAAATGCACACAAAGATATTACAATGGTCCAATGTGGGTCTTCTGCCATGCCATGCTTCATAAGGTGTCATCCCATCCCGAGACTTGGATGGAAGCCTATTAACTAGGTAAGTACTTGTGGAAACAGCCTCTGCCCATAGATAATTAGGGAGTTTTTTCTCATTCAACATTGATATTGAGCCTCTACTATTAACATATTTCTTCTCTCTGCCACTCCATTCTGTTCAGGAGTTTACCTTGTTATAATGTGTCTCTTTATGCCTCTATCTTGTAAGAAGGAGTCAAACTCATGTGAGAAATACTCACCACCTCCATCAAATCTGAGCCTCTTTAGACTTCATCTTTATGCTTCATAAAATAAAGTATTGTCTACCTACTATAGTCATCCATAAATGAAACATAATACCTTAACCTTGAAATCGATGGCACTCTACTAGGACCCCACACATCTCCATGTACAAGCTCCAATTAATCTTCATACATGTATCCTCTTTTGTTGAATGGTTTCCTATGTGACTTGCCAAATTGGCATGCTCCAAATTTGTAAATCATTTGTTGCTTGGAAACATTTGGGATGCCAAGCACACTCTGATCCCTGCATATTTGCTTCAATGTCCTTTCTCCTATATGACCTAGTATCTTATGCCATATCTCCGATTCAAATAGGGTTTCGTTTGTGCAATTGAAGAGAGCAATGTTTCTTGTATCTTCAACTTCAAAGGTAAAACTTCTACCAGATTTCTCAACTTTTGCAATCCTCTTGAAGCCTTGTTGAGGCTCCTCCACATATGCTCCATGTCTTGTGAATCTAACGTGTAAAACCTTCTCAACAATCTGTCCAACACTGATTAGATTTTTGGTTGTCGTTGGCACATACACTTTTCTTAGAAGGTTCATAGTACAATCATATGCTTTAAAATTTCCAATTTTCTTTATTGAGTGCCTAGTGGCATCACCTGTTTGAAACTTCATGCTTCCCTCTAGGTTCTTCAAGGTCAGACAATAGTGCTACATTGCCAGCTACATAATTGGAACAACCAGAATCAATATAGAATAGGTATTCATCATCCTTACCTTTCTTGGTTGTCATATTCATTAGCAATAGAGAATCCTCTTGGTCATGTGTTTAATTGTTGTAGTCTCTCCTTCTTATGAAGCCACCTGGATAGTTGTTGTTGAAACCTTGGTTGTAGTTGTGATGGTAGTTGTTTCCTCCATTATTGAACCTACCTCTTGATTGTCCATAGCCTCCTCTGTGGAAGTCTCTTCCTCTCTGATTCTTTGTGTTCCTAAAGCATTCATATATGGTATGATTGGTCAAGCCACAAACGTTGCGAGGTGAAGAATTATATGGTCTACCCCTATTGGAGAAGATGGTTGATAGTCTTCAAAGATGCAATGGTGTTGCTAAAACCTACTTCACATCAGCCAAGAGCAAGTGATGGAGAGTGTAGTGGTACTCTTTAGCTTGCTAATGATCATAAATAATCACCTATGTTCTTTGGAACATGATCCATAAATCACTGGATCAAAAGAGATAAGTAGGAAATTAATCCAAGGTCATAGACTTGCTATTTTAGTCACTACACCTGTTCATTATAATGAAGAATGCTCTGTGCCTACTAGCAATTAGCCTAATTCCTTTTGATGGTGTCTATTTAACTTAGACAACTACCAATCATGAGTGATTTCGATAAAACAGATGAACTACACACTCAATATGATGTTTAGTAAATCATAGGACTTCCCTGACATTTTTGGGATGCATCAGAGTACAGACCAGAGAGTAAAGATGTGTTGATATCTCAGGATTGCGAGAACCAATGATAATGATATTTTGTAGCTATAAACTAGAGAGTATACTAAATCTATGATGCTTTAAATCATGACAAATGATCAATCATACACTGAGAACAAGCTCTGCAAAAACCATTGTACTGATGTAGTCATAGTAGAGAAGTGAAGTAGAGATATGATCAAAATGTATGTATTAGGTCTCATAGAAATACAATGTCATTGGCAATAATCTATTGCACATTAATGTGAGGGTAGTGATTGAGATATGGAGTGAGCTCTCAAATCACATAGGATCCCTTTCTATTGATATCTAAAAGTTGGGCCTATCACAAGAGTCTTTTGATCCACCTTTATAGTTGAGTTTGGAGCCAATCTTGAAGTCAAATTCAAATTTTCACCTAAAAGTAAATCCTAAACTATATGATATATTCTCTCATCAATCATCTACCAAGTAAATCAAGGTTTGATGCTTCCTAACTCCATGTGGAAGTAAGGTACTTTTACAAAGGTAAAAGGTAATAGATTTTACAAGGGATTCATCATATATGACTCCATGAGATATACGATAATCATCCAAGTATGTGGGCTTGGATTCTCTTGCACCATTAACCCCTGCCTTGCTTTCCTCCTCTACCCCTTTTTCTTGTACCTCTTCCTCTACCTATGAAATTCACTTGAGAGGTACTTGCATCTTCTTCATTCTTCTTACCTTTCACTTTATCTTTATTCCTATTTTTATCTATGTAAAGGGTAGAATATTGATTACCTCTATAGATATATCTATTCTTCTTGAGCTTTGTCTCATGTGTGAAGAATTGCCTCATCACTGTATTGAGGTCAGGTATCTGCATATCCATATATAGGTCCATTGCTGTGGTGAAATGTAAAATCCATCCAAAGATGGTTCTTTTTGGCCCTTGTATTTGATGAGAAACATGAAGATAGAACATCCCAAGTATCTTGGGAAGGTAACAGAAACTTAGAGATTGAATTGAGTATGTAAGACCTGGCAAGAGCATCCTTTGCACACCATGCAACTAGTCTCTCTTGATCCTCTTTTGTAGGTTGATTTTTGCATCTAAAGGTTGGCATTTCTTCATCTCTAGAGATGTATCCATACAAGCTTCTTCCTTGGAGGTAAGCATTCATCCTTCGGGACCATGCTGGATGATTGCGTCTGTCCAATTTATCAATGAATGATGGAAATACATCTCCCATTTTAACTTGATGTTGCTCTGATACCACTGTTGAAGGAGATGGTGGACACCTTCTAGAGATGAAATGGTGCTGCAAATTCCTACTTCACTCCAACCAAAGTTGAGTTGAGAAGTGCAAAGTAGACCCCTTGAGCTTTCTAGGAAGTGCAACTAATCACCTAAGTGCTTTGGAAGATGACTCTCAAATCATTGGATCAAGATAGATAACATTGACATTGATATTGAACCAGAAACTTTCTATTTTGGTCATTGTACTTGCTCAGAGAAATGAAGAGTTCTCTTGCTCTGCTAACAATTGGACAAAATAATTTTGGGAATATCTAATTAACTTAGATAGCTAAATTCCATAAGTTATTTCACTCAAAATGATCAACTAGGCAAGGAGAATGATCTGTAGCAAGTCTGGGGTATATCCCAAATTTTTAGGAGCTGAACATATAGCAGACCACAGATCAGTAATTTGAAGATTGCTTGAAAATGGCTGAAGGAATCAAGATGAAAATTTGTACCATATAACAAGACTATTAAAGAAGCTATAGCAATTTAAATCACTCAAAATGATTAAGTACATGCTGAGAAATAGCTCTATGAAATTCAATGTTCTCAATAGGACTTGATAGAGTAGAGGCAAGAGAACATGATCAACATGTATGTATTACTGCACATAAAGTACAATGCTATTGGCAATGAATGATTGCAAAATATGAGGGCAATGGTAGAGCTATAGTGTGAGCTCAATACCCAAGTAGAATCCTTTTGAAACCTCTTCCAAATTGAGCTCTATTGAATGCAACGTTTTGAGTGACTTTTATAGCTAAAGTTGGAGCCAATTTTCAATTTTTTTAATTTCAAATTCTACCAAAAAGTGTGCCTAAAGTTTAGGACTTCCTTTCTAATCAATTCTCCACCAAAAATCCCGTAATTGATCCTCCAAACTCCACGTGAATGTAAGTGCCTTTTTTTACATATGCACCTAACCAACTTTTAGAAGTGAATATTCATATGTGACTTCATGTGTGTACATAGACATGAATAGCTAATTGTCCAAGTATGTAGGCTTGGATCTATTTGCATCAACACTTTTGGCTGTTTTGGGTGTTGGAAAGTCTTCTTTTTTTTAATATAAAGGAAGTTCGGCGTTAGCCTACTCTCCCACTTGAATTAAATAAAGAAAAGTACAAGGGAAGGGAACTAGTGCCCACGGGACCCCCCAAATCCCACAAAGCAGGGGAAGCTTTTACAGAGCTTAGATGGCATTACAAAGAAGGTTAATCACCCTCTCATCACCCTCATGTGGGGCCCACTTGGGTTTAAGCTTGTTATTGATCAAAAGGAGTACTTGATGATGCCTGAAGGGGGGGGGGATTTCTTGCAGTTAACAATCCTTTTGCCAAGGAGGAACAATGATTTCTCAATTGACCACTCTTTGGGGGAGTCATCGAAGTTCAAAGCACATCTTTCCCGCCATATTTTCCATAGGACCTCCCCTCTGATGGCGTTCCAGAGAGTCGCGGAGCAGCCGATCTTCATGGGAGACCTTACAAAGCTTACATGGAGTTATAGAGGAGGTTGATAAACCTTGCATCCCCGTCATGCGGAGCCCACTTGGTTTTAAGCTTATTGTTGACATACTGAAGTTCTTTGTGATGTCTGAAGGGGGGGGGGGGTTTCTTACAGTTAGCAATTCTTTTGCCAAGAAGGAATAGGGACTTCTCGATCGACCACTCCTTGGGGGTATTGCCAAAGTTGAGAGCGCATCGTTCCCCCCAAATCTTCCAAAGGATCTCTCCCCTAATCACATTCCACAAAGCCGCAAAGCAACCGATCTCTTCACCAATGAGGGCTTGCTTCCAATTGATTTGTACTCTGAGCCCCAAAGAATGACCAAGGATCCTCCATAGCCGAAGGGATTTAGGGCAAGCAAAGAACAGGTGACCAATATCCTCTTTTCTATTGCAACATCGTTTGCACCAGGGCGGGACATCATAGATCTTGTTAGCTGTCGCATTGGTCCATATTCCACGGTGTAAAATTTTCCATAGGAGGAACAACTTTTTGTTTTAAATGAGAGGGTGCCAAATAGACATAAATTTCATATCCCATCGAAGTCGCGTCCAGTTGAGACACCATTTCTTGTTGAGCGTGATGTGAATGTCGTTGTGAGCTTCGACATATGGGAGCTTGGAGAGGCGATTGCCACTATACCATTTAAGGCCCAAAATGTCCGGAGCGTCCTGTTCCATAAGAAGTCAGATTTTAGAGCAGTCCCAAGCATGGCGTCTGCTCAATAAAATATTCCATTGCTCGTACGTGACTGTAGCATTAGGGTCAAGGTCTTCAAAGTCCACCCATATGTTCGTGTCCTGCTTCCAGAGGTGCTTCCATTGTTTGAATCCCTTATTCCAGAGTCTCTTGGAACTTAAGACATTCCAAGGCTCCACGTTTCTCATGTCTTGGATTGGGAACCAAATAGAGTCATTTTGTCTTATTACCGCAGCCCATTTCCAATCTTCACTGATTCTGATTTGGGGTTTGAATTTGTTCCAACTCTTCCACATGGATCTTACCAGGATTGATCCTTTGGGTGAGACCGGAATTGGAGAGAATAAGAGGGTGAGAATGTCGAGGTTTTTCCATCCAGTGTAGCCCACCAGAGTAATCACATTCGTGTTTCTGAAAATTAATGTGGCCCAAGAGGAATCTCTATTGCACCAGGCCTTAATAATCCATTTTGCTGCAAGTTTATTGGACATACTGCCAATGTCCATAATACCCAGACCTCCACTCTCCTTTCGGCTAGTGCAAATGGACCATTTAATTTTAGGCACCCCCCTTCTGTTTTGATCCCCAGTCCAAAGAAAGTTCCTACAAATGCTTTCCAATTTGGCTAATGCTTGATCCTTTGGTCTCCAACAAGAAAGAAAGTATATGATTGAGGATAAGAGGAACATGTTGATGACCATGGCCCAGCCAGCGAGATTAATTTGAAGACCCCTCCAATAGTTAAGTTTATTATTAAGTATGTCGGGGACCCAAGCCCACCTTTGTTCCAAAGTAACACCGAATCCCATGGGGATACCAAGAATGCGAGTGACCTGACCCGATTGAATGTTTTGGCATCCATGCACAGTGAGGAGATTGGGTTGGATCCCTTTGATGGCCCTGAACGCAGTCTTGTAATGGTTAATTTTGGACCTTCACGCCTCACAAAAGGTGTCAAGGCACCACCAAAAGGATTCCAGGCTGGTATCGTCATTGTGAACAAAGGCATTTGTGTCGTCCGCAAAAAGCCTCATGATCATTTGCCTAGAGTTATGTGGCAAGGTGATGCCCCTTAGGCGACCAAGCTCCAGCTGTCGCGCCACAAGACGGCTAAGTCCTTCTGTGGCGATGGCAAAGAGAAGTGGGGCCAATGGGCACCCTTGCCTGATTGAACGTTTGAGTTTGATTGCTTTTGAAAGTTGTCTGTTGACATTGAATTTGGTCGAAGCATTAGCAAGAAGAGTGGAGATCATCCTGAGGAATCTCTGACTACACCCGAGGTCTTTTAGCGATTGTAAAATATAGTCCCATTCCAATCTGTCGTAGGCTTTGTCAAAGTCAATCTTGAGGAAGACAATGTCTTGATTAGATTCTTCAGCGAAGTCCAGACCTTCCCAGATATCAATGATGGCTTCCAATATTGACCTTCCCTTAATGAAGCCTTTTTGGTCTTTGCTAAGCCATTGGTCTAGATGGCACAATAACCTATTGGCGATGACTTTAGCAAGAATCTTATATTCGGTTTGAAGCATTGTGATAGGTCTCCAGTTCTCAATTCGATTCCTCTCCCCTTTTTTATGAATAAGTTTGATGATGCCGTTGTTGAGACAAGCGGGAAGGGCACCAAACTCGAGTGCCTCAAGCCATACAAGACATAAGGGGGTGGCCACCACATGTTTGAAAGATTTAAAGAACTCATTAGTGAGCCCATCAGGTCCGGGGCTCTTGCCATTTGGAAGCGAGTCAATAACTTCAAGGACCTCTTGTTTGGAAATGGTGGCATCAAGCAGAGTGCTCAAGTTGCGTGGGATTCTATGCAGGGAAGTCCAAGAGATGGTGGCCATGCAATCCCGCCTATGGGGGGAGAGGGGACAAGCACCACCCAAAAGACCCATGAAGTGAGCTTCTATAATACCAATGTTCCCTTCTTCTGTCTTACATTCCACCCCATTCTTGTCAAGCAGTATTGGGATCTCGTCTCTAATTTGTTTTCTTTTGAGAATATTGCACATCTCCTTGGAAGGTCTATCTGCCTTTCCAGCCCACCATTACTTAAAATATATTTGCAGATGTTTCCTTTTGATCTCCTCCTCGTATCTTAATCTTCCTCTGATATTTTGGAGTCCCTTTTGAGATTGAGTCTTCCCTTTATTAACTTCTTCTTCGAGTCTCCGGAGACGGCGGTATAGGTTTTCTCTACGTCTTCTGTGGATGGTTTTGAGAGCCTTCGTGGTCTGAATCAAGATGTGACGAGACTTTTCCATAGCGTTTCTCCAACACTTTGCTGGAGAGGTGCAGACTGCGAAGGCCTCAAGCCAAGCATTAGTGATTTCTTGGTGGATAGAGGGAAGTGAGAGGACAAACGGGCTCGTGTGAAACCAAGGTGCCTTGCAACTTTTAGAAAGAGGGGGGAAGTTGAGCACCATTGGGCAATGATCTGAGATGGTGAGGTCGATATGTTGCATTAGGGAGGGAGGACTCCATTGATGTATGAGGTCCTCTGAAATGTAGCTTCTGTGGAGTCTCGCTTTCCTCAAGTCCTCACCCAATTGAAGATTGGACCAAGAAAGCCCATTCGAGTCCTTGACTTCGACCAGGTCCAAAAGTTGGTCCCAAGTATCTTTCTCCTGGCCATCTATGATGTGGCCCTTGTTGTTCCACCTATCAGAGGGGTCTTCCACCATATTGAAGTCACCACAAATCATGACATTCTGAGAAAACAAGTCTAAGGAGGACCAAGTATTGATCCTTGCCGCATCCTCGTTTGGAGCATACATAGAGACTAGGGAGAATTGAAAGGGGGTGTTGAATGTAACTGCCATCCACCTGTGGTTCCTGTCTCCGCTGGTGTAGTCAAGCTTGTTAGCCCAGAAGTGATTGATACCAATGCCAGTTCCACTAGAACCACGCTGATGAGTTGTGGCAAACCACGCTGCTGTATTCCATTGGACTGCCACACATGCCACCAGTGACTAGGAATGCGCTCTTCTTAGTCACTCTCTTCAACTTTTTAGCCTCTGCCTCTTTCTAGATTTTGGTCTTCTGATTTGTCTTTGTCTTCACACATCTAACCTGTTGTATTGCTCTGAGCCTGTTTACTTGGTTGCCCACGCACGCTATCAGCGGAAGGATTATTACCTGCCAAATATTGTCTTGCACTTCTTCATGGATAGTTCCTGGCCCTGGTCTGTCCTTCCCATGAATGTCCTGGTTCTGATTGTTCTTTAATTCCATTCCTCAGGACCTAGATGTTTCGTGTTGTTGCCTGATGCGTCACATCAGGCAACAATGCGAAACATCCAGGTCCTGAGGAATGGAATTAAAGAGCAATCAGAACGAGGAAATTTCATGGGAAGGACGGACCAGGGCCAAGAACTATCCATGAAGAAGTGCAAGACAATATTTGGCTAAATTCATATTTTCATTTTGCCATTGTCATATATGAAAATATTTTTAATACCCACAAATGGGCTTGATATTTTTAGTACCCACAAATGGGTTTAAAATTTGAGAATTTAAAAAAGGAAAATCATTAATAATTCTTAATTAAAGTTTATAATTGAAAGAGTAGGTCGATTATTGAACTTTAAAACAAAAATCATCAATAATTTATAATTAAAGTTTAAAATTTGAATCTGAAAAAGGAAAAATCATCAATAATTCATAATTAAAGTTTGAAATTTGAGACTTTTAACTCTACAGACAATCAACATCTAAATATTGCAAAACTTATTAATTATATTTTTCAACTTACAAAGGGATTTTTCCCTCATTTGATCTTTTCATTACAATTATTGTTTCTTTTCTTGAATAACTTCCATAAATCTATGTCTTATTTCAATCATTTAACTTTCAAATGTTACAACTCTTTTTCTATAAGGGAAGTAAGATCTGGACTTGTGCAAGTGAAGATGTCCATTGTCCAATGCCCATGGGCCATGGCCCATTGCCTAGTTTGATGTCCAAGCTCGGACATCAACTTTTGGCATAACAGCTGTCTTAACGCAGCTTCAATCTGTTGGTTTGACTTGAAAACTCGCTCGTGCAGATCCGCGTAAAGAGATGGAATCATGATTGCGTACTCGATCGCACAGTCAACAAAGTTCCATCGACCGTGATCATTAAATGGTGGATTGGCCATCTATCGTTCCTCAATTCACAAGGCGAGCCAGCAGAAGCCCCGGCAAGTCGTCGTCCCCCTGAATCTTCGTGAGTTCTCTCTTCCTGCTGCTTCTTCGTTCTCGTTCGTGTGTTCTTTCGTTATCTGTTGAGTCTTTATCCACCCACGCTTTTCCCACTCCTCAGAAGCAATCATTTCGTCTGGTTTATGCAAAGATCTGACAACAAACAGTTGCGATATTGCATGATCGTTTCTAGTATGTACCTTATGGCTGGCCCTTCTGTTTGAAAGCCTAAAATCTGCTCCTTTCTCTTGGGAATCCGTGCGGTCTTATTGAAAATACTGGGAACTTGTTCTCCTTCATGACGCTGTATATGGCGCTTGAACATTCCTCTCATCATATGCAAGCTAGTTAGTTTCGGTGCTCATTCGGTTCGAAAGGATAAAATTTGCTATTCTCTCTCCAGAATCCGTTCGCCTTCATTGAATTACTGGGATCTTGTTCTCCTTCATGACAAAACCTATGGCGCTTGAACAGTCTGCTAATCAGATCCACGATACTTATTCTTACATCTTTAAGAATACCTGATTATCACATTTATGTTTCTATGCATCTTTTCCTGTGACCTGCGTTTTCACTTTCCATTTCTTACCCAATGACGTAATGGTAATGATGATGATGATTACTGTACGCTCTTTCCATTGATACAGGGGCAACATCCCTTGATCAAAATGGCATTCCCTGATGAAGTTCAAGCTCTCGTGTGTGACAATGGATCATTCATGATGAAGGTGACTACTTTTCCGTTTGAGGTTTTCCCGAAAATCTATCGAGGGCATCAACAGATTACGGAAGTTTTTTACTGTGGTACAGGCAGGATTTGCTGGCGATGAAACTCCTCAGGCTGTATTTCCCACCGTTGTAGGCCATCCACGGAGCGTGCATGGTATGGATCAGAAAGATGCACATGTTGGTCATGCAGCTCATGTACACTGTGATGCCCTCGACTTGAGATACCCTATTGAAGGTGGTCTCATCTCGAATTGGCAAGACATGGAAAAGATATGGCACCATACGTTTGAGAATGAGCTACATGTTGTACCGGAGGAGCGACCGGTTTTACTCACAGACATTCCATTGTATTCGAAACTCCATCGAGAAAAAATGGCCCATATCATGTTTGATTCATTCAATACTCCAGCTATGTACATTGCTATCCAGTCCGTGCTTTCTCTGTATGCAAGCGGAAAGATGACGGGTTTGTATCTTGCATGTTCCTCCTTTGCCATTTGAAATTCTCCATTTAGGTTCTGAAGGTCTGTTGTTCTACACATTTCAAGGTATTGTGCTGGATTCCGGAGATGGAGTGACCCATGCAGTGCCGGTTCGTGATGGCTATGCCTTGTCACATAATGTCCTCCAGTTCAGTCTTGCAGGTCATGATTTGTCTGATGTGCTCATGAAGCTTCTCACTGAAAGAGGATATTCCTTCAAAAGCTTTGCTGAAAAAGAGGCTGTTAGAAACATCAAAGAGAAGCTAGGATACGTTGCACTGGATTTTGAGCAAGAAGTAGACGCAGCAAAGACGAGCTCTTCACTGGAGAAGAGCTATGAGCTTCCTGATGGAAAAGTCATCACCATCGGTACAGAACGGTTTAGGTGCCCAGAGGTATTTTTCCAGCCATCCCTTAATGGGCTGCAAGCTTCTGGCATCCACGAGATTGCTCACAAGAGCATTTCACTCTGTGATGGGGATGTTCAAAAGAATTTGTACAAAAATATAGTTCTGAGTGGAGGCTCTACCATGTTTCCTGGCATGGCAGATCGAATCAAGAAGGAGGTTAGTGTTCTTGCTCCTGATATGAAAGTAAATGTTTTCGCACCACGAGAAAGACAGTACAGTGCATGGATTGGGGGATCCATCTTAGCTTCTTTGAGCACGTTCCAAAAGGTATGCACTATTTCTTTTATGTCTTCTTTCAAAGCTGTAATGAGTTGGCTGCTATGGCTGTTTCAATATAAATGGTTACATCTGGTTTGTGCAGATGTGGATTACAAAATCTGAGTACGATGAGTCGGGGTCGTCAATCGTTCACAAGAAATGCGTCTAGAAGTGCTCTCTGATTGGAGGTTCAATCAAAGAAGAGTTTAAGTATGTTCCATATGGTAGAGCTTTCTAGCAGGTTATGCATAAGTTCATATCTCCATGGTGTGCATTACATTTATTTAGTTTCCAGATCACAAAACGAAAACAAAAAAAGGACCCTAGGTTGACATGAAAACATTGCCTTCCTGAAAGTTAAGCGGCCCGAAATCAAGTCGAAACATTTTACATTGATATTATTATTATTGTTATATTATTGTAATTACTAATGTTGTTATATTGTTATTATTATTCTTGATGCTGTCAACCTCATCGTCTTTGTTATTTTTATCATTATCTCTATTGTTGCGATTTTTAGTTTAAAATTAGCATCACAATTCTTTTCACACAGAATGAGTTATTTTGATCCCGTGAAAATTAACTTCTCACTGGCAGAAAGAACATACAGCAAACTTAGTTCAACTTACCCTGTTACAAGCTACTATGAACAAAATTGCATCAATATCATAGAATGCAGTCGATCTGGTATAGACAGTTGCTAATGGAGGGCCTCAATTTCTGTACTTTCTTAATTTTTCATAGGACAACACAAATCGCCATAAATATACTCTCAATCTTTTATGAAAAAGTTGCCTTTACAGATTCTACTCAATTTTTCAATCAGCGTCCTATATTTTTTCGTACAGAGTAAATCATGGATCTTAATTTTAATTCAACTGAGCTATGCCGATTTATAAAATGTGTAATATGACTGGATGTAGAATAACTATCTCGCCCTTATAGTCACCATGAAAATGCTAAAGGGCGTGAAGTGCTTGGAATGGGTAACAAAGGATAAATCTCACTTCATTGATATGCAATCTGAAGCACAAAGTACAATCTCTGCAAATTGAACTACGATGTTAAATATTGTAAACAACAGAAATTGTGAACTCTCATGTTCACAAACATAAGTATAGAATTCAGACAAGTTCTGCTCTAATCACACGGATCGAACATAAACCGTCAATCAGTCATAAATCAACCACTAATATGTGAAATTAACAATTGTATGAATCAGTCATAAATCAATCACTTGTGAAATTAGTAATTCTTGAGGACTGCTATATCCATATTTATTCCTTGACATCTTGTAAAGCTACCATACATTTCCATGTGATTTTGAAGTAGCTAGCACTTGAAAAAACATCTATCACTACAATGCTCAATGTCCTTAACTTTTTTTCATGAATAAACAAAAAAAAATCCTGCAAAGTCCTTTGCTAACCTTTCGTACAATTTTAACTTAAAGCATCAAAAGGGTGGATCAGAAGCCTTCAATGAGGGAGCATAATCTTTTCAAAAGTATAATGGAATATATTGAAGATGAAACTTTCAAGGCGTCTTGCCTATGGTCACGTTTCCAAAACAAAACCTTCTTTTATTCACAATCACATGATGTTGAGCAGGGTTAAATCTGCATGTAAATACTAAATTTGTTTTGTACAGACCTCAATTTTTTTGTAAGCCAACGAGCTCTTGATCTTATCGGGTTCTAGTGTATCAATTTAAAATTTCTTTTGTTAGTGGAACCCTTACAATTATATTTATCATCTGGAAATATTTTGGATCTGGAAATTTATGGCTCTTCTTGTGTTCCATTTTTCAACCTTCATTTGTCTCATTCTTGTGCATGTGTGTGTTGGGAAGTGTGTCCCAAGGGGACTGTTAGCCTACAGGGTAGTTTCCTTGAGTTCCATCGTGAGAATCTTTCATTGTGTCCATCATAACGATTTGACGTGAGCCTACTAAAATACATAGATGGAATTTCTCTAAGTTTTAGGTGACCTTTTCCGTCATTCTTGAAGAAGGTGGTAATTAAGAATTGTTGAGTTCTATGCGTAGACATGCAAGATGCGGGATTTCATGTTGAAAGCTTAAGGATCGGTGACTTTTGAATAGTTCAATTTGTTTATTTCACTTGTGAGCATAACTTCTTCTAACACTACAACATATCGGGCGTATACCGAGGCTTCTACCGAGGAAAATGAACGGGTGCAATTTTGCCCCGACGTCGGTGTAAGGGTTGGTGTAGGCATCGAAACCAAAGCGCCGGTATAAGCGACGGTTTTGAATAGTTCAATTTGTTTATTTCACTTGTGAGCATAACTTCTTCTAACACTACAACATATCGGGCGTATACCGAGGCTTCTACCGAGGAAAATGAACGGGTGCAATTTTGCCCCGACGTCGGTGTAAGGGTTGGTGTAGGCATCGAAACCAAAGCACCGGTATAAGCGTCGGTATAAGCGACGGTATAAGCGATAGTATATGCCATGGTATGCCCCTGGGCAAAATAGTCGGTATAAGCATCAGTATCTGCCTGGGGATACCGACACTTATATTATCGCCTATACCGACGACCATATCTGCAAATTTTTTTTGGGCAGAGTATGTTGTCTCTTGCTACAACAACATTCCCATGCTGTTGTGTAGCAAAACACAATACACTCTACCCAAGAAAAACCCGAGTACATGTGACATGTATGACAGACAACAAAAACATGATTTGATAAAGCAAAACATACTGTCAAATACAAAAGACATGAGAGAAATCAATCATGAACCATGTACAAAGAAATGAGACACATTGACATGATATTTATAAACCACAACCAGAACACATGTATATGTGTGTATGCCTATGTATATACATGTGTATGTGTATATGTATATGTATTATGTGTGTATATTTGTATATGTGTAAATATTTGTATGCATTTTTAAAAACCCTAAAACCTTAATCCTAATGAACTAGACCTAAAACATGTGTATATGTGTATTTTTGTGTATATATATGTGTATGTGAATATATATATATATATATATATATATATATATATATATATATATATATATATATATATATATATATATATATATATATATATATATATATATATGTGTGTGTGTGTGTGTGTGTGTGTGTGTGTGTGTGTGTGAATGTGTATGTGTGTGTATGTGTGTGTATGCATATGTGTATCTATGTAAAAACCCTAAAACCCTAATCCTGAAGACCTAGACCTAAAACATGTATATGTGTATGCATGTGTGTATATATGTAAAAGCCAAAAACCCTAATCTTAAAACCCTAACCCTAAAACATGCATATGTGTGTATGTATATGTCACATGTGTGTATGTATGTATGCATGTGTGTATATATCTATGTGTGTGTATGTGTGTATGCATGTGTATATATATGTGTATGTATATTTGTATTATGTGTTTTATATGTGTATATGTGTGTATGCATGTGTGTATATATGTAAAAGCCAAAAACCCTAATCCTAAAACCCTAACCCTAAAACATGCATATGTGTGTATGCATGTATATATATATATATATATATATATATATGACAGAGAACTCAGAAATGAACAATGTAGATATATGTATTAATGAACAATGTTGTACAATGCCATAGGCATGAAAATCATTGCCTAATGGTGTAGATAGGTGTAGGCTATTGTGTATGCATCACACACACTCAGAAATAAGACTGAGGAGCTCGGAAAGTGGCAGACACTCCCGCGTCTTTTTCTTGGAAGTTTATATAGATGTTCACTTCCAATTTGAATTTGAATTCAAATTTTTGGCTCTCTCTAAAAAATGATCCTCCATTATAGGAGATATTCCATCAATCAACTCCTAACTTTTCCACGAGTTCTTCTTGGTAGGTGATTACAAAGATTCCAAGTCAAATATGACTTTTACAAAAGGATATAATGGTAATTAACCACTAGCATTGATTCCTATGCATCTTCATATATGTATGAACTACAAACCAGCTGTGTAGGCTTGTGAATTGCACCAACAGGTGTTGCAGTGAGTAGGAAAGGTTATAGAGCAATTTCAAAAGTTTGGTGTGAATTTTTAAAATTTAATAAAGTTAAAAGCTTCGGATTGCCTAGATCCCATCATGTAGGAAAATTTTGGCTCTGTTTGGATAAGAACATCACATCAATATTTGGTGAATATAAATATATTCATGGTACCATGCTTTACAAAGTAGGAAAACAAAAGCTACATCAAAAGTTACATTTCACTTACAATGCATTTAACAATATATGGATAGATATAATAAGACTTCAAATATATATGGTACAATTCTATAATATAAAAGAACATGAATGTTTTGTTCTGTTGAAATTTGTAATCAAACTTGATGAAGATGAACTTAAAAAACATCAAAAGATGGAGAGAATAAGCATTGCATTGATGAACAGAGCTTTGGACTATAGCCTTGGGAAATTGGACACTCCATCTCTCAAAGTACAATCAGAAATGGAGTTATGGTGGGTTGGCTCAAGTTCCATCTGAGAGCCATAAAACACTTAAATGGTTATTCTCGCAAACAAACATTCCAAATGTTGTTCAGAGGCATTATGGAGGAGAATTGTTGAATGTCAAAGACTAGGGAGACTTTATTAAAGTTGAGTGACATTTGAGTGGAGACCTGAAGATGCTCAAATGCATGTTTGGTATAAGTGGGGGAGCAAATTCTAAGTACCCTTGCTTGTACTGCATGCAACGTCCAGGCACAAGAGGATGGATTGCTAGAGCTGAGGTTGAGGAGGCTCCTTCAAGAGAAAATGTTATTCTTCATAACTACTCATCTTCTGCCATGATTTGGGATCCCATACTTCCAATAGCATTGACAAATGTACACATATGTACACTACATGCAGAGTTAAGGATCATTGACAAGTTGGTCCGTCTCCACTTGGATTATGCATATTCTATCAAGCCTACAACTCTTGCAGGTGACTGCATAATAAAATGTGAATCTCCACTTTCATAAATGGGATTTCATGGTGGTGATGTTCATCTAAGAAAAGATCCAAAGCTTTCACAAAATACAGGTCATGTACGATACGATGTCTCAATGGGAGGTGCAAAAGCAAGGAGATTCTTCAACAACCATGATGACAAACAACTAAATGCCATGTGGAATTGCTAGAAAAAATTTTGTGAGTTCACGACTAATGTAAAAAGAAAACCATAAATAGCGAAAAAGAGAATGCAGGTGATAATTTTTTAAAGATCATGAGGTAGTAGGTAACATCAAATAGCTGTGACGGATTTCAGAAAGGTGACCACAAAGCTTATAGAAACCATCATAGATGCATGGAGTTCCAAAGAAATAACATACTACTTGGTGAGTTTCAAAGATAATTTACTCAATTTATTTTTCTTTAATTGAAATAAACATTTGATGAAACTCTTCTGTTCTTCTAGCATATTCTTCTTGTGCATGGTGCATTCTTTGCAGAAAAGGACACACTTGCCATATGGAACACCCAAGGCATGGAAAAATCTCATTATCAAGCAAGGACAAGTTTCTTTAGGTGCTCAAGGAAAGGATGAGGAGTAACAAAAAGTAATGCCTTCAAAGAGCTTTTTTATTGGTTGTTTATAAGACAACTACAAAGGAGCTCATGCCAAATATTGTCATCAAAAGATTAGGACTATCACTAGACAAAAACATCATGGATCAATATCACAAAATGGAAAAGATTACATTGCAAAGGAAGCCTTAGTATTTGCAATTTCTTTTATTTCTTTGAGAAATAAACATGTCTATCTATGTACATTTCATGATGTAATAACCTTTGAAAAGAAATATGTCTATGTATGTACATGTTTTTGAGTCTTCTGAATGAGCTTGAATTTTGAAAATCTGCCTTCAAAGAGCTTTTTGATTGAGTCTTGAGAAGACAATTACAAAAGAGTTCATGCAAAATATTATCATCAAATAAATAGGACTATCACCAGAGAAAAACAGATCATGGATCAATAAGGATTAATATTAGGGCATGGATCAATTACACAAAAAAAGGTTACATGCTTTATATTTGCAATATCTTGTATCCCTTTGGGCAATAAATATTGTATCTATGTACATTTCATGCGTAAAGCTTCAAAAAGAAATATATTTAATCCTCCTTGAGCCTTTTAAATGAGCTTGGCTCTGGCAAATCTCCTCTGTATCTGAGGTACTCTTTTCTCCTGTAGCCAAAAACATTTTAACATCTGACACCCCTTCAACCATTGCATAGCTTGAGTAACAAAGGAAGTAGCCTACCCTTGAAGCATTGAATCTTGGGGCATATCCAAAAATTCTAAATGCAGGTGTTCTTTCAAGTAGAAAAACTTTATATGCATTAAAGGGTATTGAAGTAAAACCCATGTATCTTGAAAGAGTCCTCGAGGAGAATAATGCAAAATCTGGCTCTTCACTATAGTGCTTATAAATAATACAAAATAATTCTAGATTCAATTTTGGAAGATAGTGGATCACTGAATGAATATCCACCTTTGTCTTTCCTTTCTCCTCTATGGTTTTCCTTGTTCCCTTCCCCCTGCCAAGGTAGTTGTCTTCATCTAATATCGATAACTATGGAAACAATCAAAAACCTAGGTCAAAAGAAGTCCAAGGAAACTTTTTAAGTCATAGAAATAACTAGAGAAACAAGGAGAAGCAAAGCATGAGACACGACATATTCAAGCGATTAGGGTCATCAGAGAATATCAGATGGGCCAAATCTCTTACATCGGTCATGTTCAATTATTAACCCTAAACTTGATACAAACATATAATTAATGTTGAAAATAATATTTTTACCTACAATTAGATGTTTATTATCAATGTTTCATGCAAGTCAAGGACAAGACCGATTCAAGCGATAAGACTCATTGGATATTCTCCGATGACCCTAATTGCTTGAATCGATCGCCTCTAACACACCTTTGTTTTACATACCTTTACCTCATCTTCCTCCTCAATGAGCTCTTTTGAGTCCATAGATATGGTTCCTTTGTCCTCAGCAATGCCCAAAAATGAATAGCCGCACCCAAATGACTATATACCAAGATCCTTCTGATGCTGATCAAAGACTTTTAGCAAGTGTTTGCTTCTCTGAAATAGCTTTTTCAAAGTAGATTGAAAGAGCTTCTGATGAATCTTGGAATTGTTCATTTGAGAATACTAAATCGAGATGCAAAAATTCTTCTTTTCTTTATCCCTTCTCATTGACAAATCTCCTTGCAACTTCCTCTGACTCAGCTATAGCAGCAAGGCAATAGTCTTCCCTAAGGTTGAAGAGCTTCTAAATGTAATAGAGTGGAATAAATTCCTTTCCAAAGATGAAATAAAATGGTAGATTTGGGAGAATAAGGGTTTTCTATGAAACTTTCACATCTTCAATTGGCTCCCTTATTGCAGTCTTTGCTTTAAAAGTAGCCACATCAAAATTCCTGACCTGCTCTTCTTCTGCTTGGAGATTGATCTCTTCAACAATCTCCATGACAACTTTCATACTTTTTGAACTTCCCTTAAGTGTTAGCTCAAGGAATGGCTCTTTCTCTTAAACATGTACACATTCTTCCTCCTTATCATTTGACATGTTATCAAGCCATATCAAAAAGCCAATGCTCAAGGGGAGCAAAGAGCATTCCCTTTCATGCTCTGGGCATAAATCTAGCTTTCCTGGCAAAGGGGATATCCTTTTGCACTTTCTAGTGATTTTTGCCCTATCCAACGGATTCTTTCCAAAGATGTGGGGATGTATATAGGCTTTTCTAGAGATTATAAGCTCCCGACCACACCCAGGAAGCTCTCCCACTCATCCCTCAGAAAGGTTTTTGTTTTCTCCAAAAGTACTTCAAAATCTATGTTGGGATTGAATATCCTCATTGCATCTGGAAAATAATCCACTCTTAAACCCTCTTGAACCATGAAATCCAGTAGTCAGATGGAGAAACACTTAGGATCACATTCTTTTCCTCCATCTCAGCTCTAGTTATTCTAGTGTGCCTTAGTGGAAAACACGACCAATGCAAGCAAAATAAGCTAGTCAAAGGCCGGTAAAAGTAATTGCTTGTATCGATCGTATCGGGTATAAAGCACAAATATGCAAGGTGATGAGGAGAGAAATTCTATGAAGGTTGAAAATGTGAAATGGTGAAGGGGACTGGTATTTATAGTCGAGGAGGACCAGGTAACGATCACATGACGTGGACCAATCAACAAGTGCCATGTGGTAAGGGATGTTGGGAATTGCAATAGCTAGATGATGTGGCCCACTCAAATGATGCCACATGGCATTCTACATTGAGATTCAAAACAGCTAGATGACGTGGACCAATCACGGGTTGCCACATGTCACCAATGGTCATCTCATTCCATAGACCTATTTAAGCTCCTCTATCCACTTTTTTTCATTTTTTTGTGAACTCTTTCCTAGCGCCGACTTGCCATTGCCTTTGAGTTTTTTTTGTGCTTTTCAAATCTTTCCGTAGACCACATTTTATGTGAGGTATGATGGATCACAAGAGTTTGTACATGACCGATCCAAGCGATTAGGCGCATCGGGAAGTTTCAAATGCCCCTAATCACTTGGATCGATCTTCATAATCAAGTATTTTACAACACGACGAATACAAGCGATTAGGAACATCCGGGGATTTTGGGATGACCCTAATCGCTTGCATCGGTCATGTTTCTTGAGTGCTTTGTGAAGGGTTTTACATTAGTTTTCTTGCTTTTCAAGTTTCTTCCATAATCAACCATTTTCAACAAGTAACTAGGGACATCCGGGGATTTTTGGATGATCCTAATCACTTGTATCGGTCGTTTCTTGAGTGATTTATGAAATGTTTTTTACATTAGTTTTTTTTTCTTTTTAAATTTCTTCCATGATCAACCATTTTACAAAACGACCGATACAAGCGATTAGGGACATCTTGGTATTTCTGGATGACCCTCATAGATTGCATCGGTCATGTTTCTTGAGTGCTTTGTGAAAGGCTTTTGACATTAGTTTTCTTGATTTTGAAATATTTCAAGCTTTTTAACTCCTTTTTTATGGAGCTTATGGCTAGGACAAAGAAGACAACAAGGAAGTTGTACCCTCAGGATCAAGAGCAAAATGGCCAGAATAAGGATGACAAGGGAGCTTCTCCCTAGACAACTATTCAGGGCCTTAATGCATCAGAGAAGTCTTCAAAAAAAGGATCTGTTACCATGTTAAGTCTTTGAGGGAGATAAGAAGGGCTCAAACGTGTGTGGGACTCCTGAACCCCATACTTCCTTTCATGAGAGTTGTCAAGCAAATTTCAGTGAAGCTCTATTCCATGATGAAGAACATGTCCTTCATAAATGTGAAGTGGAAAACTCAAGCTCTTCTATGCTTGCAAGAAGTTATAGAAGACTTTGCAATCGACTTCATGGATGATGCTTACTTGTGTGCATCACATTGTCATAGGGTGACATTGATGGCACAAGAATATGTGATCGTATCAAGGCTCAGATATAAGTTTGACAAATCTATTATGCTTATTGAGAACCATGATCAAACGTTCTTTGATATCCTCAATATATCTCCAGCACGAGCACCTAAGTCATCATTTGTAATTGAAGAGGTCCACCCTCAGGTCCCTCATGATCATGAAACAAGAAATACAGCAAATTGTGAGGAGGAGAAGAAAAAGCAGGGTTTGTTGTCAAAGGAAAATGTTATCCTGAACTATATTCAGAAGCTACAAAAGGCAAATAAAGAACTTCTTAAAAAAGGAGATGGGCAGGTGATAGTAAATGCTGCATTGCAATGGCAAGAGGAATTCATGCTTGATATAAGACCAGAAGACAACAAAATGTTGAGAGAGTTCAATGTTGAAATATCTGATAGTGTAGTCAATATTGCACTCAAGTATTATCTACATGTCATAAAATGCTCATGTTTTCCTCAATTTGGTAATTCTTATATTGAATTTATATATCTTGAATTCTAGGCTCCTTCTACAACAATGTGAGGAAGCAGTTTCAAGAAAAGTTTTCATCATATATCCTCTTGTGACTGAGTGATTTTTGCACAAGTAGGGAGATGTGAAATTCTTTCTAAAGAATTTTACAGAAGGGGTAGAATATATTATCTACCCCTATATTGAGAAGTAAGTATTCATCTTCATTTTGAAATAATTGACATTCTTTTCAATAGAGAAGTTATTTTAACATGCCACTCATTGTCAGGGGCCATTGGAGTCTTATTATCATTGACTTCAATGAATATCAAGCACTTTTCGTGGCCTCCCTCCAATCAGAACATGGAAACTGCAAACTGTAAGCCTTGGCTTACATTTTTTTGTGTTCTATTTTAAAGCCTTGCCATCCATTTTGACTTTACGTTTACCTTGTAGTGCTGCTAAGCTTCTCAAAATGCATATTGATCAAAACTTTCCAGGAATTCCTACATTGAATGAAGAAAAAAGGTTTGGATACATTCAAATACTTGTGCCATTACAAAAAGATAGCACCTCATGTGGCTGGAGAGTGATTGCAAATGCAGTAAGGTTCTTGGAAAGAAGGCTTTACAGTTGTGAGTAAAACTTATCAGACTATCCAGATGCATGGGTAATCTTGATTAGGGAGAGAGCAATAAATGCCATTATGAAACATGCAATATGCCCTTATGATCCAGACTCACCTTCACCACCACCACCAGATAAAAACAAGTCTGAAGAAAAGAAGAAAGGGTTTCCTGTTCACTCCCATTTGAAGCATGGGCTAAAGAACAAGAGTAGAGGTGAGGGCTCCAAAAAGGGCCACAAGCATCACAGAGGTCAGGGCTCCAAAAAGGACAAAAAAGAAGGGTGAAACATTATATTTCTTGAATGTAAGATTGTAATCTAATGTGTAACCAACATATGTTGGAAGATTTATTTATGTACAAATTGTATGTAATTACGCCTGTCTTTATCTAGAAGATGGTCATTGTAACTATATTTATATGCCTTGAGTAATATAACGTTGAATTGATCCTCTTGAGAACTAAGCAAAAGTGACTTCATTGCATGGTTCAAGCATCATCAAAATGTCTATTTTGTGTTTTTGCTTGATTCTTGTTGAAAACTTAAATGTGAGGAGGATACAGAAGTTTTTAAGACATGATCGATACAAGCAATACGAGCAATCGGAGAATTTTGGATGGCTCTTATCACTTGTATCGGTCGTGTCATTTTCCATTTTGTCATACCATCCTCTCAAGGCAACTATGCATAAGATGAGTTGCACCAGGTTCTCCACCATCTTTAACATTCCTAGTTATGTAGATAGATAGATAGATAGATAGATAGATAGATAGATAGGGAGATAGATAGATAGATAGATAGGGAGATAGATAGATAGATAGATAGATAGATAGATAGATAGATAGATAGATAGATAGATAGATAGATAGATAGATAGATAGATAGATAGATAGATAGATAGATAGATAGATAGATAGATAGATAGATTGATTGATTGATAGATAGATAGATAGATAGATAGATAGATAGATAGATAGATAGATAGATAGATAGATAGATAGATAGATAGATAGATAGATAGATAGATAGATAGATAGATAGATAGATAGATAGATAGATAGATAGATAGATAGATAGATAGATAGATAGATAGATAGATAGATAGATAGATAGATAGATAGATAGATAGATAGATAGATAGATAGATTGATAGATAGATAGATAGATAGATAGATAGATAGATAGATAGATAGATAGATAGATAGATAGATAGATAGATAGATAGATAGATAGATAGATAGATAGATAGATAGATAGATAGATAGATAGATAGATAGATAGTTCTCATGCTTACCTTGAGGCGAGAAAAACTTGGAGAATTTTTAATGTGCACCTTGGATAGACTCAAATACTTAAATTGAAACTAGTTATTCAAAAGTAAAAGTATTGTTCATTTAGAATTTACTCATATGAAAGTTCCTGTATAATCATTGCACCATTGAATCCTCATCAGGTGTTAAAATTAAACCAAAAAAGGCTAATATGAATATAGTCCATAGAAAGCCATAATTGAAGTGATGTAATGAGTCACATTCTTAGCTACCATAATGCAAAGAAAAATCAATGGAAGTATGCAAAAAGGTTCTAAAAAGGGAGATATATTATGTAAGAATTTCTTTGTTTATATTCTTGAGTCACCTAGAATTTACTCATGCAAGTTCCTGTATAATCATTGCACAATAGAAACCTCATTAAAATCTTGAGATTAAACAAAAAAATGCCAATATAAATATAGTCCATAAAAAAACATAACTGAAGTGATGATGTAATCAGTCACATTCTTAGTCACAATCCTGCAAAGAACAATCAATGGAAGTATGAAAAAAGCTTCTTAAAGAACAAGATATATTATGTAAGAATGTCTTGGTTTCTATTCAATCAACTTTTTTTAGACTTGCTACAATCTTAAGGGTTGGAACTTGATCACCCTGGGTGGAAGGCCAATTATGCAAGATAATGTTCTCTCTGATCTAATGTTAACTATTGCATCATCAATTGAGAATCTGAACAGTGATGATACCTCATCAAGGTATTCTAGGAGCTCCCTTACATTTTTGAGTTTCCAATTTGAAGTGATAATTATTTTCCTAGATTGAAAATCTAGATGAATCAATACTTTTAACTCAAGTTCTCGACAACTCTCCTCTGAGTCCAAGACTATCTAGAGTCCAAGCTTTCTTTTCCACCTTTTGTAGTCATATCCTAAAACTAGAGATTGTTGAGATATCTGATATGACATATCTCAACAATCATCAATATCTGAAACATCATCAATATCTGAAATAGAGACTCTCCTATTCAACCACATTGATTTTGTTTTCTGTAATAACATGTTTTTAAAGCATGCTACAAAAACATGAATAGGAAAAAAAAATTGAATCTTTATCCTTCTCAAAATTCGGCTTGCTCACATTGCCTTTTGGATGTCAAATTTCATTTTGCATAGAAAAATTGAAACTGTTGAATGATCAGGAGCATCCCAATCTAATGAAGAGATGCAAGGAGCAGGCAAATGTACAAGATTTCCATAAGAGCTCCACCTTGATGGCACCTAATAATCCGCAAAATGGACAAATAACTCTATGCTATTGAAAAATTGAACATATTTGTCTGCATACATAAGTTCTGCATATTCCTTATGAAGAACTCTGAACGTTCTTGTTAAACATTCAACATGATGCCACTCCACAATATGGGAAGGAAAAATATCTGCAATACAAAAACATATATGTTGTTATACAAAAACAATTGAAATGATAGAAGAGCATTGTAACTTACAGTATCAAGGGAATTGCCGTTGATTTTGTAGAACAAGATCCTTAGCATTGTACACATGTTGTTCTCTTGCAAACCAACCGCATCTCTTCAATTTGAAACTCAGAATACATCCCTTCCAATGGTTTCTTATGTCGTCTCTTTTAGCACGCTTGACTTTATGGGCACCTTTGCAGCTAGGAAGCATAATTACCTATTCATTTACCTTCATAGAAAGAGGATGCTTTATACCTATGGTGTTTAATATATCCTTCCCTATTGTTTTTAATATGAAATACCCATTTGTTTTCGATAACCTCCATCTTATTGTATCATCAATTGAAAACCATGTTTTATTTTCATAGAATGCATGAATTTCTTCTTCCATTGGATGTTTTTCCATTTTTCACCTAGTGGCATCTTCAAAGAAAATGATTTCTTGCTGTTCAATCATTTCTAACATAAAAGAACAATGCAAAAAAGTGTATGATTTAGTAACCTTTATGTTGGTATTCTCTCTCTCATACTCCTTTTTGTTTCTACTTGGGGCTCTCTTTGTCTTTGAGTTGGTGATCTTGATGATTCACCAATATCTACATGTATCTCATAACTATCATGATCCAACACAAATAGCTTAGATTTAACGCTCTTTTGCATATTTGCTATAAGCAAAGATATTTCTTCTTAAAAGAGACCATCCTTTTCTATAGAGGAGCTTATACACTCTCCAAATATATCTTCTAATACTTCTTCTCTTTGATAATTCGTTCACATAGAAGTAGTTGAAAACCAAGACAAAAAAAATCATCAAACTTTATATCCCTACTTATCCTCATCTCTTTAAAGATAGGATCATTATACGTATGAGCTCTTTGAACATATGGACACCCAAATAGGATACATTATTCTAACGTTTCTTTCAACTAACCATAATAAAATAAAAACATCCAAATAATTGAAAATGATCAATAATAGATTTATGGCCATTCCACACCTCAAATAATGATAGATCATGCGTATGGGTATTCACTTCATAAGGTAGCAAAAAAAAATATTACTTCTTCCCAAAATTATAATGGCATGTTTTTCTCGTGGAACATAGGTCATGACATTTCTGTAATTAAATCATATACGTTAAAACATCAATAAATGTGGCATGATACTTAGTCCCTACAAGAGAGTCTTCCTTTGTTACACCTAAAGCATCCATATGATTAAGTTCAAGCACATTTTACTCTACAATCTTGAAGTTCTGACTAGAAATCATGCTTAGTTACCAAAATAACATTGCTCACAAAATTGAAATATATATTACTTTTTGATGTCAAAAAAATGAATTCCAATATTGTTTTGAACCATGTTTTCAATTATTGCACATTGAATGACCATTATGTTCATGAAAAAGATCAAGTTGAGCAAGTTTTTCATTACAAATAGAGTAATAAAATATATATAGGACTTAAATCCATGGCAAATAATGTTCCACTTCATTGCCTTTTCCATGAACCTAAAACTTTGTAACTCATAACCATGCTCAACCATTTGTCCAACCAAAATCAAGTTTTTTCTTTATTTCCTTCTAACAAAACATCACGAATTTGTCAAATTTTATGCATAGAGCAGCTATCATCTGTTTCAATATTTCCATAAGGATCACACAATTAAGAAACTCAATTTATGTTAAAATGCATATAACTATTATAGTATTTGTTAATGTACCACGAACTTTGGCCATGATGTACTTTTGTAACTTCATCATAAAAATACTATCGTTCTTTGTTGATCTCAAAAGTACATTGTTCTCGATTTCTATTTACAAAATCACCTCTTCTTTGGTTCGGAGAACTTTGCTAATTGTTTCATGATACATGATCAAATCATCCAAAATAATAACATGTAAAATTTAGGTTACCTTGATGATCATAGATACCTCTTATAATTATTGATGAGTCTTCAAAATTATTTTTTTGGTAATCTCTAAATAAACCCTTCTTCAAAATCAGGCAATTCTATCTAAGAAAAAATATATGGTTAAAGCTTTTAACTTTTTGTCATCTTTCAAACCATCTAGAACAAAGAGACACTCTGATCATCCTCAACAATACAAGATATACATGTAAGAGCATCCATAATTTTTTTGACTTTTATTATAATATGTAATCCTTTACTAATTGATACACATCTTTTTGCAAATTGTTTACTTATTTTTCAACTTAATCTGACTAGCTTTTGTTGAATTGAAGAACAATATTTCTAGCGTCTCTCAAATCTCTTTACTTCTTTCCAAGTCATTTATGTGAGATATGATGCATCATTCAATATTTTCCAATAATACAAACATTACCTACTTATCTCCTTATTAATAATCTAGTATTTTTTTGTTCCATAGGATTTTGATCAAGTAGATCAAGTTTTGGTTTCCTTTCACATATTAATCAATACAAATTTGTTCTTTTTTAGTATATTAACGCATGAAACATCCATGCTTGATAATGTTTTTATTTACCTTCTCAATCTAATTGTTTACATCATCCATGCTTCACTTCTTACGAATCAATATCACAACGAAAATACACAATATGCATGTCTCTAAGTCAATAAAAATAATCCAAGAATGATCTTAAACGTGTTTTAAACCAATGTCATCTATTTTACAGAAAAAAATAACTCCAACTCAAAATCCAAAAGAAAATATGTTATAGATTATATTTCTTCATCACATGTCTCTAATGCCACTTATGTTACATCAAATATTTCCATACATTTCTAACAAAAGTAAACTTGAGGCTCGTACATAGAATGAGCAACAATAACACTCAAACCCAACACGATGGACTGAGGAGTATACTCAAGTTGGTAACTTGCATCAATGTAGCAAACGCCTCATGATCATTGGACCACTTTTGGTTGATTACCAGTTCATCAATCAAACAACCTTTTGGTTGATGATTCATCACCTAAAAAAAATTGGATATACAATCTAAAACTTTACAAAAAGCTTTATACAAATTTATGGCTAAATACATACAAAACGTTTAACTAAAGTTCACTCAAGGTGAGATGAAAATATGAGATGGAACCTTCAAAGTCTTTATGGTACGTTGGTGTTAAATACAAGTCCTAGCCTTTAAAAATGCATTTATTCTCCTTTGGATCCATTCTTCCTCTTACCTGTGAGTTATGTAAACATAGAAAAGACAATGGACTATTCTACAACATTCTAAGCTTAATCTCTTACCATATGAAGCTTCATAGGATGTCATACCTTGTATGCATTTAGAGGGAATCTTGTTGATGAGATAGGTATTAGTTGAAAGTGCCTCTTCCCATAAGTATTTGGGTTATAGATTCTTTTCATTCAACATGGATCTGAGGATACCTCCATTATGTTCCTATTCCTTCTCTTTGACAAAGACACATCAAATCCATGGGGAAAATATTTTCCCCTTCCATTAGACAGTAAGCTTTTCAGTGTCTTTGTTTTTTATGTTTCAACCATGGCTAAATATTTGGAATCATGAGAAAACTTCATTTTCGAATTTCCAAAAGTAAAGAATAGTCCATCTAAATAAATCATCTATAAAGGCGTTAGGATACCTTGATCAAGATAGTGATGCTTTTTTCTTGGACCCTATACATCTCTATAGAATAGCTCTAGAATTTATACATGCATGTAGCCTCTCCTTATGAAAGCCTACGTATGAAATTTTCCAAATCTACATGCACCACACTTATATATCATGTGTTACTTGGTGATGTTGGGCATTTGAAGTGCCCTTTGATCCTTGCTCATATCTTTCAACTTCATTTCATTCACATGTGCTAACCTCTTATGCCAAACCTCCAAGTCAGATAATGTTTGAGATCCATAGATAAATAGAGTTATGTTCTTTGTGCCTTGCAATTCAAAGGTGAATAAACGACCTTTCTTTTCACCTTTTTATATCTTCTTGAATTCTTCATGATGGTCTTCAATATAAATCCGTATTTTGTAGATCTCACTATTGGAAAAATTCAAAAGCAAAGAAAAAAAGAAGGAAAGAAGTGAAGAGAGGAGGAAAAAAAGAGCAGGGCCCCACATTTTTTTTAGATAAATTGACAATTTTATTTTTATTTATCACATCATGGAACTCATGAAAACCTTGTAATTGGAGTAGATTGATGCATACTCCCTCAAGAATGTAACAAATCCCTTACACAATAGTAGGTTTTTAGAATTTCTAGATAAAGTTCTGGTCACTTGTGATAGAGAACTTGTATATAAGTCACTTGATGACACATTTGTAAAGAATTTTTTCCATTATGCTAAACTAACTTATGAAATTTGTGGTTCTTTCTTATTGCTTTTTTATCTTCTTCTTCATGAGCTTATGTGCATGTTCAAGGCATGAAATGTTGGAAGTGAGGTAGGCCCTTAGGCTCATGTCACAGGTCCATGGTTCCATAGGTCCAGTATATATACAACATTAATTCTAGCAATCTTCCATATTGACAAAACATGAACATACCACAACTTAATCATAAAAATGATGAGATAAAGATAGAGAAAGAATAGACGACATGTGTAAGATTTTACGTAAGCCATCGCTTACTCATAGTATCATATATACCAATGTTCAATGTACAATGTGGGAGCAAAACTCTCAACCATTCTATGTGATGAGAAATAGATGAATGAGTGCATGTACAATGTAACAAACATATTCAGATGTATGGGCAGTAATCTGAATATACATGAGATGTGTGACCTTATAGGTTATAGAAGAGTGAATATGAGTGACTGAAAGAGGAAGGATCAGTGTGAACGGAAATCCTCAAACTCATGTGAACACACCTTCTCAAACACCTCATAAAATATGCATAAAGCATATACGTACTGTTTCTCTTGTACCTATGCCGAATAGGACTCCTCCTGATATGAACGCCACAGCTTCCATAAACTTCAAGTAGTACCTGTGTGCATAAAGAGAATATGTACCTGAATACTTTAACATAAGATGTGAATCTTATGTTAAACTCCATCTAATGTCTTTGAAGTAGCTAGACATCTTCTTGTAGAAGACAATCTTCAACCTAACATCTTCGTGTAGAAGATGATCTTCAAATACGCCATGTAGATGGTCCCATCCAATGTCTTTGAAGTAGCCAGACATCTTCTTGTAGAAGACAATCTTCAACCTAACATCTTCTTGTAGAAGATGATCTTCAAATACATCATGTAGATAGGCGATCCTCACCATCAAGCTGCTAATGACCAAGTCTTCTTGCCATGAACAAGAGATAACCTCCTCTCCATGAGGTAGAGTGTGAGCACACCCTTCATCTTCTCCAAGAAGAATCACCAAGAAGAACTCCATAGCTGCTCCTCAACATGCTTCAAGTTAGCACCATGGCTGCCCCATGTGCTAGAAGAAACACCACCTCTACTGAGGTCCAAGCTCTAGAAAGCTTGTGTTGATCCTAGGTGAAGGATGATTCAAGTGATCATGAGGCTCTTCTTTTATAGTAGTTGTATAACTTTGAAAAGCTCATAATAAAACGAATAAAGCCACGATCTCCACGATCGCTATGCGATCTTAATAAAGCAAAAACGATGTCCGTCCGTCTATCGCTTTACCCAAAAGCATTGTATGTAAAAAGCAAAAGCTAAATAATAGGTCTTCGCGTAGCGCTGCCGCTGGGATTCGAACTCGGGTCATAGGATTGGGAGGATGCTCACGTAGCCAAGTTGCCCCAGGCTTTTGTTGTACAAGGTTTATTAAAAAACGCTACTCACGCTAATCGCGGCCCGTCTGCTTGCGTCTACAAGGACAGAGCTATACATTGTATTATTTGTAAGGTCTTGACAAAATGGACCAATTGCCCATTGTTTTCCAACAATCCCCCCTGCAATGTCATATTGGTACAATCTGAACTGGATCTTCAATCTGTCATAAACTGCAAACTATCACAAGCTTCAAATAGCTTGTAATGTTGTACTTCAGAACTGTCCTTCAAAACTGAATTTGAATTTCCTTCAAAAAACCTGAACTTGCTGAATATGAACCATAATACTTGAGAAAATATGCAAATTAGATATCCAATAGTGTTCTCATCAAGCAATAACTGCTTGACAACAAATATAGCATGTACTGACTCTGAACCTGCTATCTTCTGTCTTCAAAAACCTGAAAACATACACTGGGATCTATATATTTGCATTTACCTTCCAAAAAAGTTTCTCAACATACTTCTGATGCGTTATGTAAATACACTAAACAAAATCAGGAACTGAATCCTGGAACCTGTGACTGACAACTCAGAACTTAGTGCATTATGAACACTGCTGGTTCATCTCTGACTATACTCAAGTCATGTCAACTCATCTCAATTGAAATCAACTGAAATATGAGTCAAAAAATCTATGATGTCATCATGTCTTCATCCTTTAAATTCTTCATACCTCTTTCCTTCAGAACCTGGTATAAACATATATGTGCGCACTTCTGAAATATACCTTTCTGAAATATCAAGTTTCTCTTCAAATAGAACTCTGGAACCTTCTCCTGAACAGGAACTTTCTCCAAACATTCTTCTTCTTCCTTCTTCTTTCAAAGCTGGAACATAAAGAGAACCTGACAAAGGAAATATAGGAATACCTAAAATAGGAATACCTGTAGGTATGACTCTGCATTCTTTTACATATGGCTTGAAAATAAGTCTTCATGTTTCATCACCCTCTGGATGACTTAACACTAGTGTCCAGTATTCTTCAAATATATCAGACTTTATGAAATGTGGAACGTCTTCCTTCATAAATCTGATGTTCAATGATCAATACCTGTATCTGAAACAAAATCTCTGAACCCTTTTTATTAGCACTGCAGTTGCTAATAGCTTTCACTATAAGTCTTCAGCTTTCCATATTGTAGAATAAGGTTAGCTGAACCTAACATAACAAAACCTTGCTGAAAGCATTTCAGGATTCATACCCTTCTGCACATAACAAGTATTTCTATCTCTCTGCAACACAAATTTGATAGAATCTGAATCTTTGACTTACTTCTCCATTGTTAAGAATCTTTACAAACAAAGGATAGACAACTGAATCATAAATACTCAAGATCATATAAGATCATTCAAGATCAATGATCTCTCCTGTGTAGAATCTGCTCTTATCAAACCTTCATGACTGAATGTTTGATTTGCTACCTGAATGTCTCCAAGTGTCCATGCTTCTCAAAAAGTTGTAAAACTTTTGGAACTCCAAAAGCTGCAAGTTGATACTTCATAACTTTCATATTTTACCCGGGTGAAATGTGATAGTACCTGCTTGATTTTCTTTTGGCTAACTCCACTTTTCAATCAAGTGATAGGATCTGATGGAACACCTTTTTTAATACAAACGTGTATCCAAAAATCTAGACAATCATAAAAAGTAGATTCTTCAACTGACTGGTACATCAACAAGTCTGAATTTTCTGAAGTTTTCTGAAAGTACTGAATATGAGGTAACCTTTTCCAAACATAAAACCTCAACCCAAGTCTTCAACATCTGCTACAAAAAACTCTTTTACCTCAAGAGTTAGATAAAGAAGAAATATAATTCTCTGCAACTTGTCATATACCAAGTAGCTCTGTATTGACACTCCAAGAATTCTTTGAGGGAACATATAAGCTACCTGCTTAAAAGCTTCATAACTCATATACATATGAGTCAAAACATATATCTGCTGCTTTTCTTTCTCTCAATACAATTCTTTGTCAAATCTACTAAATCATGAACAAGTGTAATGCAAAACAAGAAACTGTTTCTTCTTTAAACAAGATGTTCTCGTAGACTTGTCTTTGGATGTAGAGGATAAAATAGGAAAAGTATATGGAAAATATATGAGAAAAGGAAGTCTTACTTTTCTTTTGGAAATGATGGACTTTCTTTTTCTGCACCTTTCTTCCACCTGATGATGTCAACATCTTCAAACTTCTCTTCCATACCTTTTGTTCTCTTCATCTTGAAGTAGCAAACACTCTTGACTTCTTCGAATGAATTTTTCTCTTCCTCTAATGCTAAGAGTAAGAGATAAAACAAATATGGTATACAATGGAAGTGAATATAGAATCATGTTTTATCATCTCCTCATATCTTTGAATAAAAAATTCTGCTTCAAATGTCTGAAACGATTAAATTCACCAATCGTTGTCTGAATGATGAATTACCCTTCTAGAGATACCTTCTCTAGATACGTTTGTACCTTGATATCCAACCAACTTACAATAGAAAATTGGCTGAAAAAACTCATCTCATCTCTGCACTTGTCTTCTTAGATGAACTTTCTTGCCATGAAAGAGATTTCTCAAAACTCTCTAGAAAAACTTCTAGATACCTGTTTCGATGTAGCTAATGCTTTAACTTTCAAATGATGAAAGCGTATAAAAGCATTCCTTGAATTTCTTCAAATCTCTTCATAACTGCTCTTCTAAGATATGACCTGCAAATGATAATCTGATAGTAGAAAGTGATACCTGTGATTTGATGTTGATCTGATTTCTTCATCTTCTCTAAACCATTGTTCTTCCTTGAATTTGAAGTAGTCTTCTCTTCATCAAGTCTGGGTCTTCAAACAATACTTTTGTAAAGTATTTGCATACTCTTCCAAAAATATTCGGCTGCTAACAGATCATCAACTTCATACTCCACACTGATGAATACACATGTAAATGAATTGTCTAATTCTCAAATCTCTACTCATCTAGATTAAGTGTGTATGTCAAATGTCAAATGTTAGAAGATGCTTTCAAAACCTATGTTGTAAATCTGGAATTCTAGGAACCTGAGATATGAATGAGCCTTAATGCATTGATGCCAAAGATCTAAAGTTCTGAAACCAAAACCTTAGTGCTCTGATACCAAATGTTGGAAGTGAGGTAGGCCCTTAGGCTCATGTCACAGGTCCATGGTTCCATAGGTCCAGTATATATACAACATTAATTCTAGCAATCTTCCATATTGACAAAACATGAACATACCACAACTTAATCATAAAAATGATGAGATAAAGATAGAGAAAGAATAGACGACATGTGTAAGATTTTACGTAAGCCATCGCTTACTCATAGTATCATATATACCAATGTTCAATGTACAATGTGGGAGCAAAACTCTCAACCATTCTATGTGATGAGAAATAGATGAATGAGTGCATGTACAATGTAACAAACATATTCAGATGTATGGGCAGTAATCTGAATATACATGAGATGTGTGACCTTATAGGTTATAGAAGAGTGAATATGAGTGACTGAAAGAGGAAGGATCAGTGTGAACGGAAATCCTCAAACTCATGTGAACACACCTTCTCAAACACCTCATAAAATATGCATAAAGCATATACGTACTGTTTCTCTTGTACCTATGCCGAATAGGACTCCTCCTGATATGAACGCCACAGCTTCCATAAACTTCAAGTAGTACCTGTGTGCATAAAGAGAATATGTACCTGAATACTTTAACATAAGATGTGAATCTTATGTTAAACTCCATCTAATGTCTTTGAAGTAGCTAGACATCTTCTTGTAGAAGACAATCTTCAACCTAACATCTTCGTGTAGAAGATGATCTTCAAATACGCCATGTAGATGGTCCCATCCAATGTCTTTGAAGTAGCCAGACATCTTCTTGTAGAAGACAATCTTCAACCTAACATCTTCTTGTAGAAGATGATCTTCAAATACATCATGTAGATAGGCGATCCTCACCATCAAGCTGCTAATGACCAAGTCTTCTTGCCATGAACAAGAGATAACCTCCTCTCCATGAGGTAGAGTGTGAGCACACCCTTCATCTTCTCCAAGAAGAATCACCAAGAAGAACTCCATAGCTGCTCCTCAACATGCTTCAAGTTAGCACCATGGCTGCCCCATGTGCTAGAAGAAACACCACCTCTACTGAGGTCCAAGCTCTAGAAAGCTTGTGTTGATCCTAGGTGAAGGATGATTCAAGTGATCATGAGGCTCTTCTTTTATAGTAGTTGTATAACTTTGAAAAGCTCATAATAAAACGAATAAAGCCACGATCTCCACGATCGCTATGCGATCTTAATAAAGCAAAAACGATGTCCGTCCGTCTATCGCTTTACCCAAAAGCATTGTATGTAAAAAGCAAAAGCTAAATAATAGGTCTTCGCGTAGCGCTGCCGCTGGGATTCGAACTCGGGTCATAGGATTGGGAGGATGCTCACGTAGCCAAGTTGCCCCAGGCTTTTGTTGTACAAGGTTTATTAAAAAACGCTACTCACGCTAATCGCGGCCCGTCTGCTTGCGTCTACAAGGACAGAGCTATACATTGTATTATTTGTAAGGTCTTGACAAAATGGACCAATTGCCCATTGTTTTCCAACATGAAATGCAAGATTGGATGTGTTATCTACCCCTTCCTCACCTTTTTCCACTATTGTCTCACATGGGTGAAGCTTAGGGAGTCATTAGGTGTAAGACGATGATTCCACAAACTTGGTTTTTTGGACATATTTTAGTGCAAAAAGATTCAATCAAGCAAACTACTTTGAATAGATGCATCTTCTCAAGAGCTTTGAAAGGGAAATTGACCATATTTGGGTATTGGAGCTAGGAGAAATTGTCAATTTTGTGACTGCTCTTGCACCAAGTATTGCGACACACATTCGCATGTAGAAGGTATCATGTGAGGTAGAAATTCACTTTTGCATGCATTACTTGACCTATTCACACATCAACCATCACTAGAGCACATGTTTCTATGCACTTGACTAGATCGTACTCTCCGTTTGATAATTTAATGTGTGTATATCAAACCACTATTATGTGCACCTATAGAATGTGTGAGAGCTAGCTAGCCTTACTGTTCACTTGTGCATGGACCTTATGAGTTTGACACACATGTTTTTTGTACCATTCTTAGGTACGAGGGCCTAATTCAAGGTGCCTATGTGATGTTTAGAGCGTCATTGTGAAGATAGTCAACATGAAGAAGGAATTAAACATCCTGGTAAGTCATTGGTCACTTGCGCTTGTTTTCTCATACACTTAGTGTGTGTGTGTGTGTGTAACAAGCTTTTAGGAGTAGACTAGGAAGTGGGAGCATTAGGGTTTAGGATTTAGAAAAATTTGCATTAGAGTAGGTTAGGACTACTAAAATGTAGAAAAAACAAAAAAATTCCATGTCTTAGAGATCACGGATCTTGGTTACTATCTATAACCGAAAACCACATCCCAAAATTCGTTTGCAAAGGTATAAGTATCATGGAGATCAGCAGTCATTATTGCCGAGGATCGTATCATTTAGAACTCTCCCTAGAGAGAGAGTTGGGGTCAAAAAACTTAGAGAGAGGACCTTTGGGGTGAGCTCTACACCCCAATAACATTATTTTGGCACATACACATGCATATGGCTAGAAATCACACATCCGGAGTGTTATTTAGGCACATAGGGGAAGAGAGGAGTGCACAAGAGCACAAAGATCACATCAAAATTTGAAAAATAATTGAAAAAATTCAAAGTGTCATAACTCATTGAGTTTGGTATCGCAATACCAAATTCTCGTGTGTCATCGACCTCTGGCAGTGTCTTCTATTGGTGACACCTCACTCCCAATGTGTATCATGACACTCAAGTATTGTGTATCATGACTGGTGGAGTGTCGTCATGTGGTACTCGTGTATCGAGTATCATGTGCTATCCTTGGTGTGTATCATGTATCCCCAATACAATTAAGTGTCATCACGTGAATAGTCAAGTATCGTGTACCCGCATGACCTAGTAACGTATAGTTGTGTTGAAGTATAATGTGTTGCCAATACTCTCGTGTGTCATGAATCGCTCATACTGAGACATGTATAATGTATTGTGAACCTAAGCTTCATGTATCATTGTCATGTGCATTGTTGTCATATTTATTGTGTATCAACTATTCAAGTATTGTGTCTTGGAGATGTGTATCGTGTATTGTCACAAGCTTAGGTATCATGTATTGTTCTTTTTCTAAGACAAGTCACATTTGGACCAAAAATGATATTTAGGGAATTTTCAAGATCAAGCACACCTAGAGTCAAAATCCTACACTTGAAACATTCAAAACTTAAAGATAGAAAGAACCAAGGTTTAGAAAGACTGAGGGGAAAATTAAACTATTAATGAATGTGAGATCACTATGTGTCCTAGGGAGCCAAAGGAGTGTAATTTCCTCAACAGGGAAAATGACCCACAGAAGCATGCACTCCACTTATTTAGACATTTCTAGTGAATCAAAGAGTGAGCTAATGATGACCTCAAAAGACATGTAGAATTCTATCTTCATGATTGAGGTCATGTCCTTGACAGAAGGGAATATAGAACTTCTTTGTAGTGTGTGTCCGTTATTTGCAAGGAGTTCCTATATACCTTGATGGGCTAAGTAAATCATTGGAAAGAATAAGAGACTCAGGAACCTCTGAAGTCATTCAAAGAGCAACTGTAAAATGTGAAGGAGGATTCTATGTGGATAAACAAGGCAAGTTATACCTAGAGACTGACTAGGTAGAGAGAATCAATGAAATGGGTGCGACTGAAAAGAACTAGGTAACCCTAGCCATGCAAGTAATGGAGAACCTATGACTACCCCAAGAGGGAAGTTAGTACTAATGAATGTCTTGAGAGGGGATAGAATTCCTCAAGATGATGGGTTGATGGATTTTTATCTAATTACTAGTACTAAAAAATTATTGCAAGCAACTGTGTCCTTAATTGGAAGCAATGTCACTCTTGCTATCATTTATGAGATACATGACCCTGAAGACTCCTCAAGAGTCACATACTTGGATGAAGATAAGACAAGATATTGGGATGTAAAAAATGCACAAAGATCTGGGCTCCAATATATATGGGTTTGCTAGTGTGTCCTCCTAGGGAATATGAAACCTCTTTTCACAATCCACTTAGTCAACAACAAAGCCAAGGAAACCCTAATTTAGAGCAAGGAAGTTGGAAAAATATTCCACCAAGACCTCATGTCCACTTTGTGATACAAGGCAATAGCACTACATTGAACCCTCAAATGGGAATTGAGATGATGAATAGACCACCCTTTCCTTTGAGACCTCCACAAGGACAAGGACAAGGTGTGTGTCCAATAGCTCAACTTATTCCTCAACCACCAGATGTGGGTAGAAGGCTGAGACATTCTCATGTTGCAAAGTGCATGAAGAATTATTATGATGGTTTAGGAGGTACCTATGATGACAAGATTGAATTTAAACAAATGTTGCATGATAAACAGGTAGATGACTTCTTTGTTCAATACAAAGGCTTTTAACTCACATTTCTTGGAATGGCTTTGACATGGTTCCAACCTTTAGACCGTTGTGGATTTGCTAATAGTGAGAAATTATTAGATGAATTCATCGGTGAGTTTGCAAAGAGAGGAATTAAGCATAGTACCTCTTCTTTGATTCATGGATTCAAACAAGCTAACAATGAATCTTTGAGGCTAGTAGGCAGAAGATTCAAGCAATATGTTGATCAATGTCCAACAATAGAAAAGCCTACCAAACCAAGACCTTTGAGAGCCTTAGTGTACGTAAAAGGATTGGACACTTTGGATGTTTGTCTTAAGGAATGCATATATTTGGAGGACAATTCGGAGAATTACTTGAAGATCCCTCACACTCCATCTAAGTCTAAAGATGTATCTAATAGTGTGTCTACTCAATCCAAAAATGTGGAAGAACTCACAAAACTGGTTACTAAAAATCTTGGACTACAAACCTGTCAAATTCCTATTAGGCTCAACTTATGCAGATGTTGATGTTGAGAAAATATCTCCATCATGGAGGAGACGATTCATCTCATGTTTGTGCAAGAGCAGGATTGGCCCCCCACATATGGTTACCCACCTAGAGAATGAGCTAGGGAGGCTCCAAGTTGTGCTCCATATCAAGGAATTCTGATGATTCAACAATCATATGAATATTAGGGATACATCTAACCTCAATTGATGCTAGGACAACAACCACCCCACGCTCAAAATGTAGTGTTAGTAAAGTACACACAATCAAAAGAGAACCTAGAGAGAGCAGTAGCACTTGTAACCCCATTGACAAGCTCTAAAAATATGAGCCAACATTATGAGAAGAACTATGGTGATTACTATGTTTTTTACCAAAATCCCATAGAATATGAGGCTACATATTAGAAACAATACTATGAATATGATGGTTTTCCCTTCATTTAAATACATAAATTACATTGCTATTCAACAAACTCTGGAAGTTCTCCCTCAATGCCTAGGAGAGTTAAAGTAGAAGTCTCAAGTGACAAAATCACATGAAATCCCATATGATGGTATTGACCTTTGGATTTGTATAATTACATATTAATGTTTGAAAAACATGCATGCAAATTTACAAGTGTTGAACTGTAAAAATTTCTTTGTTAGATGTGTAAAAAAAACAAAAAAGAGAAAACAAAACCTTCCACCAAGCAGAGCAATTTTTCTCCTCAGAGGTGATGCCAGAACTCATTAATTTGAATCCAAGATGTTCATTTAGGTTGAAACTACACAAGATTTGTCCATGCGACTCCATGAGGATCCCGAAACTCATTTCACGGATGCATAGATGCCTTCCTCAAATCTATGCTACACATCAAAAGGAGGATGGAAGAGATTTTGGAAAGCTTGCAAATACATGATCATCCAATAACATGTATCATTTTGGATAGCTTTGTCCTAGGGACACCAAATGTTTCCAACAAGTTCACCATCTAAAGGATCAATTTTTGGTCACCTTCAACTAGAGTATAGTATTACTCTATTTCTTTGGATTCATTGGATAGCTCTATATTTTGTTGCCACTCGCTTGTATACTTTGAAAACATCACAGATACAACTTTAACCACCTTCATATACTCCAATTTATTGCTGATGGATTTAGTATAACAATTTCACTTGTTGTTTTGTACCACTAAGTAAGGAGCACGATTCTGCATTGACATTATTCTAAGCCTTGTGCCATTCGGACTAGTAGACTTCTTCCATACCCATCCAATCTCCTCTCTTGTCATCGATCTGACAAGAAATGCCTTTACATTCATATCCAATCTATGAGAGAATTGTCTTTCTCTTAGTGCATATGTTTTCCAGTCCTCGTACTTCACGTTTCTATTGATACTTTTTTTGAATGTTCTTGCAAAGCTCTTTGGTCAATTTGCCATCATGCACTTCCAAAGAGCATCTATAATCCTCTTCTTCCTTTTGATTTTCATGAAAACACTTTCGACTGTTATGATACATCCCCTCGTTACCTTCTAGAACAAGTGAACCCTTTTATTCAAAGCTCTATGACCTTTCCTAAAGATCCCTTTTTGAAGATTCCAATGCAAGAGAACTAGAAATTACGGCCACCATGTGCTACAGAGATGACTCTCCTCCCAAGCAAGTGCCTCTATATATAGCTCTCTCCAGGGCACTGCCTTCTTGGGTAGGTGGATACTAGCCAGCCATGTGTCGGCCATGTAAGTGCATGAGCGCCAAGTCTCCTAGTCAACTCGAGTTAACTCAAGTGGATGCTTCTAGAAGGCTCTAGATCTCTTTGGGCAAAATACTCTCCCCATGTTCCCCATGGGGATTGAACCCAAGACCTCCTCCTTCACATCCTTGAGACTTAACCACTAAGCTAAGTGGATCACTTGTTCACAAGAGCACAAGACCTCCTAGTAAGTCTAAACTTGAGATCTTTGGTCATACATACGGATGACCAAACGGTGTCGGATTTCAGATCTGTCTGAATCGACCAGACCCTTGGATCATAGACTTACTTTATTACATTCTTCGCGCCTTGGAAAATATTTTTGTCCTCAAAAATAGAGCTATATACGTACTTTAGGCAACCCTCAAGCCTCATGTTCTAAAACTAGAAGAACATGGTCATGTTCTAAAACTGGAAGAACATGTCTCATCTCTGTGGTGGCGTCCCTGCCCAAATGATTGAAAATGCTATCTCAGGTTCATCAAACAGCACATCTCAACTGACAAAAATCTTCCTTGCCTCAGGATTCCACAACCTGTATGTTTTAGACTCTTCACTATATCCTAGAAAGACACACTTTTTTCTTTTTGAATTCAACTTTGATCTTGTTGAATCAGGAATATGTGCGTAAAAAAAACAACCAAAAATTTTGGAATGCAAAACTGAAGGCTTTTTACCAAAATATGCTTCTTGAGGAGTCGTCCCCTTCAGTGCTTTCATGTAGCTTTGATTAAGGATGTAGAATGTTGTATTGACTGCTTCTACCTAGAATGAATCAGGCATTTCTTGAGCCTTTAACATATAGTAAGCCATTTCAACTACTGTCCTATTCATGTGCTCAACAACGCCATTTTGTTGAGGTGTATGAATTGTGGTAAGTTTCCTTTTCACACCATGCTCCTTATAGTAATTATTGAATTTTGTTGACAAGAATTCAACTCCTCTATATGTTTTGAATTTCTTCAGTTTTCCTTCCTGATTCATTTTCCACATACTTATGCCACATTTTAAATTTTTCAAAAGCATATGCCGTCTCTGGAATGAAATAAACCCACATCTTTCTACTATAATCGTCGACTAACAACAAAAAGTAGAAAGATCCTCCTAAAGTAGGTGTAGACATTTTATTGTAGAGATCAGCATGTACCAACTCTAGAGGAGCTTGAGATCGATTGTTGGTCTCTCTAGGAAATTCCTTTCGGTGTTGCTTATGTTGTTTGCAGACTCTTTGTTCTTCCGTGATGATTTTATAGTCCCATTCCGTTCATCAGCTTGCTTCTTTCTGCAATCCTTGATGTCATGGCCTTTCTTTTCACAATAGAAGCAACTTCCTGTGAAATTTTTCTTCTTTGGCTTCTTCTTTGATCCATCAAATGAGCCTTTACCTTTTGCATTTGCTGAGAATGTAGCATCACTTGTACTTTGCCGATTTTTCAACTGCATCTCCTCTTCTAAAAGCATAGCACAAAACTCTTCCAATGTATGGGGAGTTGGTCTTAGATGAGTGTTAAGTGCTATTACGAATCCATCATACTTTGCTGGAAGAACATGTACACATCTTTGAGCCAGCTCTTCTGGTGTTATAGCAACACCAACTACAGCCAATTGATCTTGAAGATGTTTGATCCATTTGATAAAATCTTCAGCCTTTTCAGAATCAGAATGCTTTTCATTTGCCAACTGACTTTCTAAATTTTGTATCCTAGTGTGGTTCTTGGTCTCATATTGACGAGCCAATATGACCCAAGCCTCATGTGCTTTAGTAGTATGTTGAACTAAAGTAAGCACAGAGTCACTTACACTAGTGACAACTGCACATAATGCATTAGCATTCCGCCTCTTCCAAGCTCGTAGAAGATCTAGATCTGGCTGAATCATCAATCTTGAATTTGTTGGATCTTCAACTGGTATAGGCCGTGGATCCAATCCCATCGGTCCCATGACAGTGTCAAGTAATTCATAGGAGTCCAAAATTGCAAAAATTTTGAACTTCTAGAGTGTATAGTTGATTCCATCCAGCTTCCCTTCAATGAATGCGTGTGGGCGAATTCAAATAGGTGCAACGTTAACATTATCTGAAGCACCAAGACCAGTGTTCAACGATGAAGCCATCATGTAATCACTCGAATAATTTACTGATATTCTAGTCTGCTAGTAGGCTAAAATAGTGATACTTCTCAAGCTATCCGAACCTTACGGCTCTGATACCATGTCAGACAATAGTTATGCAATATAACACATGAGCATTAGTAGAGAAGATAATAGATATAGGAGAATCTCAGCGGTTTTCTACTAACAACAAGTAAAAAACTGATGGCATTGTCCACCCATGTGCTCTCAAGGTAGAGCTTAAATGGTGATCTAGACAACTCTAGATAGGGAGACACAAGGTAGAGGTATGCAGGCTCAATTCGATGTCTCAGGTAGTGCAGAAGTCATGTATATATAGGATCATGGGTGGCCTTTCATGGACGACTATAGATGGACGGTAGAGCGTGGGTGGCCCCCGCCCGCGTAATTGCCATACACGGCTTAGGCCGGTTTAACCGAACTAACAAATATAAATGATTTTTGACTGCGATAGGGAATATTCCATGGAATATTCCCTTTACCGTCGCGCCGGGGGTGCTGCCCCCGGACACCCACTAGGGGGCCCGCTGGCCCCCTGGAACCTCCAACCCAGGGCTGCTCATCGCTGCCTTGGACCCCACACCTTGGGGACCCTGGTAACTCCCTTTCCTTACAATACCTTACATGGTCCAATATGAACTTCATCCAACATGCAAGTTGGGATTCCCATCAATTGGGTAATACACTCTTGGCTTCTCCTCATAATGGGGGCCTTACAAAATGTGCAGACAATCATGATGGGTAGACATTGATCATATACTAACAATAATCATTACAAGAAATGATGCAGATGGAATCAAGAAGATCAAAGCTCAAATGAAGGAGGAGTTCAAGATCAGTGATCTTGGTTTGCTCACTTACTTGATAGGATTGGAAGTTGATAAGCCTCTTAGTCCAAGGGAAAGTGTCTTAGACACACCTATGTTTGATTCAATCAACTTGTAATATGCCACTTTCTTTCACTCCGAGTCCACATTGCTCTCGAATATATCCTCTTTAGGGATCCCCAGTAGGATCGCCAAAATGAATAAGGCCTACCGGCTCAATTTCTTGCACACGAGAACTACAAATAGCGTTTTAGCGCTTGTTTCTCGCCCCGTTTCTACTTTGGATAAGGCCTGATCGACTAATCTTTATCCAAAATGATGCGCTTGGTGTCTTGGTCCTAAATCCCGATCCTATTTTCTTACCCGAACCTAGCAACTAGTCATGTTTTTTCTTTTTACTCTCTTGGGAATCCCCTTTTTCTCTTCTGAATTTACCCTTTTCACATGCACCCTCTTATATACGCACACTTACAAGCATATGTACTCCTTTATGTGATCTCAAACTTAGTCTCATACCCACTCCCTTAGACGCTCAAAAGTTCTCCCACTTGCTCTTTGCTTTGTGCTCGCGATGCCCTTAGATCCTTAGGTCTCTCTCTCTCTCTCACACACACACACCACTTTTCATAAGCATTACAAAAGTGAGAATAAATTTCTATTGTCAAATTATGTGCATTGTTTCTCTCAACGCAAAAATTATTGCCTTACTCATACATGCATATAGGGGTACCCCTTCCTTCATCCTCTATCATACGCACCTTCGCAAGCTTCTCCAAGCAAAGCACTATAGATAATGTCTTGAAGGTGTAAGTATTCAAGAAGTTGATTTACATTCCCTCATTTCACATGCATTTCCATACGAATATATCCAGTCATATATCATCAGATGTGCACACTTCTTCTTCCTAAGATATGGTTGTCCTTTTAAGCAGGGATCAAAACTCTCTTTCAATAAGATCACAACAGTTTTTTTTTAGGTTCAGAACTATGAATTTCAGCGCTTGTAATGTTCAGAAAGCAAAGGGAACAATATAGAAAGACAATCGATTTAACTCGTTCAAAGATTAAAGTTGAAAAAAGGAAATTTTATTTCCTAATGCATTGAGGTCTACGGAATTGCGCAAAATACATATTTATCACTGTTTCATGATTATCAACAATGAAAACATTATCAATAAGTAATTGCTGAAAATCGTCAGAGCGCAGCTTACATAATCAGATGTTTTCTGAAAACAAAACCTTCGCGTGAATTTTCTTTAGCACAATGAGCACCAAGTCTTAGTAGTCAATTGGCTTCGCTCTCTGCAAACCACCCTGGGCACTACCGTCTTCGTATCATCAATTTGCCAAAGAAACAATTGCATGTGTTGGCCTTATGTGCAGAGGTTAATGATGGTGTCAACCGGCATAGTATGATTAGTGGTTCCTGGAATAATCATCTCCAATGGATGACTTTATCATGGAAGAGAAAGCCTACAGCAGACCGCAACTCGCCAGATATAATGCATATCGTGACCTCCTTGCACCCCCATCCTCCACAGCTTCTATTCCTGTCTTCTCTGCACAATCAGAGTGTCTTCCTTTCGTATACCCATCAATGGAGTCCCCGCCAATCTGCCATGCATTGCTTCAAATATGATCATTCCCTTTCTCTCATGCGTGAACTGCCAAATGATCAATCATATCCTTCTCCACTGCAGACGCCCCCTTTTAACATAAGGTATTCCGGAAAAAACAGTGGAGCATACGATGCGCTACTCTCCTTCTGCTTCTGCTCATGCACACGTGTCAAAAGACCTCCCCTTATTTCTATGCGACAGAGCCCCCCTTTGTTCTGGAACCCCCTCCTTTTACAGCTTCATTTGCCGACCTCCCTCCAAAAGTGCACGACCTTGTTTTCTCCTCTTGTGTAGCTGGTCGCCAAAAACCGAAGGCCCCCCAGCTAAAAATGATGCCTGCCTCCTTCTTTCACTGCCCACAATGTGTGTAGAATTTTTTGGGCGTACCCCCTTCTGACCTCCACTCATAAGGGGCAGTAGACCACTGCCCTGCCAAGCCCTGACAGAAAAAAAAACCTCCCTCCTTTTCTGTTTCTTCCGTCAGAAGAACGGAGAAGAAAAACAAACCCCCCCTATTTGTTCAGAAACCCAACCCGCAATATTCAGTTTGGCATCCATTCGCGCTGCTGCAATAGAATGTCCACGACCTCGCAAGGCATTCTCCATTCTAGCCTTGCTTTGAGAAACAAATTTTAGACCCCCCATTTGTGGGGTTGCCCTTGCAGATAAGGACGGACATGCCAAATTATTAGAAGCCCTCAGGTACTGAGCTTCTAATTCAGAAGCTCCAAATAGGATAGCAGCTACAGTGTTTGTTTTTTGATTGCTAAGAGCAACAAACAACCTCGACCATCATCATCGAGCTGTGTCCAATGATGCAAACCTACTGGATTTCGCTCACCTTCAGTGTCATTCCCATATATTGCTGAGATTTCAAGAATATCTGTTGCTTTAGGGACCAAGCGAGCAATCAATGTTGGACCATCCAAAAATGAAAGCAGAAGCAATCTCAAAGCTGAGGAATAATGTAACGAAACTCCTTTGTTGACCTCTTCAGTCTTCGAGAGCCACCATGGTGCAAGGGCCCGCAAATCATCCATGTGCATAGCCAATAGCCCCCAACCTTGTCACACAATTCAGGATGTTTATATGTGCAATTTTGCTAAGATATTATCACATCCTATAAGGTATCCATAAAGAGCAGCCATTGGCTTTCCCTGCTCTACACCAAGTTGCCAAGGTATAATAGGTTTCCAAATAATCATGTCTGCATCTTCTCTATGTCACCAAGTTTGCTTGAATTGATCGCTGCTGAGAAGCATCTCTCCTTGCAAGACACCTGGAATCAACATGTAATCTAAAAATGCAATACATTAGTGCACAAAAATCAATAATTCTATGAGCTAACATACTCCCTTCCACTTATTTGCGAAGTCGTCCTCGACCAGCCACTCTCGCTGCAATATAATCAAAACAACCATGAAAATGTCAGTGTACAACTAGTTTGCATACCTCTCCATCGAACCATTACTCCAACGGAACCTGCACTCATTGAAGCTATTAGTGCTCAAAAAATCACTCATGAATACATACAAATCATTCACTTCAAAATGATCCAAGAACATGCACATATATGCAACTCCAATTCCAACATACATCAAATTGCTCATGCATTCCATTATGAAAATAGTCTCAACCAAGATAACACATGCATACCTTTCCATGTTTTACATATGCAACTATCATTGCGAAAAAACAGGAATGGAAATACGGAAATAAACAACAACAACTGAAATGAATTCAACAAGAGATGCAACATACCCAAAATGCATACCCCTTTTATTGACCTACTATTCGCTATATACAATTATTCCATGAGTAGACACTCCCTAAGAATCCCCATCGTCGTCCCACAAAAGCCATCGAGACCCGAGTACAAGTCGAGACCTACATCAAAACCCTAGAGTGCCCCACACACTGGAAAACCCTCGGATAGAGCACAAAAGTTATAAAGCAAGACCGTTGCATTACCTCGCTAAAGGTCTCATCTATAAGTACACATACAGTATCCGTGCCTTTGAGAATGTGGATTCAGAGTGAGCTGATCTGTCGCAAGCCACCATATACCAATCACCCAAGCAAATAATGTTCCCTTCTAGGAGATCGTTGCCTTCTCCTCTCTCTCTCTCCCCCTCAGGAGTGGGGAATAATTTCATATGTAAATTTTATTTATATTCACAAGTTGGCCTACGTTGACATTGGATGCGATTCGTGGCCCTGACCACCCGGCCAGGTTGATTCCACCCATCTACCAATGCAATGCAGCGCACAACACACGAACACATAACAATAGATAAGTAACATATATCAGCTAGCCCATAACGAAGCTGGATGCGGCTCGTGGTCGTGACTACTCAGCCACGATGGCTCCACCTACCTACCAACCCGTTATGGCGTGTAGCTAAGACACAAACATGTACATCCCAAGCCTATGGCAAAACTAGTTGCGGCTCGTGGTCCTAACCACCCGGCTAGCATAAATCCACCCACCTACTAGCTCACCATAGCATGTTGGTACAATCACAACAACACAATGTTTTTTTTTCTTTTCTTTCCTTTTTTTTTCATAGTTAATTAATTTGCCCCAGTCCTGAGAATTAGGGAGAGGAAGAAAGGGATTTTCCCCACTTTTCCCACACAGACATGCAAACATACACACTCCAGCCTTTGACAGATCAACCACCTCTTCACTCCATTCTCTCAATTACAGACACTACATATGTATTCATCGATTTGAATTTTCACTATGTAACTACAACCGGCTATGACTTGGTCCCTCATATACCTATCCTTAGATGATCTAGAATGTGGGTCTCCTGGATGTCTCATATAGCCTCACCTCGTACTCGCATCCCGACGACTTCCCTAGGGCGAGTCAGGCTCAACTTCAGGAGCTCCGTCATCACTTCCTATCGTTAACACATCTGCCCAAGCCCAAGTGATATCGTTCTCTTCGTTAGGCATTTCCCTCAAAGGGTCGAAATAGTAATATCGATCCCCCACCCATCCTACATGTCGGGTCACGTATTCCTCAAAACACTTAATATAAAATATAACATCCAAACCCTGGTTTATGAAGCATACTAGCCAGTGCGCTTCCTCCACATCATATTCCGTCTCAAAGTCGTCGACCTCTATGTCCATGCAGGCGAATGTTTGGTCCGAGAAATATATCCTTAGCTCGATACAAATAGAGTTGAGTTATTTGATCTGCCATTTTGTTACTTAGCTCCTAACAGTCTCTGCGCAACACAAAAAAATAATTAGAAGTCCAAAATTCTTGAGCTAGCAAGGAATAATATTTATGACACAAAAATCATAGCTTACATATGCGCATATATATATATATATATATATATATATATATATATATATATATATATATATATATATATATATATATATATATATATATATATATATATATATATATATATATATACATATATATAACTATACATCTATGTACAAGGAGTCTACTACGTCCTTCCTCTTGGATCTCGTCTGGCTTCTCCCGTCCTAATGCTACTTGAAATATGGTTTGACTTGAAGCGCATTAACCTTCACGGGAGCACATTCTTCTCCTAAATCCTGAATTTGCATGGAACCATTGGAGTTTAGTTCCACCACTTTAAACGGTCCTGCCCATCTTGTTTGTAACTTCCCTGGGAATTTATAATATTTGCTATCATAGACTAGCACCAAATCCCCTTCTTGAATCACATAGGTCTTGAGATTCTTGTCGTGCCTCTCCTTACGTCTTTTCTGAATAGCTTCCAGACTTTGCTGTGCAATGAGTCTCTTTTCTTCTAGCTTGACCAATTGTATGTACCTTTCCTTCAATGACTCTTCCTCTCCCAGCCTAGCCTCGATGGCCACTCTTAATGTCGGCACTTCTTTTTTTATGGGAAAGATGGCTTCCTCGCCATATACTAGGGAGAACGGAGTGCTCTTAGTCGTCACTCGGTAGGATGTTCGATACGCCCACAAAGCTTCCAAAAGTCTCTCATCCCAGTCTCGCCTATGCACAACTACTGTCTTTGTCAGAATCTGTTCAAGAACCTTGTTGGTAACCTCCACTTGTCCATTTGCACTCGGGTAATATGGAGTACTTTTCCTATGTTTGATCTTATATAATTCCATTAATTCCTCGATCAATTTGTTGACAAAATGTGTTCCTCTATCACTTACTATCTCCAACGGGCATCCGAATCGGGTGATAATTTGTTCATACAAAAATTTAGCTACATCAATAGCTCGGTCAGTTTTCAGAGCTTTAGCCTCTACCCACTTGGTAACATAGTCAGTGCAGACCAGGATATACCTATTGGATCTACGTCTTGAGGGAGGATCAATGGGCCCCATAAAATCAATTCCCCATTTTTCAAAAGGCTTAAGAGCCAGCACTGACGCAAGAGTAGCAGCATGTGCTAATGTTGGTTTGCCCATTCTTTGGCATTTTTCGCATTTCTTACAATATGTGTGAGAGTCTTTGAACAGCGTTGGCCACCAATACCCAGCCAATAAAATCTTTCTTGCCGTCAGCTCACTAGCAAAATGCACACCGCAGGGTTCATCATGTAATGCTCTCAACACTAGGGTTGCTTCTTCTTCCTCGAGACACCTCCGATAAACGCTCTCATGGACAAAATATCGATAGAGCTACCCCCCAATGATGCTATGGTGCTTCGCCAATGCTAACAAATTTTGCTTCTCTCTCTTGCTTGCTCCCGGCGGGTATTTAGTGGTGCACAAGAAATTCACCAAGTCGGCATACCAAGGTATCTTTGCATCAACCTGAAATAGATGTCCATCAGAAGCATCGTCGGGCACACCAGAGATTGGCTCCTCATTAATAGTTCGAGATAAATGGTGAGCCAATATGTGCGCTTTGCCTGGTCTGGTTACCACTGTGAACTGAAATTCTTGGAGGAGTAGCATTCACCTCATCAATCGCCCTGATAGCTCGGGTTTATTGATGATATACTTTAGGGCTTCGTGATCCACATAAAACGTGAAATGCTTTCCCATCAGGTAATGCCGATACTTGTTTACCGCAAAGATCATCGAGAGGCATTCCTTTTCTGTAGTCGTGTAGTTCCTCTCAGTGCTATTCAAGTTTTGACTTGCGTAATAAATAGGGTGGTCCAACTTCTTTTCATCGGATTGGCATAGCACTGCTCCAATCGCAGTATGAGACGCATCTGTATGCACATGAAATTCTTTTGTCCAGTCGGGTGCTACCAAAATCAGTGCATTTATCAATCTCCCTTTGATCAAGTCGAATGCAACTTGACACTCTCCAGTCCATTGATATTGTTGGTCTTTCCTCAAAAGATTCGTTAGTGGTGCTGCTATTGATGCAAAATTTAATATAAATCGTCGATAATAATTAGCATGCCCCAAGAATCCTCTGAGTTGCGACAAGTTTTGAGGAGGTGGAAGTTGTCCAATTTTTTGTACTTTATCCTCGTCAACCGCGATCCCTTTTTCGAAAATAACATGTCCCAAGAGCAATCCTCTTCGTACTCCAAATGTACACTTTTCAGGATTTAATGTGATGCCTTTTTCAATGCTTCTTCTTAAAATAGCTTCGATCCTCTCCATCATGTTTTCATCGTTGCCTCTCATTGCAAAATCATGGAGGAATATCTCCATCCAATCCTGCAAATAGTCTTGATATGCAGCTATCATTGCCCTCTGGAATGTGGCCGGTGCATTGCATAATCCAAATGGCATCACACGGTATGTGTATGTGCCCCATTCCTTGGTGAAAGTAGTTTTTGATTGATCCTCTTCATGGATTTGGATCTGGTTGTACCCACTGAAACCATCTAAAAATGAGTACATTATGGCCAGCCACTCTGTCCAAGATTTGATCAGTAAACGGCAAAGGGAAGTGATCCTTTTTTGTACGCTTGTTCAACTTCCGATAATCTATGCAAATGCAGATTTTCTTATTTTTTTTCGGAACAACTACAATTGGTGATACCCATTCGCTGGATGCGATGGGATATATGAATCCTGCTTCCAATAGTTTAGTCAATTCCAGCTTGATCAATTTTGAGTAGACTGGATTTGTCCGCCTAAGTCGTTGACATATTGGTCGGGTGCCTTCTTCCAAATCTATATAATGTTGGCAGATTCGGGGATCAATTCCTCTCAGATCAGTGTATGACCATGCAAAGGCCTTGCTGAAATTTTTGAGTGCCAATTTAATGCAATCTCGTACTTCATCTGGTAGGTCTGACCCCACGCTCAAGAACTTTTCTGGAAAAACTTCCCATTTTTCCACCTTAGCTTCTCGCAAATATTCCTTATTCCTTGATGACGTTGTGATTGGAAAGTGTTCCCCGATCACGCGTGCATGGTTGGACAGTAAATCATTGTTTTTTTCTTTTTCAACCGCACCCAATTTCTTTAGTTCAGCTTTTGCAGTGGCTTCCTGCACTTTAGTCTTACTCTTCGCTTCTTTTTCTGATTCTCGACTTCTCCTTAGAAGCTCTGCTTCTAGCACTCTAACCCTTTCTCTCAATTGTTGTACTTCCATTGTCGGAGCTAACTCCAGCTTCAACTCTTCTTTGGTAGCTTCGTTTCCCTTTGCGTCTATACTCAACATGTAGCACTCAAATTCACTGGTATGTGTCAACCATCCTAGCAACTCCTGGTCTGAGTCATCCTTGTAACATAGTGGATCTTTGTACTCGCCCACCTTCGCGTGTTGGAGGTTGGACAATTGCAGGTTAAATCCATCCTATGAAAGGTCCTTGGAAGTCTCCGTGCACAAGGCAAATCTTACCCGCACCATTTCTTGTCTAACCTTTTCCTTTGCTTTTTGCTCCCTTTCCTCAGCTGTTGTCGATTTCTTGCCGGTCAAGTTTGGAGACACTTGAAGTTGTATTCGATCGCCCTTCGGTCCAATTGTGATAAATCCTGTGTGCCAATCGTGCACACATTCGGCTTGCACCAGCCATGGCCGTCCAAGTAAGATCGAGAAGGTAGCCTCTGAGGTCCTTGGTCTTACTATCAGATAATCAACCTTAAACTCTAGACTGCCCACAACTGTGCTTACATTCTTCAAAAGGCCTGCAGACTTCACTTGTGTTTGATCTGCCATTCTCAAGGACATCGGCGTTTCTTCCATGTGGTTGATGCCCAAAGCTTTCATCATGTATTTAGTCATAAGGTTGACTGCGGCTCCACTATCTAACTGAGCACAAGGGACTGCATACCCTTTAATCTCGACTGTCACAGCTGGAGCGTTCGAATCAATTTGCGTCGTAATACTTTGAATGATCCCTTGGACATCTTTATCTTGTCTCTTTTTATCTCGAGCTTTCCTCGGCTTCTTAATATATTCGTTGTAGAATTGTTTCCTATATGCAGGTGAACATTTCAGCAATGTGCCAATGTCCAGCGTGACTTCCGTGTCAGCGAGCAACTTTACAATGTCCACTTCCTCCAAACTTTGTCTTTCCATCCTACACTTTGGAGCCCTTAATCTTTCAGGAAATGGTGCTATGCCTGGCATAAACTCCTTGGTCACTGGTGGAAGAATCTTTATCTCTTCCCCATCCTCAAACTCTTGCTGCTCATCAAATCCTCCAACTTGGTTTTCTACCTCTCCATGTTCGGGTGTCTTCTCTTGACTAGCTTTTTCGCTTTCACCTTCTGGATGTTTCTTTAAATACTCTTGAGTCCTTGTGACTACTGCCACAGTTGGCTCTGTATGCGGTTTCTTGGCTTGGTAAGCATCCACAAAGTGCATTGACGAGCTAGAGCCTTCTTGAGGGTTCGGTGTCTTGAACACTACTCCAATCATAGGAACGTGCTCTTGAGCTCTCGATGTGGAATGCATTTGAGTATCAACATAACCCTACTGGTCCTTTTTCCTTGCCAATGGAAGCTCTTCGTTTTGGACAATCTTCATCAAAGTGACCCTCTCCACTACAGTACCTACATAGTGGGGTATAATCAATTGGTTTCTTTTCGTTTGGACATCTAGATTGAGTATGGCCAAAGCCATGGCACCTCCAGCACTGGATTGAACCGTCTCTTCTTTGATCGCGTGAAGCCCCTCTTGGGTAGTCTCCTCCCTGACCTTGAGCACCATATCCATAAGTCAGTCTGTTTTCCCAATGAGATGTAGGTGGGACACTTTGAGCGGGCAATCCCATGTAGGGTCTTTCTCTTGTATCTCCCGATTTCATGGTCCTCTCTTCATAGGCTCTCTTGTTGTAACATCGGTCCTCCGTGTGATTTGTTCTTCCACAAAAAGTACAATGTATTCTAGGTGGTGATCTATGTGTGAATACTCTTGAGAATGTAGGGCATTCTGAAGCCAAATGGTCGTAACCATGGCACTTTCCACACCATGTATTCGATCTAAACACTTGGTTGGGGTTTGTAGTTACCTCTGGTTTTACTGTGTATGTTTCCTGGGTCATTGTGGCAGCTTTTATAGCTTGTGTGACCAACTCCAATATTCGTTCTTCAGTTAGCGCAGGCTTTACCTTGCGTAGCATACTAGTGGCAGCTACAAAAGCTGGGGTCGTCAATGCTGGACTTCCTTGGCCAGGATCTTTCATTGGTATGTTTCCTGTGCCTCCCATTGGCTCGTATAAGAGCTCTATCTTCCTTTGTTGACATAATTGTACTTCCTCCCAAAGCCTTGCTTGTTCCTTAGCATCTATTAATGTTGCCGGTCTTGTCAGGCTGATATGCTGCTGTGCCGTAGGATCTCTCAATCCTGCAATAAATCTTCTCTTCAACGTCTCATCATTCGGGGCATTCGCGCCCATCTTTCTTACCAAGGTTTCCATTCTCTGAATGTAGTTATCGATGCTTTCATTGACTCCCTGTCGCAGGTAATCCATCTGTTGGGCCAATCTATCTTGGAAGCTTTGTCGTCGAAACTTTGCCAAGAAGGCTTCCTTGAGCATCTGATAAGTTCCACGCTCTTGTGGTGTCAGATTCCCATATCAATTGGCTGCCTCATCTCGGAGCCGGAAAAAATCCTCAACCTTTGACCCTGGTCAACTACCTCATTGGCCTCACAAGTAACCTCAAACAGCTGGATAAAACTATCCGGATCCTCGTCCCAAGCACCTGAGAGCTTGGTGAAGTCCCCCAAATGAACGGAAATCCGCTGGGCCATTTCAAACAGAGGTGTGATATCAATATCACTTCGATCCCAGAAATTTAGCGCACGCGGCCTCAGGATCCCTCCTTCAAACTTCTGCACTTGATTCGTGACTCGCCTACGGGAGTACACGTTTTTGGCAGATTTCTTCGAGCTAGTCGAGGTTGACTCACCTTGCGATTCCCACCTCTTCCTTTCTCTTTCAAGGGTTCTTCTCTGAGCGCGTTCCTCTCTTTGCGTTTGTGTTGCTCTTGAGGATGAACTCCCCTCGCTCATGTACTAGATCTGGAGTCCGCAAGCTCGGCCAACATGTGGCGCTAGGCGAACCTATGGCACTCTCTTATAGAGACGTGCCAAGCTATTCCCGGTAGACGCACCAAAATGATAAGCCTCTTAGTCCAAGGGAGAGTGTTTTAGACACACCTATGTTTGATTCAATCAACTTGTAATATGCCACTTTCTTTCACTCCGAGTCCACAATTGCTCTCGAATATATCCTCTTTAGGGATCCCCAGTAGGATCGCCAAAATGAATAAGGCCTATCGGCTCAATTTCTTGCACACGAGAACTACAAATAGCGTTTTAGCGCTTGTTTCTCGCCCCGTTTCTACCTTGGATAAGGCCTCACCGACTAATCTTTATCCAAATTGATGCGCTTGGTGTCTTGGTCCTAAATCCCGGTCCTATTTTCTTACCCGAACCTAGCAACTAGTCATGTTTTTTTTCTTTACTCTCTTGGGAATCCCCTTTTTCTCTTCTGAATTTACCCTTTTCACATGCACCCTCTTATATACGCACACTTACAAGCATATGTACTCCTTTATGTGATCTCAAACTTAGTCTCATACCCACTCCCTTCGAGACTCACAAGTTCTCCCACTTGCTCTTTGCTTTGTGCTCGCGATGCCCTTAGATCCTTAGGTCGCTCTCTCTCTCTCTCACACACACACACCACTTTTCATAAGCATTACAAAAGTGAGAATAAATTTCTATTGTCAAATTATGTGCATGGTTTCTCTCAACACAAAAATTATTGCCTTACTCATACATGCATATAGGGGTACCCCTTCCTTCATCCTCTATCATACGCACCTTCGCAAGCTTCTCCAAGCAAAGCACTATATATAATGTCTTGAAGGTGTAATAATTCAAGAAGTTGATTTACATTCCCTCATTTCACATGCGTTTCCATACGAATATATGCAGTCACATATCATACAAATTCAGATGTGCACACTTCTTCTTCCTAAGATATGGTTGTCCTTTTAAGCAGGGATCAAAACTCTCTTTCAATAAGATCACAACAGTTTTTTTTTTTAGGTTCAGAACTATGAATTTCAGCGCTTGTAATGTTCAGAAAGCAAAGGGAACAATATAGAAAGACAATCGATTTAACTCGTTCAGAGATTAAAGTTGAAATAAGGAAATTTTCTTTCCTAATGCATTGAGGTCTACGGAATTGCGCAAAATACATATTTATCACTGTTTCATGATTATCAACAATGAAAACATTATCAACAAGTAATTGTTGAAAATCGTCAGAGTGCAGCTTACATAATCAGATGTTTTCCGAAAACAAAACCTTCGCGTGAATTTTCTTTAGCACAATGAGCACCAAGTCTTAGCAGTCAATTGGCTTCGCTCTCTGCAAACCACCCTGGGCACTACCGTCTTCGTATCATCAATTTGCCAAAGAAACAATTGCATGTGTTGGCCTTATGTGCAGAGGTTAATGATGGTGTCAACCGGCATATTATGATTAGTGGTTACTGGAATAATCATCTCCAATGGATGACTTTATCATGGAAGAGAAAGCCTACAGCAGACTGCGAATCACAGATATAATGCATATCGTGACCTCCTTGCACCCCCATCCTCCACAGCTTCTATTCCTGTCTTTTGTGCACAATCGGAGTGTCGTCCTTTTGTATACCCGTCAATGGAGTCCCCGCCAATTTGCCATGCATTGCTTCAAATATGATCATTCCCTTTCTCTCATGCGTGAAATGCCAGATGATCAATCATATCCTTCTCCACTGCAGACGCCCCCTTTTAACATAAGGTATTCCGGAAAAAACAGAGGAGCATATGATGCGCTACTCTCCTTCTGCTTCTGCTCATGCACACCTGTCAAAAGACCTCCCCTTATTGCTATGCGAGAGAGCCCCCCTTTGTTCTGGAACCCCCTCCTTTTACAGCTTTATTTGCCGACCTCCCTCCAAAAGTGCACGACCTTTTTTTCTCCTCTTCTGCAGCTGGTCGCCAAAACTGAAGGCCCCCCAGCTAAAAATGATGCCTGCCTCCTTCTTTCACTGCCCACAATGTGCGTAGAATTTTTGGGGCGTACCCCCTTCTGACCTCCACTCATAAGGGGCAGTAGACCACTGCCCTGCCAAGCCCTGACAGAAAAAAAACCTCCCCCCTTTTCTGTTTCTTCCGTCAGAACAACGGAGAAGAAAAAAACAAACCCCCCTATTTGTTCAGAAACCGGACCCGCAATATTTATTTTGGCATCCATTCGTGCTGTTGCAATAGAATGTCCACGACCTCGCAAGGAATTCTCCATTCTAGCCTTGATTTGAGAAACAAATTTTAGACCCCCCATTTGTGGGGTTGCCCTTGCAGATAAGGACGGACATGCCAAATTATTAGAAGCCCTCAGGTACCGAGCTTCTAATTCGGAAGCTCCAAATAGGATAGCAGCTGCAGTGTTTGTTTTTTGATTGCTAAGAGCAACAAACAACCTCGACCATCATCATCGAGCTGTGTTCAATGATGCAAACCTACTGGATTTCACTCACCTTTAGTGTCATTCCCATATATTGCTGAGATTTCAAGAATATCTGTTGCTTTAGGGACCAAGCGAGCAATTAATGTTGGACCATCCAAAAATTAAAGCAGAAGCAACGAAACTCCTTTGTTGACCTCTTCAGTCTTCGAGAGCCACCATGGTGCAAGGGCCCGCAAATCATCCATGTGCATGGCCAATAGCCCCCAACTTTGTCACACAATTCAGGATGTTTATTTGTGCAATTTCGCTAAGATATTATCACATCCTATAAGGTATCCATAAAGAGCAGCCACTGGCTTTCCCTGCTCTACACCAAGTTGCCTAGGTATAATAGGTTTCCGAATAATCATGTCTGCATCTTCTCTATGTCACCAAGTTCGCTTGAATTGATCGCTGCTGAGAAGCATCTCTCCTTGCAAGACACCTGGAATCAACATGTAATCTAAAAATGCAGTACATTAGTGCACAAAAATCAATAATTCTATGAGCTAACAGAAGTGGTATATACAGAGAAAGGTATGTTCCTCACTTAGAGGAAGTACATTGATGACATGCTCTCAAAATTCAAGATGGAGAATATAACAAAGATTGCAAGCACACCCATGGAAGTAAATCTAAAGTTAAGTGCTCATGAAGGTGAGCTGATTGAAGACATAACTAGCTATCAAAGTTAAGTTCGAAGCTTGAATTATGCTACTCTAACTAGAGTAGATATTTGTTATGGAGTTAGTGTGCTGAGTGAATTCATGCACACTCCAAGGAAGCCTCACATGGAAGCAACCAAGAGAATCCTAAAGTATTTTAAGGGCACAATCAATGAAGGATTATAGTATCCTTAAACATCTGATATAGATGTTAAACTCTTTTATGATGCAGATTGGGCAGGCTCTACAGATGATAGGAGAAGCACATCTGGTTATCTTACTTTTGTAGGTACACAGTTGATTTCATGGTCCTCAAAGAAGTGACCCCTAGTTGCTCTTTCATCAACAAAAGCTGAATATGGAGGACTTGCAAATGCTACACAAGAAGTTATGTGGATTAGAACCCTATATTCAATTTAAGGGTTGAACACTTCAACTTCACATTTATTTGGAGACAATATAAGTTCTTTACACCTTGCTTCTAATCCTATCTATCATGCCAAGACTAAACATATAGAGGTTCATTATCATTATGTTATAGAAAAGATTATGAGTAAGGAGATATAACTCTCATATGTGTCAACTCATCAACAATGTGCAAATATGATGACAAAAGCATTGGATTGAAGCAAATTAAACAAATTCAAATCAATGATTTGATTGCATAAAATTATGAAAGATTGAAGACTCAAGCATCTTAGGTTTGAGGGGGAGCTGTTGGTGCAATTAGCAAGCCTAAGTGCATTGCCAAAGGTTATGGACTACACATTCATTTAGCTCTTGACATGAAGAACCACATATGAACTCATTCTTATCTACTTGAGTGTATTTACTTTGGATGAATGTAAAAGTCAAAAGAAGATGGAACCTCGTGAAGTTAGGAGAGTGAACCCACAGCTCATTTGGTAGAAGAATCAAATCAATTAAGTCACTAATGTGTGTTGATATATTTAGGTAGTGATGTGTGTGAACACTCTAGGAGTGCCCGGACACTTTTTTCCCTCTTTAGGAGGTTTTTTTTCCCCCGTCTTGTATATAAGCCTATTGCCCTAACAGGCTACTAATCTTTGTACATTCTAGTGGTATTACATTCAGTATTGTGTGTTGTGCTCCAAGCTTCTTCTTCTTCCTTGTGCTCTTCATGTGCTTTCGTAGATGTCTAACTCCAACAATTGGTATCAGAGCACATCATGGCTTCATCTAGGGCAGCGTTGACACCTCTCCGATTGTAGTCTCAAAATCGCACGAATTTTGGTGAGCATACTCAAGGTGTTTGAGAGATCAAAACAACTTTGTTATGTGGCATCGAAATCATGATCTGAGCCCGTTTTGACCTCTGAACACACTATCACAACGCTTCTGCAAGCTATTTTGTCTTTTTCTACCAAAGGTATATACCAATTTTGGTTCGCGTACAAGCATCTCAAAGTCTACTACATGTTTAGTAGAATTTGTATGGGCAATTCTGTTCAACTTTTTGAGATATAGTCTGCATCAAGGTATTTTAGTCACCGGCCATGGCTGAAAGCAGTGATGTATTCCATATGTTGGCTGTTGAGGATAAGTTGGATGGTACCAACTACCCATTATGGTCTTATATGATGTGACATATATTGGTTGCAAAAGGACTGTGGAACATTGTGGAGGGTGCTGAAAAACGTCCTATCACACTTGCAACAGTTACAACTGCAGGTACTGAAGCTGATGTAGAAGGTGTTGAAGATGATGATATTATGCATATTCCTAATTGTGCTGTGGCTTTTGCTGCACCTACTATAGAGAAAATTTTTGGAGATGGCAGAGATGCCTAGGCACATGCATTGATAGCTTTTTCTATCAAACGTGCCATTATTCCTCACACTCACTCTTGTAGAATAGCTAAGGATGCTTGGGATACACTTACCACATTGTACCATGCTAGGAATGAGGCTCGTGTTGCTTACCTCTGAAAACAGTTGGAGTGTGAGCACATGAATGAAGGTGATTCTATGGATATATTTCTAACAAAGATGAGAGACTTCAAGGAACAATTGATTTCTACAGATGAAGTTATACCAGATAGCTCACTTGTGAAGACCGTTCTGAATGGTCTTCCTGATTCATATCAAAGTTTTGCTTCTACTCTTTGGTTGATGATGAAAGCCAATCTCCTTGTCATTTGAGGAGCTAGTCTCTATTCTGTTGCAGGAAGATTAGTCAAGGCAGAACATGTCCATTATGCATGTTACAGATCAAGCTTTTCTGGCTAGTCAGAAGGGCAAAGATAAATGGAGCTCATCTACTACTAAGCAAAAATTTGCAAATGTTGCACATTTGAAAAAGGAAGATAAAGATGAGAAGAAATCACAAAAGCAGAAATTGTTTTGTAAATATTGTAAAGCAAATGATCATGTCATTAAGAGCTGTCCACCGAAGAGAGCTAAGCTAGAGTGATATTAGAACACCTCTATAATCAGCAGTAGCTTAGCAAAGTTAATGTCACTCAAACATATAAGACTGCGTTTTGAATTCACTGAAATTCCACTAGAACTTCACCTGACTGTCACCGGACTGTCATCGTAATTATATCGGAATCTTACCGGAATCAACTGTGATTCTATTTGTAATCACTTCAAGTGAATATACAAGAAGTAAGGAAGTGATGCGTGAACTTCCTTTACTGAATGAACTCTTTCTGAAGTTTAAGGAAAAACTTCAACAGTTCAGACTACCTCTTTCCGGTCAGGCTTTGTACTGTGTGTACATATTCATTTCACCAAAATCTCTGATGAACTGATAGTAGAGATGTTTAGCTATAAGATAATCTATCTCTCATACACAACTTTAATTTACTCTGCGAGATATACTTTGTTGTTCTACCGGAAAACACATTTTCCAAGAAAACTGTAACTGACCGAAAAATACGTTTATCGAGAGAGTACGGGAAAATACGTTTACTGAACGAATTGTAACTGTTAACTGACTTTATACCGTAACATGAAAATACTCAGAGTTCTTCACATATGAACAGTGCGCGCAAACTTCCACATGAACATGTGTTTTCTATTAGAGAAGATGTGTACAACTAGCTTGGCCTCTTCTTGCTCAAGCTATAGAAACTGTCCTACACTGAGTAGTTTCTTCTTACCATCTCTCTCATATGAATACCTGACGTTTCAGGTTTCTGTTATTCATCTTTACATACGTGATCTCTGGCGTCTTCTAAACCTAGTCTTGATCTCTATATGCGCTCTATTCAAACTGCACGCTCTTCTCACGCACGTTCTTGCCTCTTTACTTACTCGCCCTCGCACTCTCTTTTCTGTTTCTTGTCTCTCTCTTTATATATAGTTTTGATCCAGTGTAACGACTCTAACAAACTTTTATTCTGGAAGATTCTATGTTGTACATAACGGTCGTGAATTTGTCCCTTCACTAAGGCTTTTGATTTTTTGAATACTTTGGTTCCGCTTCTCTTTATCTTTCTTTTTCTTTTATGTCTGTCTGTATGTCAAATTCGTGAGTGATTCTTCAACAAAATGTGCTAATGTTCTCTACTCATTACAAAGAAGCTTCATCATGTGGCAAGGGAAAAGACATTGGTTAATCGTTATCAGAAGCCCCAAAAGCTTATAATGAGGTTAATCCAATTATTCTCTAATGATGACGATTGGATCTTGGAATTATTATGTGGCACAAGTACTTCTAATTGCAATGTTGCTGATTGACACTATTTTGGCATCGCCTCTAATTGATTTGTTTGATTTCAGGGACGACACTTGCCTATGCGCTCAAAATGTTTAGGCACTGCATAGCTGTAGAGAAGGATGAAGCCTAGGTCAGCTTCATTAGTATGTAGATTAATGGCTTGAATGAATGCCCAGATGAGGAGTACGAGGTTGGGAAGAAACACATATCTAACACAATGAGATTCCAACTTGCATCAAGGGAGCTAGTGCCACCATTGGCAGATGAGCCAAGAGACATGGATGCCCTTGAGAAGCCAATTCTAGAGCAAGAAAAGCCTTCAGTGATGTCTTAAGTCCCTGAAGATGATCTTATGCATGAGGTCAATCGATTATATGATCAGCTTCTATTGTAGAAGGGCTGTTGAACTTTGTAAACATATACTTTTGTAATGATTTGATTATTGGAATAGAATGCTCAAAGTTTTTGTTATTTGTGAGCTTAGCTTTATTCACATTCTACTCAGTTGTGTTGGATTGGTGTGTGGTTTCCTTTATATTTATGGCTTATTAAGGTCATATTCTTGAAGCGGTAATTGCAACAGCTTTGTGAGCTAGAATAGAAGTATGGAAAAAAGCTGCTCCAATGTTTGTACTAGTATCAAATGATGTGATATTATATATGTTGAGCCTTGAAAAGACTATTTTATTTTTCCATGTCAAGTTACTCAAATTGTAAATCACAATGAGAACATATATCTCTCATATAAAGTGCCAAGCACTATATCAAGAGGTTTTATTTCTTTATTTTTGGCACTATTGCCACTACTTTCTAGAATTGAAAGCTCCGACAAGAGGTACTGGATCATTAGATAGCCTTTTTTGGCATTGAATATAATTTACCTGGAGACTTCATGAATCTGATGCATCAAAATGGTAGTTTTTCATGGTACTAATTGAAAAAGAAATAATGTTTCCCACTACGGGATACAAAAATGATCCTTTTTTGCAACATTTCATGCATTTGTTCTCAAATAAAAAAAGAGAAAATGTCTCTGTTCTTGTTTGTTATGAGTCAATGTTCATAATGCACTCTCCTTTTTCAGAGCTCCATGATGATATCCTTGTGGTAGAAAAACCAAGCTCTAGACACCACACATAGTACTTCACAATACACAAAAACCACAGAATACATAGACCATGAACACAGATTTCTTAGGTAACACAGATGCGGTCAAACTTATAGTATGTGGCTAACAAAGGCCACTATAAGTTTTTTCAAGGAACATATAAAAAAGTGTCCAGCAGCCATTTGGCCTTTCACATGGACACTGACAGTAACAATCTCCCACTAAAGGCCAATATGGCCAAAGTGACTATGGAAGAAAAATAAAGAATGATAAAGAATACTCGAGTGTAAGTATACAAACTATACCTCCCACTTGATGGGCATGCTGCACAGTACACAAGTAATTGTGTAAGGTCATGAATCAAGTAACCCCCATCAAGTGACAATAGTATTGAAAGCTATCGTGTGGTAGAGCTTTAGTCAAAGCATCTACAACATTATCTCGAGTATGAACCTTCTCAAGAATAATGCACTCTATGGGTAAGAAATCTCTAATGAAGTGATACCTCACCTCAATGTGCTTGGACTTTGTATGATAGATCGCAATGGCACTCTGACTATCATTGAGTAAATGAGGTACATGTGCAAGTAGACCCAGATCACAAGCAAGAGGAGAAAGCCACAATGCTTCCTTACATGCCTCACTTGCTGCAACATACTCTGGTTCTATACTAGAAATAGTTGTACATTCTTGAAGACAAGATCTCCAAGAGATGCACCTCTAGCAAAATGAAAAATGTACCTTGATGTAGACTTACGATTGTCTACACAACCAACATAATCAAAATCTGTGTAACCAATAATGGATGCTTTCCCTCTACCCAAGCACATAAACTTTTCCTTAGTGCCACTTAAATATTTCAAAATCATCTTGACCGCTTCCCAATGTTTCTTTCTAGGATACAACATATATCTACTCATAACTCCCATTGCAAATACAATGTCTGGTCTTGTAGCTACCATAACATACATGAGACTACCAATAATAGAGTGATAAGGAATGTTGGTCATGAATTCCTTTTCCTCCTCTGATTTGGGGCAATCATCCTTGGTCAATTTCACATATGTGGGTAAAGGTGTACTCAATGCCTGTTGATATATTTAGGTATTGATGTGTGTGAACACTCTAGTATCGTCGGGGCACTTTTTTCCCTCTTTAGGAGGTTTTTTTTCCCCCAGCCTATTGCCCTAATGGGCTACTTATCTTTGTACATTATCTAGTAATACATTCAGTATTGTGTGTTGTGGTCCAAGCTTCTTCTTCTACCTTGTGCTGTTCGCGTGCTTCCACAGACGTCTAACTCCAACAATTGGTATCAGATCAGGTCGTCGCTTCATCTAGGGTGCCGTCGACACTCCTCTGTTTGCAATCCCAGATTTGCACGAAATTTGGTGAGCATACTCAGGGTGTTTCAGAGATCAAAACAACTTCACTATATGGTGTCGAAATCGCGATTCAGCTCGTTTCAGCCTCTGAAAGCACTATCGCAGTGCTTGTGTAGGCTATCTCGTCTTTTTGTGCCAAAGATATATACCAGTTTTTGTTCGCCAGTATAAGCGTCTCAAAGTCTGCTACAGGTTTAGCAGAATTCGTATGGGCACTTCTGTTCAACTTTTTGAGATAGATTCAATTTTTTGCATCAAGGTATCTTAGTCACCGGCCATGGCTGAAAGCAGTGATGTATTCCGTATGTTGGCTATTGAGGATAAGTTGGATGGTACCAACTACCCAATATGGGCTTATATGATGCGATATGTGTTGGTTGCAAAAGGACTGTGGAACATTGTGCAGGGTGTCGAAAAACATCCTATCACATCTGCAATTGTTACAACTACAGGTACTGAAGCTGATGCAAAAGGTGTCGAAGATGATGATATTCTGCATATTCCTATTCGTGTTGTAGTTTCTGCTGCACCTACTGCAGAGCAGATTCATTGGGATGGCAGAGATGCCCAGACACATGCATTGATAGCTTTGTCTGTCAAACGTGCCATTATTCCTCATATTTGCTCTTGCAGAATAGCTAAGGATGCTTGGGATACACTTACCACATTGTACCAAGCTAGGAATGAGGCTCGTGTTGCTAACCTCCAAAAACAATTGGAGAGTGAGCACATGAATGAAGGTGATTCTATGGATAGTTTCCTAACAAAGATCAAAGACTTGAAGGAACAGTTAATTTTTGTTGATGAGGTTATACCAGATAGCTCACTTGTGCATACCATTCTAAATGGTCTTCCTGATTCATATCAGAGTTTTGCTTCTACTCTTTGGTTGATGATGAAAGGCAATCCAAATGCCTTGTCATTTGAGGAGTTAGTCTCTGTTATGTTGCAGGAAGATCAATCCAGGCAAAACAGGTCCATTATGTGTGTTGCAGATCAAGCTTTCCTGGCTAGTCATAAGGGCAAAGGAAAATGGAGCTCTTCTAGTAGTAAGCAAAAATCTGCAAATGCTGCACATTCGAAGAACTAAGACAAAGATGAGAAAAAATCAAAAAAGAAGAAATTGTTTTGTAAGTAGTGTAAAGGGAATGATTATATCATAAAGAATTGTCCAAAACTAGCTACAAAAGAGGCAAAGAAGAAGGAGGTTGGAATGGTTGTTGCAGAAGCCTCTACATAAAAAACGGAGTATGCTAATCTTGAGCAGGAAGAAGAATGGGTGTTTACTACTATTTGTAGTTTTGACCCATCTTCTCATGAGCAGTGCATGTCTGCAGTAGACTCAGATGTTTGGTACTTTGACAGTGGGGCGACCAAACATATCACCTCGCAGTGCAGTTTCTTCTCTTCACTCGAGCTTGCCCCTACAAGGAATACTGTTACATTCGCCAACAACTCCTCTTATCCTATTATGGGAGTTGGTAAGATCATTTTGACTACTGCTGATGGTAGTTCTTTCACTTTGTCAGATGCTTTATTTGTGTCAGGGATCAAGAAGAACCTATTATCAGTTTTTGCATTAGCCAAGATTGGCTTGGTTGTGAAATTTGTTGATGATAGGTGTACAGTTTGTGATCTGTCCAATGGTGATGTGATTATTGCTTCTCGCATTTTATGTCGTGGGCTGTATAAGCTCATAGACTATGAAAGACCTATAAATGATTTGGCATGTGCAGTAAATGATTCTTAGGCTATATCAGATGCAAAGCTTTGGCATGCATGCTTTGGTCATCTGAATTTTGCTAGTTTGCTACGCTTGGAGAAATCTGAAATGGTGTCCTCTTTGCCCAAACTTGAGGCCCCTAGAAAACATGTTTGTGAAGGCTATATTTTGGGCAAAATGCAAAGTTCGTCCTTTCCAAAAGATGGTTCAGTTCGGGCTACTCAAAAATTGCAGCTTGTACGTAGTGATGTCTGTGGTCCTATGCAAACATCTTCTTTTGGGAATTATCTTTACTTCGTGACTTTCATCGATGATTTTTCGAGGCATGCATGGGTACATCCATTGAAGGCAAAGTCCGAAGTGTTCATGTGCTTCAAACAGTTTTTGGTTTTGGCTGAAAATCTGTCAGCATGTAAAATGGGCACCCTTCGTTCAGATCGAGGGGGGGAATATATGTCTTCTGAGTTTAATGCATTTCTGGCTGAACGTGGGATAAAACACTAGTGTACAATGCCGTATACACCTCAACAGAATGGAGTTGTTGAACGAAAGAACAGGTCACTCATGGAGATGGCGAGGTGTATGGTCAAGAGTCAGGCTTTACCACATAGTTTTTGGCTTGAGGCTATCATGTGTGCAACATATGTACTGAACAAGTGTCCCACTAAAGCACTGCAGTCTATCACTCCATATGAGGCTTGGCATGACCGCAAGCCATATGTTGCTCATCTGCGTGTTTTTTGTTGTTTGGCATATGCATTAGTGCCTGAACAACATCGCAGAAAATTGGATGATAAGGCAGTAAAATGTATTTTTGTTGGGTACAGTTCTGAAAGTAAAGGCTATCATGTATATCATCCACAAACTAAACACATTCTGGTTAGCCGTGATGTTGTTTTTGTGGAAGATGCTATTCAGCCATTGCTTTCATGTACTAAGGAGACATCTGTTAGCTCCAAAGACATGTATGATACTTTGCTGCCTCTTTTTACAGGTGGACAGTCTAGTGTTGGTCCCAATGAGGCAACTTCTCAGCCTTTGCAGGTTTCATGTGATGATGCAGATAATTCCATTTCTGATGCAGATGTACATGATGCACTTATTGATGAGAGAGCTGATATTGAGCAGGCAAGAATTATGCCAAAATGGTTGGTGCAAACCTTGCATGATAGTAAATTAGATGCACCTCTCTCATATCGTACTTGATCAGGCTCTCATAGTGCCTCTTTTGCATTAGATTGCTATGCTATGGCTGCATCTAGTCTTTGTGATGAGAATGAGCCTGTTTCGTTTGATGAAGCACAAAATTTAGAAAATTGGATGGCTGATATGCAATCTGAATATGATGCAATAATGAAGAATGGTACTTGGTCTTTATGTGACTTGCCTTCTGGCAAGAAGGCCATTAACGCTAAGTGGGTATACAAGCTGAAGCGTAAACGAGATGGTACAATTGACAGGTATAAGGCTAGGCTTGTTGCAAAGGGTTATGCGTAGGAAAGAGGCATTGATTTTTATGAGACCTTTGCACCTACATGTCGTATGACTAATGTTCGGAGCATTTGTGCACTTGCAGCCCATCATGGTTGGAATGTACATCAGTTGGCAACATGCTGCTCACTGGTCCTATTGAGAAGCATATTGCTGATTTTAAGGCTTATTTGCATGCCTCATTTGAGATGTCTGATTTGGAGCATTTGCATCACTATTTGGGCATTCAGATTATGCAAGTTGATGGTGGAATGGCTTTGTGTCAGAGGAAATATATTGACACATTATTGCAGCATTTTGGCCTTGAAGACTGTAAGCCTATTGCCACTCCTATGGAGACAGGTTTAGGATTGAGTCTTCATGATGTTGGAGATGCATTTGATTCTGTTCTCTATCAGCAGGCTGTTGGATGCTTGATTCACTTATGTATTACTCGGCTAGATATTCAGTTTGCTGTCTCACAGATGAGCAGGTTTATGCACTGCGCAGGAGTCAAGCATTAGCAAGCGGTTAAGTGCATTACTCGGCTACTTGGGTTGTTTTATCCCAAGGGGGGATCACTACCGCCATATTTGCATGCTTTTTCTGACTCTGATTGGGTTGGTTGCTATGACACTCGTGTGTCCACTAGTGGCTTTTGCTTCATGCTTGGTAGCTCATGTATATCTTGGTTGAGCAAGAAGCAGCCTACTATGGCCACTTCCAGTTGTGAGGCTGAGTATAGGGCAACTTTCACAACTACTGTTGAGTGTGTGTGGCTTAGACGCCTTATGGCTGATTTGGATGTTGGTCAGTCTTCTGCCACCACCATCTTCACAGACAGTTAGAGTGCATTGGCAGTTGCGAGGAACCTTATGTTCCATGCTCGCACTAAGCACATTGAGGTGCATTATCATTATGTGAGGGATAGGTTCTCTGCTGGGGAGATCAGCTTGGCATATGTGCCCACGCAGGAGAACATTGTAGACCTTTTCACAAAGGTTGTGCCTAGGGAGAAGTTTGAAGCTTTTCGCAAAGCTTTGGGCTTACTTCCTTTTGTGGAGTGATTTCCACATAGCTTGGCACTTCCTTATACATGAGTGCCAGCTACTTGTTCACCACATCACTCCCAGGGGGGATTTCTTGATATATTTAGGTAGTGATGTGTGTGAACACTCTAGGACCGCCGGGGCACTCTTTTCCCTCTTTAGGAGGTTTTTTTCCCCCGGCTTGTATATACGCCTATTGCCCTAATGGGCTACTTATCTTTGTACATTCTCTAGTAATACATTCAGTATTGTGTGTTGTGGTCCAAGCTTCTTCTTCTTCCTTGTGCTGTTTGCGTGCTTCCTCAGATGTCTAACTCCAACAATGCCTTGCCACCGTGCATATGGAACATGTGAAGTATTTGGATATCTACTCATTTTGAGACAATTATATGCATCTTTTACTACTAACAGGAGTAATGTGCATGCCCGCTTGGCATCCCCCAAGTCCTTCCTATCAAAGGTTTGATTCAACTTCTTTTTGCGAATTGACACATCATAAGAGGACCTCCCAACAATCAATATATCATCGACATAAAGTATCAAGCATATCATGCTACCATCTGAGCATCTCTTTGTGTAGAGACAATGATCCTCATTTCTTAGACAATAGCCTTGAGACATAATAAAACCATGAAAAGTTAGGTAGCATTGTCTAGGGGACTGTTTAAGTCCATATAAGCTCTTCTTGAGGTTATAAACTAGACTTTATTTACCAAGAACTACATAACTCTTAGTTGTTCCATATAAATCTCATCTATAAGATCTCCATGCAAGAAAGCAATTTTATTGCAACGAGTCCAAGCAAAATTTGAAGGATAGTCATCTTGGCCACTGGAGAGAAGATTTCCTAGAAATCAACACCATGTTTTTGCTTTAAACCCTTTGCAACAAGTCATGCTTTATACTTTGGAGAAGCATGATCTGATGTGAATTTCAATTTATATACCCACTTACATGGTAAATCTTTCCTTCCCTTCGACAAAGGTACGAAATCCCAAGTATCATTCTTGTGAATAGAATCCCACTCACTCTTTATGGCATGCTTCCACTTGACATGATCCTCTATCTGCATAGCCTCTTTGTAGCAAGAAGGCTCGTGACTAGTATTTATTAGCATAAAAAAATTCAAACCTAGAACATATTTATTGGTGGATCTGAGACATGTGTAGAGCATCTCAATGGTTGTAGAATAAGAAGATTTGGAGACTGATCCGATCAGATATTCTCTTGAACATCCCTATGTGCAACATTTTTATGCATGATAACTGGAGGACTAATATCCTCAAACACCACTCTTCTCACTTCAACCTCCTTAATAGGTTGTTTATTCATCTTAGACTCATTGAAAATGACATCACTACTTTTGATCATTGATCGTGTTTAAAGATCCCATAAGCGATATCCATATTGGCCTTCTCGACCATTTCCAAGAAAAATGCATTTCTTTGACTTATGATCTAGCTTTTGTCTAAGGTCCTTGGGTATATGAACATATGCTTCACACCCCAAAATTGGAAGATGATCATAATATGGTGGCTTCCTTGTCCGTAACTCTTGTGCCACTTTCAAACCTTTGGGAGTACTAGGAGAAAGGTTAATCACATGAACTACAGTTAATACTGATTCTTCTGAAAATCCTTGTGAAAGGTTTGCATGATGTAGCATAGAAACTACTCTATCCTAAATAGTTGTATTCATCCTTTCAATTACACCATTTTTTATTGGGGTTTAAGGAATTGTAAACTCTCTACAAATTCCTTTAGACCGACACAAAAGGTTGAATTCATGTGAGCTATACTCACCCCCATTATCTAAACATAAAGCTTTAAGCTTAGTTCCTTTTTCAGTTTAAACTGAAGCAAGCCATTTTCTAAAAGTATGGAATACCTCATCCTTTGCTTTCATAAGATATACCCAAAATTTTCTAGTAGCATCATTTATGAAAGTGACAAAGTAAAGAGAACCACCTAATGACCTTATGGGCATATGACCACAAACATCTGTATGAATGAGATATAAAGGTTAAATTGAAGAGCCAATGTGCATCTTATGCACATTCCTAGTTTGCTTTCCATATTGAGAATGCTCAGAAAATGGAAAATTGAAGAAAGATAACACAAGTGAGTAGCTAGAATGAGAAAGATTTTCCATTCCGCTACGTGAAATATGACCCGAACGAGCATGCCAAATACAAATGATAGGATGTTCAGTAACATCTAACGAGTGTTCTTTTTGTGATAAAAGTAAAGGATAACGTGAGCCAACTTTTCTTCCTTTGTCAATAGCCATATTGCCCTTTGTTATGCAGAAGGACTGAGCATAGAAGACCACCTGGTAACCAAAGTCATCAACTTGAACAACTCACATCAAAGTGTGTGATAAGTGAGGTACATGGCATATAGTATGCATAGTAAATTTTAAATAATCAATGAACTGCACAACCACATCTCCAATCTTGACAACATCATACTCATAAGAATCATCAAGTCACATAGTACAAAGAGACTTTGCTGCATAAGTAGAGAACCACTCTCTATGTGGTGTCACATGCAAAGAAGCACCAAAATCTAGCAACCATGTGTGGGAAAGAGAAAGTCATAAGAGCCTCAACATGCACAATACTGTCAAGTGTCAACACATCAACATCATAAAAAATAGCATTGATTTCTTCAATCTTCATAGTCAAAGTAGATGGCACAAATAATTGTTTAACATGCCCATCAAAATTTCACCCTTTCCCTTTAGCATTCTTTAATGAATAATAGTCTTTATTCATGTGTCCTTTCTTATGACAATAATGGCATTCAATATCCCTTTTCCTTGATTTACTCCTACTCTTATTTCATTGAGCATTCTTTTCCTTGTTCTTGCTCTTGCCATGTTGTTGATTCTTTCCTTAGTAAGAATCACGAACATTATATGCATCTCCACTTTGAGTGCTAGCCATAGATTTTCTACATATCTCCTCACTTAAGAGTGCTCCACATATGTCATCGTAGACTAGTTTACCACCAGGTGCACTATTGCTAGTAGCAATGTAGAATGTATTTCATGACGATGGCGAGGTGCATGACAACAAGACTTCTTTGATTTCATTATCAATTTCTATTTTTTTGAGCCTGTAACTGGGAGAATATAGCATAAAAATCATTTAGATGAGCAACAACACTATTTGTGTCCTTCATGCAAAGATCATATAACTTTCTCATCAGATACACTTTATTTGATGTTGTTTCTTTTCCATATGTATTGCATAACTTCTTCCAAAGCTCCTCTACACCTTTAGATCCCAATACATTTATTGGCTTCTGTTGCCTCCTCTGAATCAGTACACCTTCAAGTTGATTCTTCCATACAACAAATTTTATTCCATCAAATTTTTGGATCTCAAAACGGTCTTTGCTTTGCAAGTTATAGCTCCTCCTCGGAAAACTAGCACTAGACCTTGATCCACCTGATGTGCCTAAGACCTTGATGCCATGATGATAGAGAATTGAATAGAATGATAATGGATTTAAAAGATTCCAAACACCACAAAGCTAAAAAAGGATGACCAAGTGTTAGATTCTTGGAAAGCATTCAGTAGAGTCTTCCCCAAAAAATGAATTAACGAATTGTAATGACCGACCAAAAGGATTATGTGAGAACAAATGTGCTCACACCAATAAGTGTATCGAGGAGTGAATCAACCACTATATAGTTGAAAAAACCAAAATTTTTGAAAAAAACTTGCGAAAGTATCCTTTGAAAAATGAGAATATGACCAATCTCAAAATCTCATAAAACTGCACCTATTGATATATTAACCTGCATAGTGAATCACTGAATCCATTGCATATAATCAGTTACCCAAAAGAAGCCAACTAGGCTTATGGAGCACCTAATATAAACAACTATCATACATCTATGGCGAGGCTAGGTAAGTCTTCCACTTGCATCACCAAAGAGACCCCGACATCTAGGTGTCTCCTAGTAAAGAAAACATCACCACAACCCTCTTAATCAAATGTTAAAGGCTTTATGCAAAAAACATATCAATAACCACATGGACGTACATTGGTGGTATCCGCATAAGTATACATAGTGTGTATGTGCTCAATATATGCAGTAAAATGGCATTGAAATGCTAAATTCACAGCCCAAACATCGGCCAATAACACTTGTAAGTGTTTATCAAATCTGTTCTTTAGGCTCAAAAAACATGCATAAATATGTAGTGGCTGCTCCCACCACAATTGAAAAAATTTCAAGAAACCTGTAGATTTACTAGCATGGTTGAAAAAACATCCCCAAAGATGAATATTTGCTATTGGAGAAGTACAAAAGAGCATTCTTCATGATGTTCTTGAACTTTTGTAATGAAAACTATGTGCAAAAGTACCCCAAAATGACTCCAAAAATCACCCCAAAAATGCTTCAAAACACGCTTAAAAAAAAAAGAATGAAGCTTTGAGGGATCAAAACATGTTCAAGATAATGTTAACCTTAGTCTTTCCCCTTCTTCAAACACCACATGAGTGCAGCTTAGTGGCAAGAAAGTTTGTCGGTTAAGCAAGCTTCGAGGGTAACAAACTAGGATGGGTGACCTCCTAGGAAGTGTCGGGAACCTCCCTCTTCCTTGATCGTTGAGGTCCTCCCTTGCATGCAACCAATGGAACCAATGGTGACTTTGGTGACTCAGATGACAAGGTATGCCAAGGTCTATGCCTTGGTCGTCATCTTTGTAGTAAGCCTTGGGTGGTTGGGTGGGTTCTCGCTTCACTCGCACAAAAGGAACAAAGCTTTTGCATACAAATGCTCTGATACTAGTAGAGTATTTTTCTTGGAGAAGACCTTGGGTGAGTGGGTAGTTGCTCACTTCACTTGCACAAAAGAAACAAAGCTTTTGCATATGAATGCTCTGATACCAATAGAGTATTTTGATGGCGATGCACTAGAGTGGACTCTCATTCTCAAGGGCTCCACAACAATATCCTCATGGTAGAAAAACCGAGCTCCAACACAGTACTCTGGGACAAGTCTACAATATACAAAGAAAACACACAATACACAGACCATGAACATAGATTTCTTAGGTCACACAAATGCGATCCAACTTATCGTATGTGGTTGATCAGGCCACTATATGTTTTATTATGGAGCATATACAAAAGTGTCTGATGGCCATTCGACCTTTCACATGGACACGGACACCAACATCATTATGGTGAGTGGTTTAAATCTTTGACTTTTTTATCGCCCTGTGACATTCCATCTCAGCACCCATCTCATTGACAAGTTGCAAGTTGTCCATGTCTGCATGTTTTTATCGTGAACTAGATACTCTAGATTGTGACTAATTTTTCATTATTGCATCTCCCTTGTCGACTTCCTCTACTATTCTAGTTTAACCCTATTTTTTTACAACACATTTTTTTATCTTACTTACACACCATTCAAAAGAATCCTATGCACTACCACCTTGCTAGTTACGATTGAAGCTCTCACCCCTAATGACCTATTCCTTGATACTATGCTTGATCCCATTAATCTTTATTTTTTGCGAACACTGCCTTTATCCCATGTGTTGTTGGATTGGGCCATTGTTGTAGTGCACCTAGAGTCCACAACCATTGTGCACATCATAACCACTTACCCCCCCCCCCCCCCTTCTAAGCCCTTTTGGTAAGTAACGATAGCTAGTGCTATGCATGTGACTACCTTGCATGAGGTAGTCTAGCTCAGTGATGAGTAGCACCTCCTTTAATGTTAATCTGGGAAGACGTGAGGATGGTATGAAGACCTCGACCAAGTGATGGCACAAGTATGTGAGTGAGAAGCACACTAACATGCACACACATACACACACGCATGCACACAAGGTAAGACAAAGAGAGAAGCAATGGATTTCTTTTAGATTACTCAAAAGTGCTCTTACAAGTTCAATTCTACCACAAGCTAAACCCAAAAATGAGCTCTCTAGCTCTTTTTATAGTTTTTGACTAGCTTTTGGCCCTGTCCAGACCTAGTGTCCGGCCTAGTTAGAAATTAGGTTCTAGGGCCTATTTGGAGGCTCAAACGAGCTCAGAAAATTATGAAAATTGATAGGGAGGTACTTCTAATGCTCCTCAAGCTCAAGGACTCCTTGGCTTGCACAAAATGGAGTTACAAAAAGGTGGAATGGTATTTACAATGGTGTGGAGTGACTAAAATCACTATTTGGAAAATATTAATTCAGGAAAAAATGATCGCCTATTTGCCAGATCTTCTTTGACTGCTTTGTCTGCTTGGCCCTTCTTGTTGGCTCCCTTATCTTGTAAGTCCTTGACCGCCCTGACCACTGCCAACACTCCCCCCTCTCTTGCATCTGTCGTCTTTGACAGACCCTTGTTGTGTGGACCGTTGGATGTAGCACTCCACGACATCTGTGGCTAAGTGATGTTCTGCTATTCTCAGCCCTTTGGACAAATCAGTGAGTAGGGCATCCGAGTCTACTCGCCCGGGTACCTCCTGATGTGGCATGCGTAGCTGTTCTGAGTATAGAGCCTGTTCCACCGCAAATAGCTGTAATAGGTGAGATGGTTTGGGTATGAATATCTCAGAATGATATTCCCACAACCCTGTGATAAACATTTCCTCAAATGTTTGCTTGAAGCAGGCTGGTAGATACTTGATACGAGCATGCCATGCATAGACAACGTTGATGGGTGGTATTGTGCTCATATCGTAGGCGAGATCCTGGTTGCCTTCATTGAATCCAAGAGCCGAAAGGTGAGGTGCTTTGAAAGTTCTAAAGGTTTTGAAAGTGATCAACATTAACTCAAATATTTTGAGGCACATTTGTGCCATGATATCTGGTACATTTTTGAATCTGACCGCCTAGTGTCGGATGGTTGAAATCATGTAACCGACTGTGGGTTGGCCACGAGGGGGTGCTAAGTACACATAGTTTAGCCACTTTTCACATCCTTCAACAGTCAAAACTGTTTCGGTGTATTCTGGCCAAGACCTTCTTCGAAAGACAAGGCAGTAGCATGGGTTATACTTGATGTATAAAGGCATGTTATTCCAAGTGCGTACCATCTCAGGGTATGTTTCAAGCAGACGTATCCTCTAGGTAGGTTGAAATATATTCCCGTGCGTGGCGCTTGCAGGAATGTCATCTGGTGCAAACTGTGTTGCCGAGGTTGGTTCTTTTGTTGTGCGCTGCTTTATTTGAGCATTATAATCTGCCATTAATATGCAGAATGGAACATGCAAATCATCGGATGTGCCAATCCAGCAATGATGGGAGATGTTTCTGAAGTAATCCGATTTGATGACGACTTCTTCCAATCGGGACATCGACTGTATCTGTACTGCAACTCGCTCATCATGGGTTGCACCAACCTTCTCTAACTTTTGCATCCATTCAGGAGCTTCGATCTCAATTGTGTCTATTCCTTCCTCTGTTTGCTTACCCCCTGGTGCAGGCATGGGTACGTATAGGTCTTCAAAAATCTCCTCAACTTCAATTGGAACTAAGTCCTTAGGTTCCGGCTCCACGAGGGGAGAGGGTTGACGCTCATATTGAAGAACTTTATTTCATAGTTCTTCCAGTTGTGCTCTGAGTTCTACGACTTCTTCAAATGTGTCTACTGCGGCTGTGACTTCTTTTGGTGACTCTTGCTGAGCTTCCAGTTTCCTTAGCAGGTCATCCCTCTCTTTTTCTAAGGCTGCGTGTGCTTCCAGGAGATCGGCATGTGTTTCCAACACGATTTGCATATTTTCATATGGGATGGCCTTGAAATGCTCTGGGTCGATTTCCTGCGGTGAACCCTCCATTGCTGCTTCCAGGTTTTCTTTGTTCTGTTTCTGTAGTCATTTATTTTCTTTGAGTGTTGCGGACATGTGCTTTCGTAGTAAGGCAAGGTTGCGTCGAAGCTTGAGATTGTCCGTTATCTGAGCGTGTAACATATCATCGAGTTGTTGTTTTTCTTCAGTATCTGGCTAGGGTGGATTGGCTACTAATTGATCATGTTGTGCCTGTAAGGTATTAAACTGTTGATGTAATAGCCTCTTCTCCTTCTCTAAATTAATGAATCATTCTTGTAGCATTTCATTATTTCTAAATAGGCTCGTATGTTGAGCATCTAGGTGCTGGTAATGCTGTTGTAGTTGAGACATACACGGGTACAAAGTATTAAATACATTATTAACAGGAGTGGATGCAGGGAAGGTGTTGAATGCAGGAGGGTAGGGGAAAGGGAAAGGGAGTGTGTATGCTGTGCTTGAGAAGGGTGAAGTGGGTGGTGGGGGAATGGGAGATTGTGGGAATATGGGGGGAGGTAGAGGTGCGGAAGTGGGTGAGATGTCCATGAAGTCATGTGTGGATGCGGTCGTGGGAGTGATTGTGAACATGGGAATTGTCGGTGTGGTGATGGTTGTGAAGTGTAAAGTGGTGTGTGCAGTTGTGAATATGAACCACCAAGGAGTGTGATAGGGGGAATGGGGTTTTTAGTGGCTACAGTTAGAATTACAGTGTCAATGGTGGCATTTACAACAGGGGTGGTGATAGGTTGTGCGGATTGTGAGGGTTGACTGACATTCTGTGCTTTGGTTTGGGAAGTGGCCTCTATGGTGATGACGATGGTGGTGGCAGTGGTGGTAGGAGGTGAAGGTGGTGGAGTTGGAGGGGAGGGTGGTAAAGGGGGTGATGGGGGTGCACTTGAGGTATGGACTTCATCAGTGTGATGAATGGTATGGGTTGTGCCCGTGGTGGTGGATGTGGTGCCCTATGGTTCTGATACCAAGATATTCATTTGTTTCCCTGGTCTAGGGGGACGTCTGCCGTATCTTCGCTCAAATCTTCACGAGTGTGCGAGAGCGGTATGCACTGTCTCAAGTACCCCCAACGCATCAACAATCATGTCAAGGGTTACCGTGTATTGCTCGTCCACACTTTTATCTTCCAAGTCTGGTTCATGAGGGCCTTTCCTGCTGCGAGGGATAGTTTGTGTTGTTCTTGAACTCGGTTGATGGTGTCATACAGTCTTTTCAATTGCTTCATATAAGCAGGGGCACCTTCAAGTTCCGGTACAACTTCTTGCTCATATTCATCCTCTTCTTCGTTGGATAGTCGTTCTTGCTCATCCTCTTGCTCCTCTTCTGCAGTCTCCTCTTCATCTTCATCTACTTCGACGACTTCTGGTTGGATTGGATGGGGTTGGTCCGTGACTGTCTGTTGCCTGCTTGCTTGCTCTGCCTCAACTTCCAAATTAGTAGCATTAATTATTCTGGCTACCTCCTCATCAGTTAGATCTTCCAATGTAAAGCCATGAGGGAACTCTAAGTCGGTGGGTATAGGTGGAAACACCAGATTTGGCCCTTCTACACTGTTCCTCGGTAGTCTGATGGTAAAGGGTTGCATGCGCCTTGGAAGTCGTGGAGTTGTGTCCGATGTCAGTGTAGCACCTCGGGCCTGTGCACAGGGCATCTGAACTGCTTTCCTCATTTTCTTGGATGGAGGCCTTGTGGCTGATAGTCTTCGTTGGAATTCTTGCACCCTGGTCCAAACAAGTGCCCTTTGAATTGGCACATCATATGCCAAGCATCAGTAAACAATCCTGGTGAGAGCACAACATCCATAAAGTACTGACTTTTGCTTCTTATACCACCGTTGATGTGCCAAGTGTATTTGGTCAATAATCCAATGAGGCATGTTGATTGTCAAATTGAAGGCGTCTACTAAGTATAAACTGAACCAGATCTTCTTGGGTGGCATCGTGAATCTCTCTTGAGCAGTGAATAGGAAATGTTGCATGCACATTCAAAGGTGAATGGCAATAGTTGGAGTCATGGCCACCATGTCCTTTAGTTTAGTCAGGTTCCTGTTCTTCATGTTGTCTGGGACCATTGTCTCCTTCTCTGTGGGGATATGCATGCCTTTCATATCGAGAGCTTCCCTTACCAAATTGTTCGTCAATTTGAAGAGCTTCAGTTCATTACCTCTTGTAAGAGATGGTAGGACGAAGGTATTATACCCCTTTTTCTCTTTACTGGGAGTGAGGGTGCTAATCAAGTATGAACACCTTAAAAAGTCTGGCTTCAGTAACTGGGCTTTGAAGTAATCATATAGTCCCGCCTTCTTCCATATCGGTTTCAACCCTTCATTATTTTGAAGCCTCTCAAACTGTCTAGTAAAGAAATGATACCGACCCCAGCGTCCATTGAACTCTATTTCTGCCTCCCACAAGTAAGTGCCTTCTCCAAGAGGTCCTGCCACATCACTGAACCAATGCGATTTTTTGCTTACTGGTGATGTGTACCCCTTGGGAGGATTCTGAATAGGTATGGCATGTAATGCTCTCAATGCCAGTGGTATTTCCTTCAACTCCTCCTCAATGGGGAGACTTTCAATGTCCACAATCTGAGGGTTGGTGCCTGCCTGGGAGCTAGTTCTTGTAGCCTTGGCCATATTGAAGGGACTGGTCACCGATTTTGTGAGAATATACAAATGAATGTTAACATTGCAAATGGACACCAAGTGGTCATGTGTCCCCGTTACAACATTAACATGAGTTTTTATTGATAAGTTAGTTTGTCAATGAGTGCTCTGTGATTGTCGGTGTAGTCAGTGGATGAATTGTCCTATGAGCGAAATGAAAAGATGTAGTGTGAGAATGATGCAGTTAGTAGGTGGAGGTGAATTTACAAGTGGGGGTCAGGGGGTTCATTACAAGCTTTGGGCAGCCAAACACAGTGGATGGCTTTCGGTTTTGGTTCTGTGGAGACTCTCGAGGGCTTTGTGAGAGTGTCTGCTTGGAAATGAGGCTTTTTGGGGACCCATTTACAAGTGATTCTACTCGTGCTAATGGGTTCACAAGTTGCTTTGTTTACCAAGTTAGAGAGCCATGGTTCCTTGACACCCTACCTGAAACCCATGTTATCCTCTCCTCCCTCTCTTCTTCTTCCCATTCTCTAGTGTCCCTAGTTGTACCCACCTCTATTGAATGTGCAACCACCTAGCCTTAACCGAAACCTCCCCTTCTTGCACTCACCCAACTTGCCCTCAATCTACAACCTTCCCCATCTTCCTCCCTATCTCTTCAAGCTATTGCAAACAATCCTTCCTCCTCCTGTCTCCCATCACCTCATGCTTCTTTTGCCTCAGGTGGCCCCTCTTCCCCTTCTCTGTTTTTCACCTCCATCCATGGTTTTGTCCATAGATTTTTCACTTATCCATCTAGATGATTCTTAGAAACTTCTTATCAATTAGAACTTCCAGCTCGACTTACTCCTTGCATTTAGTCCATTTCTTCAACACACCTATGATCAGTTTGTCAGTGATCTTACCTAGTAGCCCAACTACTTTGAGGGCTTAACCTCCAAGATCTTTAGTCGTTGGGTAATAAACTCTCTTCAGGAGTGAGATCTTATCCTCCAGCACAACATCATCAGAGAGGCTCAAGATGCTATGGATCTTGTTGAGTGCTACTCAACGCATTTCAAGCAGTTTCTTGAAGAGGCAAACAGGGAAAGGGATGCAATGCAAGCTTGATCCCATATTATACGAGAAGTGAATGATAGACATAGAGTATCATTTCAAGAGCTCATAAAGAAAAATGAAGATTACAATGTTTTCTCAAAGAATCATGCTATAGGATGTAGCATGTCAAAGATTACTTGACTATTGTCCATGTTGAAGTTGTGAAGTTTGAGCTAGCCAATTCCAAACTAGCAGATCAGGTTAGTCTCCTTACAATAGAGCTTGAAAAAGTCTTGTTTCTAGCACCAACACAATGAGCTAGCACTCTAAAAAGCCAAGTCAATGTAGTGGTAGCCAAGCAAATGGCTCAGATCCTTCTCTATTCATCAAAAGGGATCATGATGAGGTTATCTATCTATGTGTATATGTAGATGATATTATTATGACACTTGATGATCTAAATGGAATTCAAAGGATGAATAGACACATGCAAGAGGAGTTCAAAATCTTTGACATAGGTGAGCTCACATATTTCTTAGGTATGCAGGTGATATACATAGATGAAGGAATGTATTTGACTCAAAGAAGATACATTCAGGATCTACTTCTCAAGTTGAAAATGGAGAACACTAAACTTGCAGGTACACCTTTGGAGATGAATCATAAACTTAGTGTTTATGAAGGTGAGAAAATTGAAGACATTAAGGAGTATCAAGGCTTGGTAGGTAGCTTGATATATGCTACTCATACAAGGGCAGGCATCTTATATAGTGTGGGAGTGCTTAGTCAATTCATGCACTCACCAAGAAGACCACAAGTGGATGCAGGTAAGAGAGTACTTAAGTATCTCAAAGGCACAATCAACGAAGGTATATTATATCCCTACTCTTCAGATTTGGATATCAAAATCTATTCAAATGGAGATTGGGCAAGAGCTAAGGATGATAGAAGAAGTACTTTTGGTTACTTAGCATTTGCAGGTTCAAAGCTAGTGTCATGGAGTTCCAAGAAGCAACCAACAATTGATTTATCCTTGACTAAAGCAGAGTACAAAGTTTTGACCATAGCAACTCAAGAGGCAATATGGTGAAAGGCATTGTATACAGATTTGGGACTTGTAGGTTCCATACCTCACAAATTTGGAGATAATGTAAGTTCCATGCATCTGGCGACGAACCCTATTTTCCATGCAAGAACCAAACACAAAGGGGTTCATTACCACTTCATCAGAGAGAAGCTCATGGCAAAGGAGATTGACATTTCTTTTGTTCCAACTGAAAATCAAGTAGGAGATATGATGACAAAGGCACTTGATGGAGTAAAGTTTGTAGATTCAAAGCTATGGCAAGTATTCAACCTATCAGAGAATGAGGACTCAAGCATACTTTAGCTTGAGGGGGAGCTGTTAGAACATTAAGCTTACACTATGCTTGAGGTGGATTTGATCTACATCAAAGGCTATCGCGTCAAAAGAATATCTGTTGAAGAATTCTTTTTCTTATGCTCACTTATTGTATTTTTTTAAAAAGATTTTTTCATGGAACTTTACCATTGTAAAAGCTTTGAGCTTTACACATGTAAAGGTAGAAAGATAGAGCCCAAATCCCATGAATTTTTAGTGGTTGAGCTGCATTCAATCAAGCAATCAATCACATAAAAGTAGATCAAACTAGATCTTCACTTTTCCTAGACTGTAGGAAAGTGAATTGATTCCCTCTAACAACCATTCCACCTTCACTTGAATTCAAAATCTACTTTTAGAAGTCATGGAACACTCCTAGAGTCTATATAAAGGCTTGAAATCACTTGTACAATACATGGAAGCAATATACATACACTTGTGAGCATCATTATCTTGCTCCTTCAATTTTTTGCATCATCTTCTTCGCCAACAGTAATCTTGCAGAGGCTGCTCCTCTCAGAGCTCCAAAGTGTGTGCAAGATGGCGCATTAGAAAGATATTAGGCTCTATTGTATGCCTATACATTTGCATAACATTTGATTCTGTAGATTGGGAGCAATCCCAGTTTTTCTGTCTCAGGGTCAATATCTACATATTCCTGAAAAATAGGAACTACCATTGTTGAGTGTCTGATTCATTCCTATAGCATATTTCACTTATTCCTTATACTTTTGTGTATTATATACACTCAACTCTATGTGTATCACTCGCAAAAAAGGATTTTTTCTAATTGTAATCAAGCTGGTTGCTATGGGCATTTGAAGTTCATTGTCTCTTCCATAGATAGTAAGTTTTTTGAGCTAGTCGACCCGCGAACCTATCTGTTTTGTGTCGACTCATTCTCCTTGATGCTCCAAAGTACATAGTCCATTTCTTTGCACTTATCGCATGCCTATAAGGTCTATTTGAGTCTCCATAAGCTCAAGGGCTAGTCTTGTGACCGGTTGGCTAGACTAAACTTCATCGCTTCGAAACGCACTTTTCTACATCCTACAAGCTTCTCCAAGTTCTTTTAGTGGTATCCGAGCTAGATCAAGATGGGTGACTGCTTTCTCTGAATGATCGAGAAGCTTGATCAACACAACTACGCGGCTTGGAAAATCAGAATGGTGGCCTCTTTGCAAGGTAGAAATCTTTATGGAATTGTAGCAGGTGATGAAGCTATGCCTATTCCAAGATCCAAAGGAGGAAAGATAGATAAGATCACACTTTGGTGTGCAAGGGATGCTTAAGCAAGGTACTACATACTAAATTCTATCTTTGACTTTCTATTACCATATATTAGAGGATGCAAGGCATCTCAAGAGACTTAGGATGCCCTGGAGACTATCACAGAGTTTGTTACCAAGGTCAAGGAGGTTGTGGATCAGTTAACATCCATTGAAGATCTTATTGAAGAAGAGGCTATCATGAGGCAAATTCTCAACGGCATTCGAAGTGATAAACAATGGAAATCTTTCACCACGGCTTACGATCTCATCATGGATGTGCAAACTCTAGACTTCAACATCTTTCTTGGAAAACTCTTCAATCAAGAAGCCAACAATTGCATAAAGGAAGGTAACTCGTATTATGGTAATTCAACTAGTGCTTTATATTGAGATAAGAAGGATAAGAAGCAGAAAGGCAAGAAGAAAGAAGAAGATGAAGAAGAGACTTCCCAAGCCAACTTTGAAAGCAAAAGCAAGTGGAAAGGGAAGAAGAAAGGACCAAAGCAAGACAAAGCCAAAGGTCAAAATGTTCAACCTTATGCCGTATATGATAATACCAACCACACCACTCAGAATTGTTGGTTCAATGGGAAGACCCAGAAAGGAAGTGGAAGAGGTGGATATGGCAACAATAGAGGCTGAGGTAGACACAACCTCAACAATAACAATAGAGGCTATAATAGAAGGGACTACAACAATTATTCATAAGATCAACCACATGGACTCATTGCTTCTCATGAATCTAAGCCACAAAGAAGGTAAAGAAGATGATCATTTGTTCTGCATAGATTCAGGATGTTCAAATCATGTTGCAGACAACAAGACTCTTCTATCTAGGTATTATGTCTGATTTATTGAAGACCATAGTAGATGGACTATTCTATACTTTATCAAGAGTAAGAATGAAGTGTTTGATTGCTTCGAAAGGTATCTAGCACATGTGGAGAATCATATAGGTAGATCACTAAAGAAGCTTAGATCTGATGGAATCTATAAAGCTTTATTCCATCAAGTGCCTTCGTCTATGTGCTTGGTTCTCACATGGAAAATAGGATTTGTGGCTAGATGCATGGAACTTACATTATCTCCAAATATGTGAGGTTTGGAACTCACTAGTCCCAAATTTGTATACAATGCTTTTAACCATTGGTTGTTTCTTGGAACTGCATGACATTAGCTTCGAACCTGCAAATACTAAGTAACCAGATGTACTTTTTCCATCATCCTTAGCTTCTGCCCAATTTGCATCTGAGTAGATTTCGATATCCAAATGTGAAGAGTAAGGATAGAATATACCTTCGTTGATTGTACTTTTGAGATACTTAAGTACTCTCTTAGCCGCATCCATGTATGGTCTTCTCGGTGAGTGCATGAATTGACTAAGCACTCCCACAGTATATGAGATGTCTACCTTTGTATGAGTAGCATATATCAAGCTACCTACCAAGCTTTGATACTCTTTAATGCCTTCAATTTTCTCACCTTCATAAACACTTAGTTTATGATTCATCTCCAAAGGTGTACCTGCAGGTTTAGTGTTCTCCATTTTGAACTTGAGAAGAAGATCCTAAATGTATCTTCTCTGAGTCAAATACATTCCTTCATCTGTGTATATCACCTGCATACCTAGGAAATATGTGAGCTCACCTAGGTCATTGATTTTGAACTCCTCTTGCATGTGTCTCTTGATCCTTTGAATGCCATTTAGATCATCACCTGTCACAATAATATCATCTAAAAAAATACAATAAATGAGCATAAGAAAAAGAACTCTCCAACGGATATTCTTTCAACGTGATAGCCTTTGATGTAGATCAAATCCACCTCAAGCATAGTGTAAGCTTGATGTTCCAACAAGAAGCATGGTAGGCTCTTTACTTTTGAAGTAAGAGAAAACAGGAACATAGCTCTATTCACTTTTGGGTCTCAAACCCTAAGTGAGCTTGAAGTGTGGCATAAGATACTTGCTCATGTGAATGAAAGAACCTTGAAGGATATATGCAGGGATTAAAGTGTTCTAGGATTTCCAAACATATCAAAGCAACACATGATCAACAGGTGTGATGAATGTCAGATTGGGAAGGTACAAATATAACCATTCAATCACAAAGGCTACATCCACAACAACTTATTGGACTTAATACATACAGATGTATGGGGACCAAGTGAAGAACCTTCATTGGTAGGATCAAGGTATTATGTCTCATTCATTGATGACCATAGTAGATGGACTGTTCTATACTTTATCAAGAGTAAGAATAAAGTGTTTGATTGCTTCAAAAGGTATCTAGCACATGTGGAGAATCGTACAGGTAGATTACTAAAGAAGCTCAGATCTAATGGAGGGGGAGAATACTTCTCCAAAGAGTTTTGATGAGTTCTTGCAGGACAAAGGTATCAAAAGGGAAGTGACTACGAGGTACTCTCCTCAACTAAATGGAATTACAAAGAGAAAAAACAAGACATTGGTCGGATCAACCCGAACAATGCTTGAAGAGAAGAAGTTACCACATTATCTATGGGTAGAAGATATTTCAACTGCTATGTACCTTGTCTATAGACTACCATCCAAATCACTTCAAGGTATGACTCCTTATGAGGCATGGCATGGAAGAAAACCTAGTCTTGGACATTGCAAGGTTTTTGGTTGTTTAACTTATGTTCATGTACCATCACAAATAAGAGGCAAGCTAGATGAAAGGGCAATAAAGGCAGTGTGTATTGGATACGATTCAACTCAGATGGGTTATAAGATCTATAATCCTTCAACCAAGCAATTCACTACAAGTAGAGATGTTGTGTTTGAAGAAGACAGGTCTTGGTATGATGAAGACAAACAAAAGGTAACTCTACCATATTATTTTGATTTTGATTCTCATCCATTAGGAAGCAAGCATGATACACAGGTCCAGGATACAAGAAGTGATACAGACGATGACCAAGATGAAAGGGAAAAGGATTACAATATATGGAAGTCAAGAGGCCAAGCAAAGAGAGAAGCTCGTGGCAAAGGAGATTGACATTTCTTTTGTTCCAATTGAAAAACAAGTAGCAGATATGATGACAAAGGCACTTGATGGAGTAAAGCTTTGTAGATTCAAAGCTATGGTAGGTATTCAACCTATCAGAGAATGAAGACTCAAGCATACTTTAGCTTGAGGGGGAGCTGTTGAAACATGAAGCTTACAATATGCTTGAGGTGGATTTGATCTACATCAAAGGCCATCGCGTCAAAAGAATATCCGTTGGAAAATTCTTTTTCTTATGCTCACTTATTGTATTTTTTTTAAACGCTTTTCTCATGGATCTTTTACCATTGTAAAAGCTTTAATCTTTACACATGTAAAGGTAGAAAGATAGAACCTAAATCCCATGAATTTGTGGTGGTGGATTTGCATTCAATCAATCAATCAATCACCTAAAAGTAGATCAAACTAGATCTTCACTTTTCATAGATTGTAGGAAAGTGAATTGATTCCCTCCAAAAACCATTCCCACCTTCATTTGAATTCAAAATCCACTTGTAGAAGTCATGGAACACTTCTAAGGTCTATATAAAGACTTGAAATCACTTGTACAATACATGGAAGCAATATACATACACTTGTGACCATCATTGTCTTTCTCCTTCAATTTTCTACATCATATTCTTTGCCAACAATAATCTTGCAGAGGCTGCTGCTCTCTCTATGGAGCATCAAATTGAGTCCAAGATGGTGCGTTGGAAAGATAGTAGTTTCTAGTTTATGCTTATAAAGTTTTATAATATTTGGTTCAGTGAATTGGGAGCAATTGGGATTTTGTTGTCTCAGGATCAATCTCTACGTATTCCTGAAAAATAGGAAGTACCACCATTGAGTGTGTGATTCATTCCTATCGCATATTTTGCTTATTTCTTATAAGTTTGTGTATTATATACACACAACCTGATGTGTATCACTCCCATAGAAGGATTTTTTCTAATTGTAATCACAGTGGTTGCTATGGGCATTTGGAGTTCATTGTCTCTTCCATAGATAGTAAGTTTTTTGAGCTAGTCGACCCCCGAACCTATCTGTTTTGTATCGACGCATTCTCCTTGATGCTCCAAAGTACATAGTGCATTTCTTTGCACTTAGCGAATACCTATAAGCTCTATTTGAGTCTCCATAAGCTCAAGGGCTAGTCTTGTGCCGGTTGGCTAGGCCAAACTTCATCGCTTCGAAATGCACTTTTCTACCTCCTATAAGCTCCAAATACTTCAAAGTATTTACATGTTTTAAGAAGTATTTCGAAGTTCTTTCAACTAGTGCGAAATACTTCTTAAAACATGTAAATACCTCATCCTTATACTTCATGAAATAGATGATTGTCCACCTACTGTAATCATCAATAAAAGGGAAATGGTACCTTGAACCTGAGATGGATGGATCTTTGCTAGGACCCCACAGATTAGTGTGTACAAGCTCCAAATAATCTTCATGGATGTATCATTTCCTATTGAATGGTTGCCTATGAGCTTTGCCAAATTGGCAAGCTCCACATTTTTAAATCATGTGCTGCTTGGTCACATTGGGAATGCCAAGCATACTTTGATCCCTGCAAATTTGCTTCAGAGTTCTCTCTCCTATGTGCCCTAGCCTTTTGTGCCATATTTCCAACTCAAATAAGGTTTGATCTCTATAACTGAATAGTGCTATGTTCCTTGTTTCTTCAATTTCAAAAGTTTGAGTACATTCTAGGTGACTCAAGAATATAAACCAAGAATTCTTACATAATATATCTCCCCTTTTAGAACCTTTTTTCATACTTCCATTGATTTTCCTTTGTAGGATGGTTTCCTTTGCAGGATGGTAACTAAGAATGTGACTCATTACATCACTTCAATTATAGCTTTTTATGGATTATATTCATATTGGCATTTTTTTGTTTAATTTCAACATTCTGATGAGGTTTCAATGGTGCAATGATTATACAGGAACTTGCATATGAGTAAATTCTAGATGAACAATACTTTTACTTTTCAATAACTAGTTTCAATTTAAGTATTTGAGTCTATCCAAGGTGCACATTAGACAATGGAAAAGCTTGGCTGGTATGACAATGGAAAAGCTTGGATGAAACGACCAATGCAAGCAATACGAGCCATCCAAAATTCTCCGATTGCCTGTATGGCTTGTATCAGTCGTGTCATAAAAACTTCTCTATCCTCTTCACATTTAACTTTTCAACAAGAATAAAGCAAAAAACACATAGAATATACATTTTGATGACAGGATTAAATTTTGCTTGAACCATGCAATGAAGTCACTTTTACTTAGTTCTCAAGAGGATCAATTCAACATTACATTACTCAAGGCATATAAATATAGTTACAATGACCATCTTCCAGATGAAGACTGACATAATTACATACAATTTGTACATAAATAAATATTCCAACATATGTTGGTTACACATTAGATTACAATCTTACATTCAAAAAATATAATGTTTCACCCTTCTTTTCTGTCCTTTTTGGAGCCCTCACCTCTACTCTTATTCTTTGGCCGATGCTTCAATGGGGAGTGAGTAGGAAACCCTTTCTTCTTTTCTTTAGACTTCTTTTTTTCTAGTGGTGGAGGTGAGTCTGGATCATAAGGGCATATTGCATGTTTCAAAATGGTATTTATTGCTCTCTCCCTAATCAAGATGACCCATGCATCTGGATAGTCGGGCAAGTTTAACTCAAGATTGTAAAACCTTCTTTCCAAGAACCTTACTATATTTGCAATCACTCTCCAGCCACATGAGGTGTTGTCTTTATGTAATGGCACATGTATTTGAATGTATCCAAACCTTTTTTCTTCATTCAATTTAGGAATTACTAGAAAGTTTTGATCAATATGCATTGAGAAGCTTAACAACACTGCAAGGTAAATTTAAATTCAAAATGGATGGCAAGGCTTTAAAATAGAACACAACAAAATGTATGGTAAGGCTTACACTTTGTAGTTTCCATGTTGTGATTGGAGAGGATTCCTTGTTGTCTTCTTTGTCCTAGCCATAACCTACATAAAAAAAATAGTTTAAAAACTTGGAAGAAATTTAAAAAGCAAAGAAACTAATGTAAAAAAGCTTTCACAAAGCACTTAAGAAACACGATCGATGCAAGCGATTAGGGTCATCTTGAAATCCCCGAATGTCCCTAGTCACTTGTATCGGTCGTGTTAACCTACACAAAAAAGAGTTTAAAAGCTTGGAAGAAATTTAAAAAGCAAAAAAACTAATTAAAAAAGCTTTCACAAAGCACTCAAGAAACACGACCAATGCAAGCGATTAGGGTCATCCAAAAATCCCTGAATGTCCTTAATCGCTTGTATCGGTCATGTTGTAAAATGATTGATCATGACGACCGATCCAAGTGATTAGGGGCATCTGAATCTTCCCAATGCCCCTAATCGCTTGGATTGGTCATGTACAAGTTTTTGTGATCCATCATATCTCACACAAAATGTGGTCTATGGAAAGTTTTGAAAAGCATGTAGAAAATGCAAAGGCAATGGCAAGTCGGCGCTAGCAAAGAGTTCACAAAAAAATGAAACAAAATGAATAGAGGAGCTTAAATAGGTCTCTGGAATGAGTTGACCATTGGTGACACATGGTAGTCTGTGATTGGTCCATATCATCTAGCCATTACAAATCCCAACGTTACAATGCCACATGACATCATTTGAGTGGGCCACACCATCTAGCAGTTGTGATTCCCAATGTTCTTTTGCCACATGGCACTCACTTATTGGTCCACATCATGTGACTGTTACCCGGTCCTCCTCAACTATAAATACAAGTCCCCTTCACCATTTGACATTTTCAACCTTCATAGAATTTATCTCTTCATCACCCTGCATAGTTGTGCTTCATACCCGATACCACCGATACAAGCGATTGCACGCGTTTGACATACCTTTGGCTAGCTTATTTCGCTTGCATCGGTCGTGTTCTCCATTAGGACACATACTTGTGCTTCATACTCGATATGATCGATACAAGCGATTACATGTGTTTGATCGGCCTTTGACTTGCTTATTTTGCTTGGATCAGTTGTGGTCTCCACTAGGACACATACTTGTGCTTCATATTCGATACGACGGATACAAGTGATTACACGTTGATTGGCCTTTGACTAGCTTATTTCGCTTTCATCCGTCGTGTTCTCCACTAGGACATGCTAGAATAACTAGAGCTGAGATGGAGGAAAAGGATAACTAGAAAGTGCAAAAGGATATCCCCTTTGCTAGGAAAGCTAGATTTATGCCCAGAACATGAAAGGGATTGCTCTTTGCTCCCCTTGAACATTGCCTTCTTAATATGGCTTGATCACATGTGAAATGACAAGGAGGAAGAATATATTCATGTTGAAGAGATAGAGCATTGGTCATGTCCTAGATTCATTTATATACTTGGGTTCTTTGGTTTTCTTCTTATGCAATCTCATCATTCATAGATATTTACCAAAGAAATGGGAAAATTAGCCTCTATTTCTTATGATTTTCTGTCATGCCCTAGTTTCATTGCATTATTTGACATATTTTGTTTTCTCCCTATGCAAGATCCTTGATGTCTTAGACAAAAAGGAAGTCATCTTAAACCTCATATTCCATGTGAACTTCTCTATCTTACTATTTGTTCAAAAATTCAAGAAACTAATACTACCATTGCATCCGGAATGTGCCAAAACCCTAAGATTGACTGTCTATTTGCATCATTCTGATACCGAGAGGTCTTGATGAGCTTATTTATACATGAATGTAGGACAGGACCAATCCAAGCAATTAGGCTCATCTGGAAATGTTGGATGGGCCTAATCGCTTGCATCGGCCGTGTCTGGAAATCAGTACAAAAAGGCTTATCAAGACCTCTAGGCATCAAAATCATGCAAATAGACAATCAATCTTAGGGTTTTGGCATGTTTCAGACGCAATGGTAGCATAATTTTTAACCAATAATAAGATATAAAAGTTCACATGGAATCTAAGGTTCAAGATGACCTCCTTTGGACACGACCAATTCAAGCGATTAGGGCCATCCAAGCTTCTTTGATGGGCCTAATCGCTTGGATTGGTCATATCCAAACAAGTATCATATTCCTAGCTATATGAATGAATGCTCCATATAGAACAACTTAATGTGTGTATAAATGTTATTTTCAACATTACTTATATGTTTCTATAAAGTTTAGGGTGAGAAATCGAACATGACCGATGCAAGCGATTAGGCCCATCCAATATTCTCTGATGGCCCTAATCGCTTGAATTGGTCATGTCTCATGCTTTGTTTCTACTTGTGTTTCCACTTATTTCTATGACTTTAAAAGTTTCCTTGGACTTTTTCTAACCTAGCTTTTTTTATTTTTTCCACACTTATCTATATTGGATGAAGACAACTACGTTTCCACACAAGGAAAACCATAGAGGAGAAAAGAAAGACAAAGCTGGATATTCATTCAGTGATCCACTATCTTCCAAAATTGAATCCAAAATTATTTTGTGTTATTCATAAGCACTATGGTGAAGAGCCAAATTTTGCACTATTCTCCTTGAGGAATCTTTCAAGATACATGGGTTTTACTTCAATACCCTTTAATACATACATAGTTTTGCTACTTGAAAGAACAACTGCATCTAGAATTTTTGGATATCCTCCAACATTCAATGCTTCAAGGGCAGACTAATTCCTTTGTTACTCAAGCTATGGAATGGCTGCAGGGGTGTCAGATGTTAAAAGTATTGTTGGCTATAGGAGAAAAGAGTACCTCAGATATAGAGGAGATTTGTCAGATCCAAGCTCATTCAAAAGACTCAAGAAGGATTAAATATATATTTTTTCAAAGCTTATTACTCATGAAATGTACATAGAGACACATATTTATTGCCCAAAGGGATATAAGCCATTGCAAATATGAAGGATGTAATCTTTTTTGTGTAATTGATCAATGTCCTAATATTAATCCTTATTGATCCATGATCTATTTTTCTCTAGTGAAAGTCCTATTTATCAGATGATAATATTTTTCATGAGCTCTTTTGTAATTTTCTTCTCAAGAATCAATAAAAAATCTCTTTGAAGGCAGATTTGCCAAATTCAAGCTCATTCAAAAGACTCAAAAAAGATGTACATACATAGACATATTTCTTTTCAAAGCTTATTACATCATGAAATGTACATACATAGACATCTTTATTTTTCAAAGAAATAAAAGACATTGCAAATATTAAGGCTTCCTTTGGAATGTAATCTTTTTCATTTTGTGATATTGATCCATGATGTTTTTGTCTGGTGGTAGTCCTATTCTTTTGATGACAATATTTGGCATGAGATCCTTTGTAATTGTCTTCTAAAGAACCAATCAAAAGGCTCTTTGGAGGCATTACGTTTTGTTACTCCTCCTCCTTTCCTTGTGCACCTAAAGAAGCTTGTCCTTTGTTGCTCTAGCACAATGGTAAGTACCACGTTAAGAAGCTTCACCTCCTTAATTGTCAATCCGCGGAAGACATAGGAGTGATATGAAGATCGTGAATGTGAGATGAAGTGAGAGTGAAGGTGAGAAGCACAAAGATGCACACACACATACACACACACTACGAAGAGACAAGCAAGACACAATGGAAGGTGAGAAATTAACTCTATTACTCAAGAACACTCTTACAAGCTCAAAATAGCTCTAAGCTCTTCTCTACTCCAACAAGATAACCTCAAAAATGAGCTCTCTAGCTCTTTTTATAGTTTCTAGACTAGTATTGACCGGTTTCACATCTAGTGACCGGCATAGTTAAAAAATAGGTCCTAGATGCTATTTGAAAGGGTAAACGGTGTCTAAAAATAACCAAAATTGATACGATTGTTTTACCTAAGCTCCTCAAGCTCGAGGACTCCTCGGCTTGCACAAAATGGAGCTATAAATTAAGAAAAGGGTTTTTCTATGTTACATATGTTACAATAGTGATAAAAATCACTGTTGGAGGTTTTTGAAAAGTATTTCTAAAACATGATTCTTTGAAAAAAGATTCCACTAGATTCCTGCTCCGTCGTTACGTGCTTCCGCGTCTTCTATGCCTCTGGCTGCTTCCAACACCCCCCTCCCTCTCGCTTCTGTCGTCCCTGACAGAACCTTGTTGTGAGGTCTGCCGGATATAGTTCTGTAGGAGGTCTTGAGCGAGGGTGAGCTCGGAGATACGAATGCCTCGGGCCAGATCGGCCTCGAGTTTCTCCCAGTCTATTGGTTGTGGTTCTTCCGGTGGCGGGAGCTGATAATGTGTGGAATAGACCATTCATTCACAGGCAAATAAGTGTAATAAATGTGTAGGTCTGCTTATGAATACCTCTGAATGGTATTCCCAGAAGCCGGTTGTGAACATCTCTTCGAAAGTCTGCTTGTAGCACGCCGGTAGGTACTTTATTCTGCAATGCCAGGCATAACACACCCGTAGTGATGGCGTTGTACTCATATCATATACCAGATCGAAATTGCCATGCTCAAAGCCCGGGGTGTTTACATGAGGTGCCTTGATGCGTCGGAAGACTTTAAAAACCATTTGCATCATGTCAAATATTTTGACAGTCATATGCGCCACTATATCGTCCATATGCTTTAATCTAGGGAGCCAGTGGCGAATTGTAGCCATCATGTAGCCTACAGTTGGTAACTCGATGGGTGGCTTAAAATAGGGGTAATTCAACCAGTCCTGGCACTGCTTATTGTTTTGTACCTTAATAGCAAAGGCAGTCCAGGAGCGGCGTCGTGGTACTGGTCCCCAACATGGGTTGTACTTTAAATGCAAAGGTGCCTTTACCCATGTACTCATCATTTCTGGATATTTCTGTAGTAAATCTTTTCGCCACTCTGGTTGATAGATCTCTCCTTGCTGCGCATCGATTGGTAGATCGGCCTCCTCGAATTGAGTTGCATGCGATGGTTTCTTACTTGTGTCTTTCTCAATGGATAACTGGTATTCAGCCATTAACATAAAATACGGTTTATACTGTAGCTCATGCCCAGATATGTATCGTCGCGGGGCCAAATGAGCAAAGAATGGAGACTGTAAAATTCTTTCTTCTATCATCGCCATGGCATGTAATTGTGCCTCTACTCTAGCTGAGTGTGTTGTTCCAAGTTCCTCAATTGTCTTCATCCACGCGAGGGTCGGGAGTTCGTAAGTCATCTGGCCTTCGGCCGTGACGCGTCCGCCTGGGATGGGTTGTGGCTCGTATGCCTCTTCAAACGTTTTCTCCACCGGGATGGTGATAGTTTCTTCCTCAGCTGGTAGCTCAGGTGGGGAATCTGGCCTTGGTGGTGCTTCATATACTGCAATCCTTGATTCAAGGTTTGATACCTGGACCCGTAATGCGTTGAGTTCCTCTAAGATGTCAGGAGAGGGGTCCACAGGTGCTGGTATGTCTGGGTGGGCCGGTGCTTGTAACTGGAGTAATTTATGATCTTCTTTGAGTTTCTGTAACTCCTAATTCATGCGGTCATATTCATCTAGCAATCTTACATGATCTTCTAGCAGCATCCTCATCGAGTCTGAGGGAATGGCTTTGAACCGGCTAGGACTGAGTGGTTGGTCTGGATGGTCTAGGGCTGCTTCTAAGTTTTCGCGATTCTGGTCCTGTAAGCGCTGGTTTTCTTCCTTTGCTGCTGCTAGATGTCTTCTGAGTAAGCCCATATTTCTCGTTAGCATTGCGTTGCGCATTGTCTGGGCTCTTAATAAGTTATCCAGGTCAGCAGTGGCTTCCTTGGTCTTTTCTTCACTTTCTAGTTCTAATTTATGATAGGCCTCTCGTAATTCTTGGTATCGGCTGTTCAGTGAGGCATTCTCAATAGACAATAAATTAAGCTGCGACTGTAAGTCATTGGTTGTCCTCTGCAGCTGCTGGTAATTATTGCCAAGAGATGTGAACTCATCTCTGACTTGCGTCATACACATGAACATCTGTCAAAATGCATTATCTACAGTGGGTGATAGTATTAATGGGGTGCTAAATGAAGATGCAGTGGGTGTAGATGCAACGGGAATGGGGAATGGGGGTGGGAAGGTGGATGCTGTGGTGATTGTGGAAAATTGTGAGGTGCCTAAATATGTTTGTGCCGTGAGTGAAGTGAGTGATGGTGTAGTGGGTGGTGAGATGTCCATCTCATTGGACGTGTCTAGTGCGGTGACTGTGAATATGGGTGTGACTGTGGGTGCTTGTGCTGGTGTAAATATGGGATTTACAAAGGTTGAGGAGTAATTTACAGGGGGGCCGGCTGGTGCAGCTTGGTGGAAAGGGGAAATAGGGGTTACCGTGGGTCGGGGAGGTGAGACTGGGGAGAAGGTTAATGGCGGTGGGAATGGGAAAAGGGGTCGTGGAGGTGTGGGGAAGGACGGGAAAGATGGATGGAGGAATGGGTTGGATAGAAAGGTGGGTGTATGAGGGGGTAGACTAGGTCTAGTGGGTGCGGGAATTGTGGGGTTAGTGGTCGTAAAGACGATTTCTGCTACGTCACCGGCGAATGAAGATGTTGGTCTGGGGGAAGGAGGGTGAAGAGGGGAGGGTGGATGGACTGGCGGTGATGGAGGAGCGGTTGGGGTGGTCGGTACTTCAGTGACTACTGAGGTATGTACAGTTGTAGCGCGGGGTGGGGAATCTACAAGGATGGTTCCTGCTGCCAACAAACTTTCGGGGACGAGGCGTGCCTCCGTGGCTTGTTCTGAAGACTGTGCTCCTGTTGGTACACGAATGTATTCGCCGGGCTTTGAAAGTAGTCGTACTCTGCGGGGGTCAAACTGTGGTAGTGGCTTTCTTTACAAGTACCTAAATGCTTCGTTGGAGCCTACTAATTTGACTAACTCTCTGAATCCTTTGATGTATGCGTCTTCGAATCCGCCTGTGACAAGTTCTTATTCTATTATCGCTTGACTCTCTTCCTCAGTCAGCTTTTTGCGTGCCCAAACCTTTCCATAGTTCTATACAGCTTCTTAATAGCCAGTGTGTAAGCGGCTGCTTCGTAAGTTTCATCTTCATGGGTACTTGTATCACCATGTGTGTCTGTTTGTTGTCCTTGGCAATCTATCTGTTCATGCTCTTGGGATTCCTGAGTTCCCTGGCTAGCTTCGTCATCGCCTTCGTCGTCATCGGTTGTTGTTCTTTCGTCATCAGAGCTAGACACAATCTGTCCTTGTGGCTGATCCCTAGGTGTGGTAGGGTAGCTAGGCCTTTCAAATTCTTGGGAAAACAATTGTCCTTCTGAAAACTGGAACTCATTGGAGAATGCATCGGGCATCTCAAAATCGAACGTTGTGTTCAGTGGCTCTGCTTGTTCTACTTCTAAATGGGGTATTGGAAAAGAGAACGCTTCCGCACCAATAGTGGTGGGAAGTTCAGCTGCTGTGGTGATAGGTTCTGTGGTTGTGGCTACTTGGGGTGCAACAGTACTGGTGGTGCCCTCCGTTACCACTGGTCTTGATAATCTGATACAAATAGGTTGTACGGTGGGAGTGGCTGCTGTCGATGACTGCTCTGGAGATGGTTGTGGTGAGGGTGATTCCGGGACTTGTAAGCACGGGATAGTGCCTCTCATCCACTTTCCGGCTCTGCCTTTGCTAGACTTTCTAGCTTTCCTTGTGGTTCCTTTAAATGCCTTCAGCTCCTCACTGGTCATGGCGCGCTCTATGGGTAACTCATATGCCAAACACATATATATAATCCTTGTAAGTGCACAACATCCATTGATGAATTTCTTTCTTTCCCATCTATGTTGTGCCAAATAGAGCTGATCAATTATCCAGCTAGCTAGATCAACCGTTTGAGGTCTAGTACATGCTAAGTATAATCCAAACCAGATTCTTTTGTGGGGCATGGTAAAACGATCCTGAGCTGGGAAAGCAAAATGCTGCATGCATATCCGCAATGGCTTGGAGAGCTCAGGGGTTATAGCTGAAATATCCTCCCACTTAGTAACATCACCACGTTTCATCTGCTCTGGGACTAGCCGTTCTCTCTCCGTCGGAGTATGCGTTCCATGTATTTTGAGAGCTGCACGAATTAAATCTTTGGACAAATAAAACCTTCTGAATGGAGGGGCATTTACCAAGGATGGTAACATGAATGTTCCGGGTAGATCCTTGTTCTCTAAAGCTGTCAAGGTGGTTACTAGGTAAAAGCATCTGTAAAAATCGGGTTTAGGCAGAGGGTCACTAAAATATTCTGTAAATCCCGCTCGTGCCCAAACGTGCGTTAAATCTTGTGTATTCTGCAGTCCTTCAAATTCTCTTGAGAAGAACTGGTACTTGGTCCATGTGCGAAGATCAAATGCCAAATTGGCCTCAAATATGAAATCAGCGTCTGCTAATGGTCCTGCTAGGCCTTGAAACCAGTGAGAATTACGATGAATCTTCTCAGTATATCCTCTAGGAGGATCGTCGATTGGCATGGGTCCTGGAAAACCTTGAAACTCTGGTGGTTGCATCGTAGGATAAGATTCCGCGAGTAATTCTCCAATATTGGCCATTGGTGTGCTTGGGCCAGCTTCTGATGGTCCTTCTTCGGTTTGCATGATGACTGACGAGCTAATGGAAAAGATCTGCTACAAAAGATTAGCACATTAGTATGGAAATTAATTATGATCCCATTAAGGTGAGACCGCAATCCCTTTCCATAACCGATGTGTAACCCGTGTAGCCAAGTGTCATGAAGTGATTGATGCAATGATTATTTGCAAAACTAATGCAGGTCTCTAGACGCCTACATTGTCAGATTATGCATACATTTCTTGATGAGCTTTTATTATGCATGATGTGGGGTTTTGGTGTATGAATTTATACAAGGTTTGGTTGAGGGTGAATTATTACAAGGGTGGAGTTTAAACAGGGTGGGAGAATTGTTAGATAAGGGGGTACAAGAAGACGTCTGGATACGTTTTGGTATCCATTTCCTAAGAGTCTTTGAGTGGGTGGTGTGTTTCTGCTGAGGGACGAAAAGTGGTATCGGGTTTGGTAGTACTGAAGGATGGAAAGATTTCTGAGGGGTATATATTACATGGCTTGAGGGTTGGGCTATAATACATTGTTTGGGTACCGAAATCTGCATGGGTGTGGGTCGATTGATAAGATACTTCTTGGCGATCCAAATCTGTCGAGTATTGGTACTTGTAGAAGAAGATCGAGGGGACTTTGGATACTGACTCTGCTTCTTTTGGAACTTTGTCCTATTCTTGTCTGTAGTGTTGCCAATAGCCTGTGGTTGCTGTCCTTTTGGCACCCATATTTGTCTCGTGCCACTTGTTCTGTGATGCTGATACTGCTGCTTTCCTTGCCTTATCTGGTGGTGTCGTCGGTCTGGGTTCCTTTGTTGTGGTTGACTCCGTGGTTGGGTTTGAGAGGTCCATTGGACGCTCTGCTTTGGAAAAGAAGGGAGATCCAACACTTGCGTGACCTGCCCATTAGGAAGTGATTCATTCTTTATCTTTAATCTAGGCCAGTCCGCAGCAAGTTTGGAAGGATGAGCACCGCAGGGTATTCTGCTCATTTGGTCGCTGATGCAACCCACCTGACCGCTGATTGTGCCCATCTGCCCTAGCGGTTGGGTAGCTGCCCCTTCTAGTTTGCAAGAAGCCCTAGGGAAGATCTCTTTTCGTCCTTCTGATTGACAATTGTCTATAGCCAAGCCCGAGTGGGTTGGTGTAGACGTAACGTGATTGATCTGACCAAAGATCTTCCGGTCTTCCGTCGCATGTATTTCACAGGGTTTAGGGTTACAAACCTCAGTCGGAATGCCGTTAGGGAAGTCAAGCGGTATCACTCGCTTCTGCTCTAAGGTTCCAACCTGTAAAGAGCCTTGTCTAAGATTTAGGTCCACTGAGTGATCGTATAGCCAATCTTGGCCAAGGATTAGGGGTTCTATCAGGTCGTCATCATGGCACACTAGTAGCTTTGTTGTCATGGTCACATCCTTAATGAGGATAGGAAGGTCCACCTCACCCATGCAAGGGGTTTCCATGCCTCCTAGCCCTATGAGATATGCCTCAATTGGCCACATTTCTATTCCTGAGTCCTTATAGTGGGACCATCTAATCGCACTAGTCGCAGCACCTGAGTCAATTAAAGCCCTGAGCTCTTGGCAAGGGTTGTCGTGCTCCAGCCTGACTGTAATGAATGGTCTCCTGTCCACTATGCTAGGATGAGTGGTTGACTTTACTTGACACATGGCCATGGGATATCTGGGTGTTGTTTCCAGATGGTTATAATGTTCTCTCCCTAGTCCTTGTCTTCTTAACTTCATGCGCTTAATGCGTTCTATTGCTTCTGCCTGAGCTTCCGCTCGTATTCTATTTTCTTCCTCCTTACGCTTCTTTGCTAACGTGAGTCGTCTAAGCATATCCTCAGTAAGAGGTTCCTGATATAACTTGACTCTACAGCCACTAATGTAATTAGGCATTATATCTCCTTCTAAAGTGGCTAACTGTACTACTCCACTTGTTGAGAGTCTGTTAATGATCATAGGTCCATAACCTCGCTTTTCTAACTTACGTGTGTGTTGCTTTAGCGCATATACTAGAACTAAATCTCCTTCTTTTAGGCTTTATCTTTCACATGCGCATCAAAATATGCTTTCTGTCGCTTCTTCGCTGCATATATGCCTGCTGCTGCCTTTAGCCTGGTTTCTCCTAATCGTTCCAAGTCCATTATTCTAGCTGATAATTCATGGCCGGTCCACTGATGTTCTTGTGCAACCTTAAGGGTCGGTATCAAGAAGTCCAAAGGAAGCACAACATTCTGACCAAAAACCATCTGAAAGGGAGTTGCATTGAGTACGGTCTTGTAGGCCACTCGATATGCCCAAACAGCGTGGTGTAGCTGTTTGTCCCAATCTGAACGTTTGTTGTTCACGAGTTTCGTCAGTACGTTACAAAGGATCTTATTAGTGCTTTCAGCCTGACCATTGGCCTGAGGATGATATGGTGCGGATTTCTTGTGAATCACCATAAAATCCTGTAACAAATATTCAATGACTTGGTTTAGAAAGTGAGTTCCGCGATCGCTCACTAACTCTATAGGCAATCCATACCTTTGTAAAGACATTCTCAAATAAGAATTTTGCAGTTGTGTGTGCATCATTCTTTTTTGTGGCTTTTGCCTCTACCCATTTTGTAAGATAATCTGTGGCAACAATAATGTATTCCGCATGTGTACCTTTTGCAAGGGGGTTAATGGGTCCTACAAAGTCTATACCCCACTTTGAAAATGCACGTCCGCCCATCATGGGTTTCAATGGCATTTCATCTCTGCGAGTAGGAAACTGAGTTCTTTGGCACACATCACATCTCTTTACATAGGTATGAGCATCCATGTGAAGAGTGGGCCACCATAATCCTGCAAAGAGGATGGCTTTGATTATCCTATCGGGTCCAAAATAACCTCTTGCAACACCTTGGTGTGCAGTCTCTAGTATGCTCAGATAATCGCTCTCATGAACACATTGTCTTAGATATCCATCTCGTCCTCTTTTGTATAGGTTATCGCCAATAAGTGAATAATCTTGAGCTTCCTGCTCTAGACTGCGTTGTCGTGCTAAAGTCATTCCTTGAGGGAATGTCTTCATCCTCAAGTATGTCACTAATTGTTCACTCCAATCTGGTGTGAGAGACACGTGATATAATGTAGCATGCTCTACTGGTGGTCTTTCACAACAAACATTGCATTCCTTACACAACCTGTAGACATCTGCTTCTATCGTAGGCCAATATACTCCTAATCTATGCAGAGTCTGTAATGTTCGATGTTTTGAATGATGTTGCTTTAATGCACCTATGTGTGCTAATTGCAACCAATTCGCATGTTCTGATCCATCTACACAACAAGAAAGAATCTTTTGATTATCCTGTTTATATATGCTTCCTGCGATTATTTGGTATCTCTGAGACTTGGTAATCTCTCCCTCTTTGATCTTTATCCTAGGATTCTTGGGTCCGTATGTGAGAATAGGGACTATAGGCTTAGCCCATTCTGAGATGTGTCTTTCCTTTCCTAACCACAACTTCAAAATCATATTCCATGAGTAATAGAAACCAACGTATTAGTCGTCCTGTGTTACATGGCTTGTTGACTAAATACAATAGTGCTTGATGATCTGTAAAGAACTTGAACTTGTTTGCCAACAAATAATTTCTGAATTTCTTTACTACGTAGATCATCCCTAATCCTTCTCGTTCCGTCGTGGTGTAATTTCTTTCTGCTGCGTTCAATTGTCTGCTCGCGTAAGCTATGGGGAGATCTATGTTACCTTCATTTATGGGTTGTGCTAACACACATCCTATGGCATAATTGGATGCATCCACATGTACATGGAATGGCTTACTCCAATCTGGGGTAGTCAATATAGGTGCTCAGCACAAGCGTCGTTTAAGTTCATTGAATGAATTTTCACATTCATCTGTCCATTCAAAATTGGTTAAAAGAGAGTACAAAGGCTTGGCTATGATTGCATACATGTGTATGAATCTCCTATAATAACCGCAATGGCCCATAAATGCTTGTACCTCTTTCACATTAGTTGCTCTAGGTAATTCTGCAATTACCTTCACCTTTTCTTCATCCGTGGAGATTCCATTTTTTGATACAATGTGTCCTAGAATTTTGCCTTGTCTGACCATGAAAACGCATTTTTCTGGGTTCAAACAAACCTGATATTCTCGACATTTGTCAAATATTTGTCTTAACTCGGGAATATGCGTCTGTCTGATATTAGAATGAGCACATATGTCATCGACATATACTTCCAAACTCTTGCGTAAGAATTCCTTAAAAACATGACACATGAGTCGCTGGAAGGTGGTGGGTGCATTTGTTAAGCCGAATGGCATCACACGAAATGCAAATATGCCCCATTCAGTGGCAAAAGCCGTCTTGTGTTGGTCCTCTGGAGCAATGGCTACTTGATTATAACCTGAGAATCCATCAAGAAAGCTGTAAACTTCCTTGCCCGCAACTCTTTCCAATAGATGTTCTGTGATAGGAAGAGGATAACTGTCTCTAATCGTGGCGGCATTAACTTTTTTAAGGTTAATACACACACGCAATTTTCCATTCTTCTTGGGCACAACCACAATGGGGGATACCCATTCGGTATGCTCAATTTCGTAAATGAATCCTGCTTCTATCAAGCGATCTATCTCCTCTTTAATCTTCGCAGCGTAGTTATCATTGTACGTGTATGGTTTTTGTTTCGTCAATTTTGCATCTGGAGTCATAGGGATTCTATGAGAACATATATCTGGATCTACTCCTTTCAAATCTTTGTAACTCCAAGCAAAAACATCTCTATATTCGCGTAATAGGGCAACTAATTCTTCTTCTTCTTCCTTCGTCAAATCATGCCCTATGTATGTACATTTTTCTTCTTCTCCTTCTATGGCAACTATTACTTTCGTGGTTTTCTCTCGGTTATCATATACTTGTCCGTCATTCGCCTTTCTATTAGGCATTTGTACCATGATTCTTCTATCTTCGATTTCATATTTCTTGAAATTCTCGGGTACTTCAAATAAAGATTCTTCTCTTTTCTGTCGTGGTTTCTTTCTTCTTTCTTTTCTTGCCTTCACTCTTAGTAGTCACTTCTGTGGCTAATCTCACCTCATTCGTAATTTCCTCGTGTCTTTAAGGGTGAGTCTCTACTTCGTAGAAATATTCTTCCTCTGATGCAAATGGAGAGTCCATGATAATTGATTCTAAATCAAAATCGCTTGCATCCTCAAATGCATCAGTGTTAGGTTCACACTCTTCTAAAATTGCATCGCACATGATTGGCTCTATCGTGAAAACTGAAATGTCATAGCCATCCTCGTCACAGTGGGGAGTCCATTGTTCTTCATTGATGGCTACATCCATGGTTGCTAGGATTTCTGCCCAACCATGGGGCTCAAACTCTTCGTCAGGGAATACTACAGGCGCATAAGCTGGATCCTGAAGGGTTCGTGGATGTTGTTCTGCACCTAAGATCCTTGCTTCTAATCGTTCTTCCTCTTGTTTGGCTACTTTACACATCCATAAATGAGTATCCTCATGCAACCAAGAAGGATCTGATTCTAATGAGTGCACGGATTCTGTCTCTACTGGTGTCTTATGGATGGTATTCCATTGTATTGGGGGTACATCTCGATGTGAATAGTCTTTAAGATTGACTTTGGTAGTCACTCCTAAATGTTGCAAGTACAAAGAATTGGTTCCCCAATCTTGTACAATTTGCAACTGACGCATGAATGGTCGTCCCAATATCATCTCATAAGCATGGTTTTTTGCAAAGTCACAAATGGCAAAAGTATGCTCAAATTCTACACCACAAGTGGTGAGTGATATTCCTTCTAGTAAGCCTAATGGTTTTTCTATGTGTCCGTCAGCCATTTGTAGCTTCATCCTGGTGGGTCTTAATGCTGGCTTACCCCAACGTTTCCATAAAGCGGTGATAGCTATGGCTACTCCGGCTCCTGAATCTAAGATGGCTTTTGTGGTGTAGCCCTGATGGGTTATCCAAAGATAAGTGTTACCTTCCTCTCCTTCACTTACATCTCCAATCTTTTCTACGGGTATCTTTGGTATCTTATTTTGTGATCCTATTTGTGAGGGAGTAGTAGCAAGCTCAGGGAATTGATTTGCTACATGTTTCCACAATTCTGGTTTTATTTTCAGCAGCTCCTCTAGAGTGAGATTACACTGTACTTTGGTATTCTTGATCACTTTCGTGTTTCTAGGGATTACTGATTCTTCATTCCTCACTATTATCGTGGGTGCTCTCATACTGATAGAATTTGCTTCCCAAGGTCCTGTGAACTGAGGTAATTCTTGTAAAGAATTGGATTCAAATCTCGTGTGTTCACTCAGTTGTTCCTCCTCTACATCATCGTAAATAGAGGGAATATCTTGGGGAAATTGTTCCTGCAAGTCGTCTATTTCTTGAATAGGAGGATGAGTTCCATGTTCTTTTCTCCATTTCTCTTCTTGGATTTCTCTCAAAAATTGATGTGAGTACCTATGTATGGAAGACAGGTTGTCTTGACTTTCTGTATTGGGTACTTGAGACAGGGATGGTGCATTCCTTTCCTATGTCTCTGGGACAATAGGGTTCCTATGTTGATCCTTTTTCTCTTTGCTCTCTATCAAGTATTCTAGCCTCTCCATTAGTCCTTGAAAGTGTAATTCCGGTTTTGCCATGTTATTCCAATTAAGATATCTAGAGGCTTCGAACAAAGCTTGTGCTAATTCTACCATCTTCATGCAAAGTTTAGTTCTCTCAATTTCTAGATCAGCTCGAGGGTAGTTTTTACTCATTTTAGCTACTTGAGGTCCCTCCTTTAATCTAGCCTGATATGCACGAAACATCATGTCTAGATTTTCTGGTATGGGTTCCGCTAAAACTGATCCTGATTTCTGAGCTGGATTCTCTTGATTCAAGTCTTGTGAAGTCAATTCTAGGATTTTGGCTCTAGATTCCTTTAAACTTCCTTCCAACTCAGTTATCTTTTTACTTCATTTTCTCTTAATTCTTTCTCTAGAATCTTTCCAAGATTTTGTCTTTTTACTGCTAGATTCTGCATCTTCACTACTTCCAGCTACTTTCCCTTGATTAAGTTGTTGGTTCTGTAAGAGCGCCTGGGCTCTTGTGATAGCTTGAATAGGCACGTATGTAGGGTTGGATCCATCTGTGTTATTTACAATACCTATCACGTTGATCGGTGTCACATTCGAAGCATTAACAGGGTTCTTAGGACAATCTTTGATTATGTGCTCTTTGCCACAATCGGCACAAAAGCCTTGGATGTTATAGTACTGTGATTGTCCTGTTATCGGAGGATGTGGACAATCCTTTATGAAGTGATCTCCTTGGCACCTAAAGCATGGTCCTCTAGGGCCCTGTGGTCTCTGTTGTCTTACTTGGGGCCGTGGATTTGGGTTTGTGTACATCACATTAGCATAATCCGGCTCCCAACTAGGTTCCACTGGTGGACTATCGTAATGATATGTCTCCACGTGTTCTGGTGACTCCGTATAATATGCGGGTGGACATCTACATGCGTAGAGTCAAAACTGTTTGAGTTCGGGTCACTCTCTATGATCAAAGGTGAAGAAGGCACTAAGGACCTACTTAGGTTCTCTTCTGCAGCAGCGTATTTGACTGAGATGACATTTGCTGGTGGGGGTGGCTGCTGAGCTAAGACGGGTTGAGGTCTCTGTTGAGCCTGGTATGGGTAGTTCTGAGGAGGCCTATAGTAATAAGGCTGAGCATTGTATTGGCCTTGATACCTACCTGGTTGCAGGTATGCTTGCGGGTAGTTCTATCTCACGATCTGTTTATTGTATGGGCAGTCCTGAGCCGTATGATTCGTGTATCTTCTCTCAATTGTACAGTATTGGCCACTAGGGTTGGCTTGAGGTTGTGGTGCATTGGGGCTGCCAAATGATTTCCACCACAGGTGTAACAATGCTTGTTTGTTAGCACCCTAGGTTTGCTAGAAACTCCTAGTTTCTGGGCCACTTTTTCTGCTAGGTCTTCTATCGAGTTAGACAATTTTGTGGATGCTAGAGATGAACAGTCTGAGTCCTTATAGACCTTTGAGAGTTCCAACTCGTCTCCTAAGTTGTCCTCAATGTCTATGCATATTCTCACACATTGCTCTAGCGTTCTGGGTTCTTTTAGGTACACATAGGAGCGTAGTTTAGAGCTCAACAAGCCATCTAGAAACAATGACACTTGCTTAGCTTGTGAGGGTAGCTCTTGCATTGGACCTCGTTCAACATATTATCTAAACCTACGTCCTGCGAGTCTAACTGTTTCTTGAGGGGTCTGTTTGAAGCTATGAATCAACAAAGACGTGTCATGTCTAATCCCACTTTTAGAGAATTCAGTGATGAATGACTCTAAAAAGTGATGGATGTCTCTAAATTGCCTCTGTTGCAACGGTTGGAACCAAGTTAAAGCGGTATTTTTTAACGTTAGTCCAAATGCGTTGTATTGCGTGAACATGTCTTCGACTTGTTCTGCTCTTAGTACTTGCTTGAATTCTGCGACATGGTCATAGGGATCTCCTGTCCCATCAAAATAATTTTTCATGGATTTCACTAACTGAGTGGGTCTCAATATTCGTGCGTGTTCACGTGGTCTAGGTAGAGGAAAATCATCTCTACCACCTGGTATTCCATGATCTCTTTGTATATCTGCTCTATTAGTGTCCGTGGTTGTTCTATCTCTCCCCATGGGGTGATTAAAGCTTACTTCCGATCTCTCTTTATTTCTCTCTCTTTGATTTCCATGGGCTGATGATGTTCCTGCCCCTTGTTGACTTGTATTCATGTTCGTTCTAGATGGAGGGAATACCAATTCACCTCTCCATGTGTATGTGTTTTTAGCGTGGTCAGGCACAAAGACTCTTTCTGAAGTCTCATCCAGGTATACAACCTTTCCAGGTGTATCCGGGTCCTTGAACTCGTATATCGCGATGATACCTACCTCACTAAGTAGTTCTGTCTTGTATCTCCAAAAGGCTTCATCAGTTTCTTTAATTACAAACAACTCTATGCTTCTCTTGTCCTGAGGGATCCATTCTGGGGTTAGTACTCGTGTCAGTACAGATTTCCCTCTAGGTGTTCTAGGTTCTTCTAATGGTTCTTTTCCTTGAGATTTAGTTTCTATCTCTGGCTGAATCACGCCAAACTCATTGGTATTGTTTGGTTGCGTACTTAAGATGTACATTGTTCCTTCCTTGTCTATGTACGCGTCTCTCTCAAATTTCACCACTGGACGTTCCAATCCAATGGGTTGATCGGGGTTGTGCATTTGCACCACTTGCCTTCGCAAACCATCCTCATAGATGCGAGCACCTAATCGGTTGGTTCGGAGAAACTCTAGTTGTGTTCTATAGGGTCCTTCTGGTTTTTTTAAGTATGCTACATTTGACCCTACTTCTGGTCTTTCTGTGCTAAATGCCATTTCTGAATCACTAGTGTCTGAGCTCTCGTAGGGGTAATTACTATTCAATTGCTGAGCCCACGATCGAGCAATAGTTCTTACACTTGCCTCTGATGATCTAAGGCTTCGTCGGTCTGACTTACCTATATGTTTGCCCGATCTAAGGTTCATTAATTTTCTTCCTTGCACACTCAGTACACGCTCAGATCGTCAATGATTCTTTGTTATTACTTTCTTGATTCTTTTTAGATTTCTTTAGATTCTTGTCCTAATGTATGCGTCAGGAATTCGACTTTCCGTGGTACTTTGAGTTCTCCTTCCGTCAGACTTATGTTCTTTCCTTTAGGTTTTCGTGTCACACACATTTACTTTAGTCTTGAACTTGATAAACTTAATTCTCTTGAACTTGAGGCGTTCTTATCGTCTTTAATCCACAATACTACCGTTTATCCTAGGCTAAGAATTGACTGAGGGGGTTGAGTAATCTTCCAACCTCGAGTCAGCTTTTCTGGTTGCTCTGATGCCCAAGAAGCCGCGCTTCCCAAGCTTTATGCCCTTCACTGCCTTGCCTTGGTTGCCCTTGATTGCCCTTTCTAGACCTGGAAAATTCCAATATTAGACCAATTCACAGTTGGATGATCAGGCACTTGAGTATATACACCTTTTAAGTCCCTTCCCTTTTGCCCAACTTTTTAATGCTTGCCCCCTGGCTTTCTAGTCCCAAACTAGGTCAACCTCAAAATAGCTTATCTAACAATAGACGTATCCTTTTAAGAAAAAAATAGTTGAGGTCACGCAGTACTCATAAAGAGCTTTCTAATGAGCTATTAAGCTCAAAAAACGGACTTCGGATGAAAAAGTTATGACCGTTCAGGCCCTGGGGGGTAAAAACTGACAAATAGGTTTTTCTCCAAATATGAGCTAAGGGGTCTCCTATGAGTATAATCACCCAAAAATTTCCCAAAAATAGCCCCAAAATTGGCCAAAAAATGAAACCCTAAAATTTGCGATGGGGGTGCACAATCACGATGGCGTGAGACAATCGCGATGGTCTGGGACCGTCGCGATGGCGTGAAGGTGAACAATCGCGATGGCATGATGCGCGAACCGTCGCGATGGTCTGAAGTGCACGGTCGCGATGGTCCAAAAGTGAGCAATCGCGATGGCTCGAACAGGCGGACAATCGCGATGGCATAAATGTGAACCGTCGCGATGGCTCGATCAGGCGGACAATCGCGATGGCTTCAGTCAACAGTCAACGTGAACAATCGCGATGGTCCAAAGTGAACCGTCGCGATGGTCACATATGCGATGGCGTGAGCCAATCGCGATGGTCAGGGCGCGATGGCGTGAGCCAATCGCGATGGTCAAAAATTCGGGTTGTCGCGATGGTGTAAGGGTGTTGTCACGATGGCGTGAAGTGTGAACCGTCGCGATGGTCTAGCTTGCCACGTGGCACCGTCGGCGCGATGGCGTGAGCCAATCGCGATGGTGTGGGGTCAACCGAACAGTCGTGATGGTCCGCGAACCGTCGCGATGGTCCAAATGAACCGTCGCGATGGCGTGAGACCGTTGCGATGGTCTGGCCGAGCCGTCGCGATGGCGTGAGCCAATCGCGATGGTGTGACACAATCGCGATGGTCTAAGACCGTCGCGATGGTCCACCAAAGTATGATTTTTTGCAATGCAAGTATGGATTCCTAGAGGCGCAAGTGTGCTCTACACACTGGTGTGGTCACCTTCTTCAAATTCCGAACTTTGCAGACCATCGCGATGGTCTGACACAGTCGGAAATTTCTGACAGAAACTAAAAATTTTACCTTTTCCAAGCTTTCTTGATGCACTGGAGCTCTGTACCTGCAAGAAAACTCAAGAAAACAAAAGTACACACAAGCACAAAAGCTCTCTCTCACTCTCTCGCATGCACAAATGAGGGGAAATGAGGAGAATGGGTGGATATGGTGAATTTTCTGATTTTTTTGGAGATGAAGATGATGATGCGGTGATGAAGATGGAGTGTGGGGGAGGTGAAAAACACTAAAAACTAAGTAAAAACAACAACAAAAACTGAAATTTTTACCTTCCAACGCTACTTCTTGCTATACTCTTACCATCACACATTCGTCCTAGACTCGATCCCCAGCAACGGCGCCAAATTTGGTGTTGCTCTAGCACAATGGTAAGTACCACGTTAAGAAGCTTCACCTCTTTAATTGTCAATCCGCGGAAGAGATAGGAGTGATATGAAGATCGTGAATGTGAGATGAAGTGAGAGTGAAGGTGAGAAGCACAAAGATGCACACACACATACACACACACTACGAAGAGACAAGCAAGACACAATGGAAGGTGAGAAATTAACTCTATTACTCAAGAACACTCTTACAAGCTCAAAATAGCTCTAAGCTCTTCTCTACTCCAACAAGCTAACCTCAAAAATGAGCTCTCTAGCTCTTTTTATAGTTTCTAGGCTAGTTTTGACCGGTTTCACATCTAGTGACCGGCATAGTTAAAAAATAGGTCCTAGATGCTATTTGAAAGGGTAAACGGTGTCTAAAAATAACCAAAATTGATACGCTTGTTCTACCTAAGCTCCTCAAGCTCGAGGACTCCTCGGCTTGCACAAAATGGAGCTAGAAATTAAGAAAAGGGTTTTTCTATGTTACATATGTTACAATAGTGATAAAATCACTGTTGGAGGTTTTTGAAAAGTATTTCTAAAACATGATTCTTTGAAAAAAGATTCCACTAGCTTCCTGCTCCGTCGTTACATGCTTCCGCGTCTTCTATGCCTCTGGCTGCTTCCAACATCCTTGCTTGATAATGAGATTTCTCCATGCCTTGGGTGTTCCATTTGGCAAGTCTTTCCTTTTCTGCAAAGAATGCACCATGCACAAGAAGAATACGCTGGAATAATAGAAGAGTTTCATCAAATGTTATTTCAGTTAAAGAAAAATAAATTGAGTAAATTATCTTTGAAACTCACCAAGTAGTTTGTTATGTAAAGTAGAGATTCCCATTTTTTTATGTATTGTACATAATTCCTCGAAATCTCTTAGAGCCTTGAACGATAGCCTTGTAAGCCATCCTCATCATCTCCTACAAATCTAATTAGATCATGAAGATTATGAAAAGGGGGATACCTTCCAGTTTGTGGATCAATTGGATAAATAGATCCATCTACCCATATGTCGATATGTCTTTTGCCTCCTTTTCGCAATCCCTCCACTTCAGAAGGTTGAAGAGCCCTTCAAAATACCTTTCTTATCGTTGCATACTCATGACTAACTGCAATGTTGATATGGAACTTACCACAATGATTTCGGCTGGTTGAAAGCTCAGTGATAGTGTTAGGGTTTTGGATCTTCTCTTAGATGAACATCACCACAATGAAAGCTTTTCATACATACTTTTCATGATTATCACATGAGTTTCTCTCTCTTCAAAATTTGCATAAGATATTTTTTAAATGCGCTTACATGGAATTTTTTAAAATGATTTGATAACTTTAATCTAGATTAAGCATAACTAATTGAAATCCTTACATGGCCCTTTTTTGGCTGTTTCTCACCCTAATGATTTGCAAGTGTAATAGGATGTCTTTCAACACCCTTTACAATATTCCATAGTCCTTTTGCGACCAATACATGATGCACCATATAAGCCCACAATGGGTAATTTGTACCATCCAACTGATCCTCAATAGCCAACATATGAAATATATCACTGCTTTCAGAGGATGGGGTTGGGCAGAAGCATAAAGGGAGGGTGAGGGAGTAGGATTATGGGGTCTGGAGAGGGCCAAAATGATCAAACAATAGAGCTATAGAGGGTACATATGGGAAATTGTGAAACATAAGGTAAAACAAAGTGAGAATAGACCATGTGGACCATGTGGTTAAATAAAAACATGTGATAAATGTGCTCGAAACATATGGTTTTTGACCAAAAGTCATAGCAAATGTGGGATTTTGGAAAAATTAAGGCAAAAAATGAATCTAAAGGTGCCAAAATACATGAAATGATCCCAGTTTTGAAAAAAATGGCCATCCCAAGCACGATCCAGAGCCAAAAGTTTTGGACCATGAAAATTAATATATATATATATATATATATATATATATATATATATATATATATATATATATATATATATATATATATATATATATATATATATATATATATATATATATAATAATAATAATTTATAATTAAAAAATAAAAATTATGTCCTCTTTTTTCTTCCGAATGCGCATGGTGGGAAGAAGTGAAATATAAAATAAAAATAAAATAAAATTAAATTAAATTAAAATAAATAAATAAATAAACAAAATAAAAAATAAATAAACAAATATAAAAAAAGAAAGAAAAACAATGGGGTCGAGGGGGGCAGGGGGGGGCACGGGGGGGGGGGGGGGCAGGGATAGAGAGAGAGAGAGTTTTTTTTCTGATATTTTCCTTCCTCTCTTTTTTTTTTGAAAAATAAAATCCATGGGGGGGCCTTTTTTTTGTGAAATACCAAAAAATTGGAGAATACAAAAAAAATCCCAAAAAATGCAAAAAAATCCAAACAATTCTCAAAAAAATCTTAAATAATTCTCAAAAAAATTCCTACGAGTCTAGGCCAATTTTTTCACTCTAAACCACAAAGAGCTTCCTTTATTCCTCCAATTTGGCAAGAAAATGACACTTGAAAAGGATGAAAAATGCTAGAAAAAATCGCAAAAAATTTTCCAAAAATTGTTCTTATGCAAAGGCTATGAAATGGTTGCTAAATTTGTTAAAAACTCAAGGAACAAGCATGAAAAAAAGGATAAAAACTACTAAAACTTAAGCAAAAATGACATGAGAAGGCTGTGTACAACCTGGACAAATTTTGCAGGTTCCAGGTGATCCATAAATCTTCATTTGTGTTGATGATAGGCCTTAAGCCATTATATGATGACTACGAGAAAATCCTCCATAATCTCCCATTGTACTGCACTTCATTTGTTTTGTCTTCTTTTTGGGCATACCGACCATCTAATAGGGGTATCCTAAATCCTTCATTAGAATATTATCTCCTCCATATTGCATCTTTTGTATCTTTGTTTTGGCAACTTTATGATTTAATCTGTGAAATTTCATTTTTACTACTCTAGCTTCTTCATCCAATGGAACCCTCTGTTTCCAAAGACTTGCAGGTACTCCTTCCACATCCTTGTAAAGCCTTGCACTTACTATCATAAAACTTGACATAACAGATGATATCCATACCAGTATACATAACAAACTAGCCCTTGATATAGGATTTGAAGTAGCTTCATCACTGCTGCACTTAAGGGCTTTTCTTTTCTTCTCTCTTCTATGGCCTTTGACTGAGATTGTCTCACTCGAGTCAGTAACCTGAATGATGTCCTCTTTTTCTTCATATGTTTCCTCTCTACTTGAGTTTGGAAAAATTCCATAGCAAGAAGATGGGTCTTTTGCATGGAGCCAAGCCAACATGTTTTCATCTTCATATAAAATTGCTCCTTCAAATAGATCTACTTCTGGGTTTTCCAACAATTCTTCTTCCATACAAATACCAATTGTCTGCATCATGCTGGTATGTCTTTGATTGTCTGGTCCTTCTTCTAAAAAGATCTGCTGCAACTCTTTTCCCTCTTGCTTTACCCACATTGCATAATGGACCTATTCTGTATAGATTGTTCTTCCTATAGCAGAACAGAAACTAACTCTTCAAATAAATAGAAGGCATTTGGATTGCCTTTTATCATCAAACAAAGAATAAAAGCAAAACTCTCATATGAGTTAGGAAGACCATTTAGAAGGTTCTGCACAAGTGAGCTATCTGATACAACTTCATCAGTAGAAATCAGTTGTTCCTTCAAATCCTTGATCTTTGTTAGAAAATTGTCCATAGAATCACCTTCATTCATATGCTCACTCTCCAACTATTTTGAGAGGTATCATTCCTAGCTTGGTACAATGTGGTAAGTGTATCCCAAACATCAAGTTAGCTATTTTGCAAGAGCAAATGTGAGGAATAATGGCATGTTTGACAAACAAGGCTATCAATGCATGTGCCTAAGCATCTCTGCCATCCCAACAAATTTTCTCTACAATAGTTGTAGCAGAAATCGGAGCACAAATAGGAATCTAAAAAATATTAGCAACTTCAATGCCATCTGCATTAGTTTCAATACTTGTATTTGTAGGTGTAATAGTGTCATATTATGGATGCACACCCTCATGGGTGAGGTGGCATAGATGCCACATGGCATCACATGGGTATTTATACCACTTGGTAGAAGAGACATGATGAGGTCTCACATATGAGAGAGTCTCTTAATGAGAGGAGTATCTCATATAAACCAAAGAGGAGCTCGGTGCTGGGAGGAAGGACCTAAATAGAATATCTCTATGTGTATGATCAAAGGCGAGGAGCTGGAGGAGGTGTACAACAAAAGTTCAAGTGGTGTAGAACAAAAGCTCAGCGCCTAACACTGGTATCAGAGCCTTCTCTGCAAACATCAATAAGATGTAGGCATGCTTCTAAGCATGTATTTGATGGACTTAGTACCATCATAGTATCATACGTAAGGAAACTTCAGTAGTAATAGGATCCCTACACATAATCCTTATGGATTTAGACGATAGGATTGCTAAGGGGAAGGACATGCACCTTCACCATTAGGAATGTGCACAAGCAATCCTATAGGTTATAGGAAGTTGCACAGAGGCATGGAAGATACAGTATGATAATCTCCAAGGTAGTGAAGATTTACTTATCTTCACAAGATTCTCACATGATGATTAAGAGACTATGGGGTATTATCAAGAATACCCAAAGAGTGACTAGTTTCACTCATGCATATCACTTGACCAAGTAGTGAAGCATTTCTACTACACTACTAAGGAAACCAAATAGATGGGATCACAGATATGGGTTTCATGAGACAGCATCGACGGGTGCTTATGTGATTCGAGTGATGGTTAGGAAGGCCAGAGGCATGGCACTAGCTCTATTGTAGAGCATAGATCCCTTAGTCAGGAATAGTTGGGTTACCCAATACATATATGTATATCGGGATCTACAGAAGGTATCTAGGCTCAGTCTTGGTACCTAGGAATAAGTTAGTTTAGAATAGAAAGGGATATCCATTGTCATTTGTTGACTAGAACCAAACTATACTAGTTCAAGGATATGGGACTCATTTGAGTCCACTAACATGATTTTAGGATATGGGATTCATTAGAGTCCACCTGCATATTCCATACATATGTAATGGAATATACATTCGATTTAGTATAGGTATGACAACATGAATTGGAAGAAGTTTTCATTGGTATGGGACGATGGAAATGACTTCCCTTTGAGCACTCTTCTTCTATGGCCAGGTAGAAAAGGACTCATCATTCACGGCATCATGTCTCACTAGATCAGAGGAGAGCTCTTAGTAGACATCTCCTTAGGATTGGGATTTATCCTTCATAGTTTAGGGAAGATTTATTCTTCCAGTAGAAAATGTGATAGGTGATTTTATCACCATTGGTATCACATACTCATTTTGAGGTGATAGATTATAGGTGATAGGTGATCTTATCACCATTCGTATCACATACTCATGAAGGATAATTCCATTACTTGATTGGATCGTATAGATTCACTCACATAAGATGGTTAGTAGATATAGTTTTTAGTATGGATACACATGCGTTATGGTATCATGTCATATCATTGCTGACCATTTTAGTAGAGGTCTTTGACCCTTATAAGGAATTTATTTCCTCCACTCTTCACTACATATACCTTCATTAGCGAGGGGAGATTTGTTCTCCATCTTTATAGGAATATGTGTAATGAGAGATTATGCATTAGTTATGGAAGAGAGGACTAAATAAATTCATGAGTTTCTCTTTTAAGGAAAGGAGAAAGTGGAAATCAACTCAGAGATCCATGAGAGATCTCACTTTAGTTCAGTGGTCTCACTTTAGCTCCTACTCTTTGAGAGAGAAAGAAGGAAAGGAAAACAAGATTTTTTCATAGGAGAAGAATAGAGTATGTTTTCCTTTAGACAGAAGAGGTGTTTGGGAAACATCTCTTAGTCTTTATTTCAGAAGGAATTCATTTACTCTACTTTTCAATGTAATTTTCCTTCACATGGGAGTCTCTTTCTCCACTAATTTTGAAGGAAAACATGGAGAACTTATGTACATGTTCTCAGTTATGAGCAGAGTAAATGGATTCAACAGAATCTCTTTCAAAGGGAAAGGGGAATAGATTCCACTACCAAAGCTCTTTTCCTTAGAGGAGATTACAGAGAGAGACAGAGAGAGAGTTTTACTTTCTCATTTTGGTTGTCTAGATAGAAGTGGCGCTCTTCTATAAAAGACAAGAGGGAGATCAGTTAATCATGATGGTTAGATTGAGTCTCACTTGTAGACTATAGAGAGAAGTAGTTATGTTTATCTCCAGTGATGGTCCTTGACTAGATGAGATGATCTAGTTATTGACATTAGTGAGACTGGGAGTAGAGATATGACCCTTCTCTTTATGGTTTCTAGGAGGTAGGGATATATCCAACCTGTTGGGGTACTAAACTCTCAGTTGATGCTTCATCATGAGGATGATGTGTGAGCATCAGTTAGGAGGATGGGTACTAAGGGATTATCTGAATCTCAAAAGGAATGCTTTTGTATTCATATGGCAAACTATGGGGAAGAGAATATTTTTAGAGTTTGCACAAGTGCCAATAGATGCTCTTCCAGTAGAACTTAGTCCAAAGGTAAAAGGTGAAAAACCACAGATTTCTTGGTTGGTGAAATGTAGAGATTGCATTTTACTACCCTGAGCTAGATGATGGCTTTGCATAGTTCACAAGGTAGTTAGGTTAAACTATTACTTGTGATTACACTCAAGGTTGGGAAGACCTAGAGTGGTATGAGGGAAATCTATCATTTAGTCTTAGATGGGTTTGGAATCATTTGTTATGGGACTTTGTTCTATATTGTAGAGGATTATATGGTTTATTATCTCCATTACAGTACGGTTAAGCTTATAAGCTTGGCACTTTACACTTGCTTCCCATGCTATTACTCCATAGAGTATGCATCATATGGACTTAGGTCATTTGGATGATGTTATATGTCATAGGAGTGATAGTTTGGATATTGAGTGTACATGGGAGATAGTAGACACCACTCAGACGGTTTCCCACCTTTTAGATGATCTCATATGAGGCTTCTTAAGGGGAAGGATATGGGGAAACAACACACATAGAGATGACCATGTACATTGAGTACATGGGGTTGAGGGGAGTCTGAGCACTTTCTTCTACCATGAGCGACATTTCATTTACATTTTCGAGGACGAAAATGCTTTCAAGGGGAAGGAAATGTCATATTATGGATGCACACCCTCTTGGGTGAGGTGGCATAGATGTCACATGGCATCACATGGGTATTTATACCACTTGGTAGAAGAGACATGATAAGGTCTCACATATGAGAGAGTCTCTTAGTGAGAGGAGTATCTCATATAAACCAAAGAGGAGCTCAGCGACTGGGAGGAAGGACCTAAATCAAATATCTCTGTGTGTACGATCACGGGCGAGGAGAGCAGGTGTAGAACAAAAGTTCAGGTGGGGTAGAACAAAAGCTTAGTGCCTAACAAATAGGACATTTTTCAACAGTCCTTTTACGACCAATACATGTCACATCATATAAGCCCACAATGGGTAATTGGTCCATCCAACTTATCCTCAACAACCAACATATGGGATACATCACTACTTTCAGCCATGGCCACTAACTAAAATACTCTGATGCATAAAAATGACTATATGTGAAAAGATTGAACAGAACTATGTCAAACGAGTTCTGCTAGACCTGTAGTAGACTTTGAGATGCTTATATTGGCGAACCAAAATTGGTATATATCTTTGGCACAAAAAGATGAAATAGCTTTCACAAGCACTCTGATAGTGCGTTTGGAGGCCCAAATGAGCTTAGATCGCGATTTCAACACAACATAATAAAGTTGCTTTGATCTAGTAATGACCATTAGTATGCTCACCAAGTTTCATGTCATTTTGAGATTCCAATTGAGGGAGTGTCAAGGATGCCCTAGATGAAGCGGTGACCTGCTCTGATACCAATTGTTGGAGTTAGACATCTACGGAAGCACACGAACAACACAAGGAACAAAAAGAAGAAGCTTGGAGCACAACACATAATAATGAATGTATTACCATTAGAATGTACAAAGATAAGTAATCTGTTAGGGCTATAGGCATATATACAAAGGGGGGACCTCCTAAAGAGGGAAAAAAGTGCCCCGATGGTCCTAGTGTGTCACACACATCACTACCTAAATATATCAACAATAGATGTGGTACTTCTTGATTGTTGTGCAAGACTTCATCTTTGAGCTTGGAAAGTTGGACATCTCTGTGAGATTTTCATAGCTCTACACTATTTAGTGCTCACAAGAATAGTGCTCATGTTTAGTCCTCTATTTTCTCGCTCGAAGATTGATTCAAGAGTTTTATGAGGGAGGACCTATAGAACCTCCCCCCAAACCTAACCCCCCTACCACCCATCGTGGGGCTGGCCAGAGCAGGCGGCTAAAAGCCTATGTGACCGGTGCCATCTGAACGAGCCTGAGAACAACACGGCCGATGGTCTCCTTCTTGGAGATGTGAGAAAGAATAAGAGAATTCTCCTCTTATACCACCTTCAGAGGCTTTTCCCATCATAAATGGGATAAAGTATAGTCATTTGAAAGCATGTCAGTAGATTCATGCTTCTCTACAATTCAAAGTTCAAATTTCAGTCACGTGCCTCTTTTCTTTTGCTCTCTATAACATGAAGTCATCACACACGTGTGAGATGAATTCAAGAATGAAGAAGGCCGTTTGAAGAATCATATCAAAGGTCATCTTGATGCTACTTTTGCCCAAAGCTACGATCAAAGAGAGAGCATTAATTGAAGTATAAGTGGACACTCCTTCCATAAGGAGTTTCAAAGAAGGCATCAATTCACTTGGGGCCTAATCTTTTTCTCAACAAAAAGAGTGTGAAGACTTGGAGCATGGGTGGATGAAGGAAAGTTCATAACACTTCAACCTTGACCATGAAGAAACAAGAGGAATAGCGAATTGTCTAAGGCGCCCAAGCCGACCTACCATTGGAAGGAATTTTCATAAATAATGAAGGGAATTACTCTGTTTATTTCCATCTATTTTTCCTTTGATATTAGGAAGGAAACTTTTCATTTTCAATTGATTTCCAGAGTATTCAATAGGAGATTCTTACGCTAGAAATATATTGTTAGACAGACTTAGATAAGAAGTAGATTATGCACCAGAGGAAGGGGCTAGACAGGTAGAATATACTATGGTGTCATTCTAGCACAATGGAAAGTACCAACGTGAGGAGATCCACCTCATAATTGTCAATCCGTGGAGACATGAGGATTAGTATGAGGACTATGATCAAGTGATGGCACAAGTGCATGAGTGACAAGCACACAAGCATGCACACACATACACACACATGCGCACACAAGGCAAGAACAAAGAGAGAAACAATGGAGTTCTTTGTGTTACTAAAAAATTATATTACAATAGCTCAAAACTCTAACAAGCTAGCTTCAAAAATGAGCTCTCTAGCTCTTTTTATAGTTTCCTACTAGCTTTTGGCCTTGTCTAGACCTAGTGTCCATCCTAGTTAAAAATTTGGTTCGAGGGCTTATTTGAGGGCTCAAAGGAAGTATAAAAATTATGAAAATTAGTGTGTAGCTACTTCTAATACTCCTCAAGCTTTAGAACTCCTCAACTTGCAAAAAATGAGCAGAAATAATAGAAAATGTTATTTATAATTGTGTGATGTGACTAAAATCACTGTTTGGGAAGTATTTCTTCATGAAAAATTAGGTGGCCTACTTGTGAGATCTGTGTTGATTGCTTTGCCAACTTGGTCCTTCGGCGCTCTGCTCTGACTCCCTTTGTTGGCTTCCTTGGCTTGTAAGGCCTTGAATGCCTTGGCTGCTACCAATAGCGCCCCTCTCTCACGTCTGTCGTCCTTGACAGACCCTTGTTAGTGGGAGTGCTTGATGTATGTTGTGAAGGGATTCCCTATAGAAGAGATGGTGTGAACCATCTCTTGGGGCTCCACTAGAAGGCACACACATGAGTGCCATGTGGCACTCATATGAGATGCCACAAGTCACTCCAATTAAGGAGTATGAAATCGAGAGAGGTACGCGGCTGGGCGGCTATTCGAAATTATCGATCTCCGTGCTTGCGCTCGTCTCAGAAAGGCTTCCTCGAATTCTGTGCTGCAGGCCCCCAAAAGTGAGGGGACTCCTCGAGACACCTGAGATAGGACCCTACATTGGTATCCGAGCCAGAAGTACCGGCGTCCAGCAGCCGCACGCGCGCTCGTGAAGAGCGAGAGGACGACCAGCAGTCGCCGCCCGCACTCAGAGAGCAACAGGAGTCGCCGTCCGACGCGCAGACAACAGGTCAACAAGGACCGACGACCGGAACCAACACAGAGCGCAGCGCCTGAGAGCTCACGCCTCTCATCCCCTCCTCTTGGATGAGAAGAATGAGGACATGCTCTCCTTTATATAGAGAGAAAACAATGGCTTACTCTCTGTATATGGGATAAAAACTCCATTCCATAGGCGTTCGAGTTTTTCTCTTTGTGTGCCGATTCAGAAATTCAGTTGAAAGTAGATTCAATTTTCGGAGTTTTTCGAAGAGGTTTGGAAGTGCTTGGAGGATGTCATGAGCTAAATTTTGGGAAAAAACATGATGCACTTATGTAATATGGGCTGTGGCTTTGGGATGGGGGTGTTGGTTTGGTGAAAGAAACTTTCATTCCTCAGTTTTGAGCTTTCCAAACCTATCTATTTATGAAGATGAAGCTTTTCACTTCCCACCGGTGACATACCCATTTCTCCGGACCATATCTTCTTCATACCATATCGGATTTTAAAAGTCTTGGTCACGTTTCGAAGCTACACTTTCAAGCTTCGCTCAGAGACCATCGGTGTTGGATTTGGAAGAGATTTGCCCTATCAAAATCTCTCTGCAGCGCTTCAGCAGGAACTAGGCGGCCACTCCCGGGCCTAGTTTTTCTTCTTCCGGACTCCAAATCCAATTTTTTCACTTGGGATTGTCTCAAATTCTTGAAGTGCAGGTGCTGGGCAACAATTTGTGGACTGGCGAGGATTGGAAAATCTCTGAAATTGTTCAGTTGCATTCAGTTTGCCCGTTTGAGGCTTTTCCTATGCACTTTTGGTGTTGTTTTGGATGGTTTATGGTGTCTAGAACCTCCCCGGACCAAGCGGACATTTCCAATTTTTTTTGGGACTGGCAAGGAATCAAAATCAGCGGCTTGAAGCATCAAGGACCACCTGGATTTAGCTTCCGCAACTCTACTTTGTATCAGGGAAGTGCTCTTGTGTTATATCTCTCTTCTTCTTGCATATTGAAACTCTACTTCCATTCATTTTCATACTCTCTAGTTAGCAAACGGGGGAAGGGTACTTAAATATGGAAACTAAAGGTAAACAAGTAGTTGAGACCACTTCTCCACCTAGAGAGCAACTAGAGGATCAGGATGCTAGGATGGAAGAAGTAGAGTTAGGACAAGAATTAGAAGAGAATATAGAAGAAAAAGAGCCTTCACAACAAGAGTACACTTATGAAGAACTTATAGATGAATTTGTCACTCGTGACCAATTCATTGACTTGAAAGAGCAAACCCTTAAGTTAGAGAAAGATTTGGGTAGCATTACATCTCTTATACAGCAACTTAAGTCTCAAATGATCTCCCTTGAGACTAGTGTCACCTCTTTCCTAGCTAGGAAGGAAAGAGAGACTCCTACCATTCCTCTAGAGATTACTAGGAAAGAGACTTCTCTTCCTAGTAAGTATAAAGGAGAGAGCTCTAGGGAAGCTCCCCTCCTGAAAGACTTAAAGCCGCCAACCTTCACGGGGGATGACCGAGATAGGAATAAGGATGCAATCTACACTTTTTTACAAAAGTGGCAAGATTTGCATCAATTGAAAGGCACCCCACCTGAGTATCGTGTGCTAGAGGCGAGTCTCTCCCTCGGCCCGCGTGCTTATAAGTGGTGGATGAGTCTTAAGGAGGCGAACTCTATCCCTAGTGACTAGACTCAGTTTGAGACTCTTTTCCTAAAAGAGTTTCTTCCTGAAAATGAAGAGGAGAGGAATTGGGATGAGTGGGATAGGATTACTCAAAGAGGCAGGCCTCTTTCAGTTTATCTATCCCACTATAGAGAGATCACTTTGAAGCTTAAGGGTCTAGATGATTTTCAGAAGACCAGAGGGTTTGTTAGGGGCTTGGATAAAGCCATAAAGAGGGAAGTCAGGAGGAATGCCCCTAAGACGTTTGAGGAGGCGATCAAATACGCACAGATATATGAGGACCATAACCGTCCTCAATATACTCCTATGGAGACGGATCAGCCCCTTAAACCTCTTAGCACCACTAAATTTAAGAAAAAGTTGCCTTTCGGGAAAAACAAGGTTTTTATTAAAAAACAAAGATCACAAGGGCCTAAGCTATCCACAGACCAATTTGAGAAGGCGAAAAGAGAGAACCTGTGTTTTAGGTGCCTATCCCCTACCCACTCACAGTGGAACTGTCCACTCAAGAAGGGGGAAGAAAAGAACAAAGGACCAGAGTCTAGTACGGCTCCTGAAAAGGGCAAAAAGGCGGTCCACCTAGTGCAGACCCTTCCCATTCATGGCAGCTCTAGCTGCAAGGGAGTGGAGGTGATGCACGAGGATATAGAGCACACGTGTTGTTTGACTCAGTCATTGTGGTCACCGCAGTTTGGACCACATGACTTGGTCAAGCTACATGGTAGTGTATACGGGACCAGGGTGCGTGTCATGATAGATGACTCTGCCACTCATAACTTCATTAACTATGCTTTGGTCAAGAAATTGAAGATTCCCAAGCAGCCTAGTGCACATAAATACATTGTATCTATGATGCAAGGGCAAGATAAAAGAATATGGGATACTATGGTATCCAATTTGGAAGTCAAGATGCAGGATTATACAGATCATATGGACTTCCAAATTATGAACATGGAGAGGACAGATCTAGTCTTAGGAAGAGAGTGGCTATGGGGGTTGGGAGATACACTTAAACGCAGCTATCAAAATAACACACTCGAGTTTGAAAAGAATGGAAGTACAGTTTATATTCAGGGAGAGAGAGATGTACCTAGTGCACCTCTCATCTCATCATTAGAGTTGTATAGTCTCTGTTGTTCACAGCATGTACAGGATATGTTTTTATTGTATAGTCATGATATGGAGCATTGTACAGACAGCTCATCTGATGTATATTTTCATGCTTTGAATGTAAATATGAACAGGACTTTCTACTATTCTTTTTTGCAAGAGTGTGTAGTTAAAAGTTTTAAGGATCTTATGTATGAATACAGAGATATTTTTCCCACTGACTTACCTAGAGGGCTACCACCTGAGAGAGGGGACATTGACCATGCCATAGAGGTTGTTACTAACACTAACCCTATTTGTAGACCACCTTATAGGCTTAGTGTTTCTCAGTATGAGGAGGTTGAGAAGCAATTGCAGGATTATTTAGATAAAGGCTTCATTAAACCTAGTAACTCACCATGGGCATTGCCAATGCTCCTAGTTAAAAAGAAAGATGGCTCTATGAGACTATGTATAGATTATAGAGCACTTAATAAGGTAACTATCAAAAATAGATTTCCAATGCCTAGGTTGGAAGATCTATTTGATCAGTTACATCAAGCTAGGTATTTTACCAAGCTTGACCTTAGATCAGGATATCATCAGATCAGGATTAGGGCAGAGGATGTCCCTAAGACTGCATTTAGGACTAGATATGGGCATTATGAGTTTTTGGTGATGCCTTTTGGTCTCACCAATGCTCCTGCCACTTTCATGAAACTCATGAATAGTGTTTTACGGCCTTATCTAGGACACTTTGTAGTAGACTTTTTAGATGACATTCTGATCTATAGTGCATCAGAACAGGAGCACTTGGAACACTTGAGAAAAGTATTTCAAGTACTAAGGGAAAATTCGCTCTTTGCTAAAGAGTCAAAGTGTGAATTTTTCAAGACAGAGGTTAAGTATCTTGGGCATATAGTCTCCCAAGATGGAATCCAGATGGATCCTGAAAAAGTAAGGGCTATTATGGAATGGCCACATCCACGGAACCTGGAGGAGCTGCAGATCTTCCTAGGTTTATCAGGTTTCTATCGAAGATTCATTAAGAACTATGCCAAAATTGCTGTCCCGATGACGGAACAGCTTAAAGGGAAAGGGAAAGCCTTTCATTGGGGAGACGAACAGAAGCAAAGTATGGAAAATTTGAAGGTAGCAATTGCTACAGCTCCACTTTTACATATAGCAGATCCCAATAAACCATTTGTGGTTGAGACTGACGCGAGTGATTTTGCTATAGGAGCGGTTTTAGTACAGGATGGTCGACCATTAGCTTTTGAGAGCAAGAAACTAGAACCGGCTCAAAAGAATTACTCCGTCTATGAGAAGGAGTTGTATGCAATAGTCCATGCTTTGAAGAAGTGGCGTCATTATTTATATGGTGCCAAAGTTACGATAGTGTTTGATCAAGAGAGCATTAAGTGGCTCTCTAATCAAACAGACCTAAAAGGTCGTAAGGCCCGATGGGCAGAGACCCTTCAAGAGTTTGATTATGAGCTTAGGTATAGGAAGGGAAAGTTTAATGTAGTGGCTGATTCACTTAGCCGCATGCCTATGCTCAATGGACTGAGTTTTACTCAGATCACTAGTGAGCTACTTGAGTCTATTAAAGGGAAATGTAGGCTTGATCCTACATATTCCGAGATTTGGGAAGCCATAGAGAATGGGGATCGTGATATACGGGTTTCCAATGAGGATAGAGTATCGACGGGTACTCAAGAAGGATTCAAGTGGAAGAATTACAGTGTCCAAGATGGATATCTGTTATATAAAGGTAAGGTGTGTGTCCCTAGAGATACTGAGATGAGACGACATATTTTATATGAGTGTCATGACACACCTAGTGCGGGACACCCAGGAGTTAACAAGACTTATGATCTTGTTAAAAGGCAGTTTTATTGGTCTGGACTTCATAAGGACGTCCTAGAATATGTGCTTAAGTGCAATAAATGCCAGGTCAACAAAGCTGAGAGATTAAGGATTGGAGGGCTACTCCACCCATTGGATATTCCCAATGGGAAGTGGGAGAGTATCTCCATGGACTTTATAGTCGGTTTACCTAAGACACAGAGAGGGCGCGAGTCGGTCTGGGTAATTGTGGATAGGTTAACCAAAATGGCTAGGTTTATTCCAACACGTACTACAGTGAAGACACCAGAGTTGGCTAGACTCTTTGTTGAGAACCTATACCGGTTATATGGTCTTCCTTTAGACATAGTTTCTGATCGGGATAGGAAGTTTACTAGCCACTTTTGGAGAGCGGTCTTCAAAAGGTTGGATACAAAGCTTAGCATGAGTACGGCCGAGCATCCACAGTCGGATGGGCAAACAGAAAGGGTTAACCAAATACTAGAGGATATGCTTCGAGCATATGTAAATGAAAGGCAAACTAATTGGGAAGAGTACTTACCTATAGTAGAGTTTGCATATAATAGTGCCAAGCACTCTTCCACTGGGCATAGTCCATTTATGCTTATGTATGGGTTTCAGCCAAGGGCTCCTTATGCAGTTGGCTTGCAGAATGAAAAAGTTCAAGCTGCAAAGGACTTCCAGGAAGAAATGAATGACATGCTTAGACTTGCTAAGGACAGCATTAGGAAAGCTCAGGATAGGGCTAGAGCCTATTGTTGGAAGTGATGGTTGGATGCACTCAGAAGATTGAGTTGGTACTGCTAATCCTGCTTTGCACCCGCCCTCTTTGATCTTTTTCTTTGTTTCTACTCCTTGATGATGCGATGAGGATTGAGCCTTGTGGAAAATATAAGACAGTGCTCTAACTTTTCTGGGAAAAATGTCACCGAAATTTCACTGGACCGAAATTTCACCAGACTGCCACTGTACTATTACCGTAATTGTACAGGAATTGTACCGGAATGAACTATAATTTTGTTTATAATTACTTCAAGTGAACATACATGAAGTAAGGAAGTGACACATGAACTCTCTTAACTAACAGAACTTTTTCTGAAGTTTAAGAAAAAACTTCTCTAGTTCAGACAGCCTCTTTTCGGTCAGACTTTGTACAGTGTATAGATATCTTTTCCACCGGAAAGATTGATCAACTAAAAGTAGAGATGTCTAGCTATAAAGTGAGCTATCTCTCATACGAAGCTTCGCATTACTTTGCAAGATCTACTTCGTTCTTCTACCGAAAAATTACTCGTTTACCGTAAGAACTGCAACAGTGAACACTTTGACTGTAATTTCTTGAAATTGACTGAATCAAGATGCTTCAAACTTTGTGTGTTTGTGATATGCTTAGAGCTGAATCTATCAAGCTTTGAATCACTTGATGTGGTTCAGTAGATCCTGAGATATACTTCTTCAGGGTTGACAGACTTGAAGATAATGACTCAGAGAATCACAGAGTAAATGAATGTAAGTATTTGTATTAGATCATGTAAATGTACATTCCCACTGGCATGATAAACATAGCTCAATGGTACTCAGAGGTGTAGGCTATAGAGTAGACCTCACAACCTCAGCGATTGATACAGTAATGCTTCGGGGTTATTGGAGCGCCTATCGCGACATTTTCCATTGTAGCTTTTATAGGAATTGAGTGATGACTTGAATTAGAATTCAAATCAATCTCCTAAAAATTCTCACCTAAAGAATTGATTGAGATATTCTCTCAATCAATCAACAACCGTTTCCGCGACTTTCAATCAATTAGGCGTGATTACATAAGATGTTACGTCACTAAGACTTTTACGATAGAAAATAAGAACCTATAAACATAAGTTCCTATGACTCATCCAAATGAGTAATCTTCCAAGAAATGTTCCAAGCTCCAAAAAATTGAACTTTTCTTCATTCTTTTATCTTCTAACTCTGTATTAATAGAACCCTGTAAGACTGATCATTTCTGGTAACATTCCGGTAACTTTATAGTGATGTTCCGGTACTGTTCTGGTGACCTTTTAAGAAAATTTTTTATGAAGTCTTCAAGGTTGATATCCAAGCCAAGTGTTAAGGCTTGAATTACACCAACAGCTCCCTCTCAAGCCAAACACTTGCTTGAGTCTTCATCTTTAATCTTCAATGATATCCTGTAATCCAATCATGGACTTAAACCTGAATAGCTTGTTTCCATCCAATGCTTTAGTAAGCAAATCTGCACATTGTATATAAGTAGACACATATGATAATTGAATTTCTTTGCTAAGTAACTTCTCTCTCACATAGTGGTAATGAACCTCTATGTGTTTAGTTCTAGCATGATATATTGGATTCGCTGCAAGGTGAAGAGAACTTGTATTATCTCCAAAGATAACTGGAGGCTTTGTGTATAAGCCTAGCTCTGTATACAAAAGCTTCAACCAGATAGCTTCTTGAGTGGCATTTGCTAGCCCCCTATACTCTGCTTCAGTAGATGACAAAGCTACTGTGGGTTGTTTCTTGGCTGACCAAGAAATTGGTTTATCACCTGCAAAACATATGTATCCTGATGTGCTCCTCCTGTCATCCTTGCAACCTGCCCAATCTGCATCTGAATATACTTTAATATCAATGTCTGATGTATATGGAAAATACAAACCATGATTTTGTGTTCCCTTTAGGTACTTTACTATCTTCTTTGCTGCTTCTAAATGAGGTACTCTTGGTTTATGCATAAATTGGCTAAGCACACTTACACCATATGATATATCAATCCTGGTTAAGGTAGCATAATTTAGACTTCCTACCAAACTTTGGTAACCTGTAATATCTTTGAGTTCTTCTCCTTCATGTGTACTGAGTTTGTGGTTGACCTCCATAGGAATGTTTGAGACTTTAGCTTCCTGCAAATTAAACTTCTTGACCATGTCCTGTATGTACTTCTTCTGAGTAATATAGATACCTGAATTTGTGTAGATTAATTCAAGTCCTAGGAAGTACTTCAATAATCCAAGATCATTGATCTTGAATTCCTTCATCATCTGTCCTTTGATGTGTCTTATTCCCTGAACATCATTTCCTGTAATAATGATGTCATCAACATAGACACACAAGTATATTACTTCTGTACTACTTCTCTTTATGAACAGAGAAGTGTCAGCTTTACTCATCACAAATCCTTGATCTTGGAGATATGTTGTCAACCTGTAATTCCATGCTCTAGGTGCCTGCTTTAAACCATACAGAGCCTTCTTCAATTTACAAACATGATTTACCTTATTAGGTTCTTCATAGCCAGGTGGTTGTGCCATGTAGACTTCTTCAGATATCCATCCATTCAAGAATGCATTCTTTACATCCAATTGGTACATGTTCCAGTTCTTGGATGCAGCTACACTCACCATAACTCTGATAGTTGGCATCTTAGCCACCGGAGAAAATGTCTCCTCATAATCAATGCCTTGGGTTTGTGCAAAACCCTTGGCTACCAACCTAGCTTTATACCTGTTTATTGTACCATCTGAATTTCTTTTGAGTTTGTAGATCCATCTGGATCCTATCACCTTCATAGACTCTTTCTTGGGTACTAAGTCCCAAGTATCACTCTCTTTGAGAGCCTGCATTTCTTCATCCATTGCTTCCTTCCATTCTGGTTTAGTGATTGCTTCTTCAAATGAACCTGGTTCTTCATTCAAGAGATCCTTTGCAAGATAGATAGAATGCTTAGTTACAAGAGAAGTATCATACCCATATCTGATAGGCTTCTTACTTTCTCTCTGAGATCTCCTCATTGCTTGAGTTGAGGATTCTGGTATATTCTCTAGCTTCTTCATCTTCATCTTCCCTTTGGATTTCCAAGCCTTGAACTCCTCAAGATCTATTGTAACATCATCATCTGAACTTGAGTCTTCTTTCTGGACTGGTTCCTCCTTGGTAGGTTTTGGGAAGTCTTCTTCTATATCATAAGGTAGACTAACCTTCCTGCACTCATTCTCATACCAAGAGTCATTCTCATCAAAGATAACATCTCTGCTTACCTTGAAACCTTTGTTTGAGGGGTTGTAGAATCTGTACCCTTTCTGGTTCGAGTCATAACCGATGAAAATACATTTTTCAGCTTTAGGGTCTAGCTTTCCCCTTACCTGTGAGGGAATATGCACATATGCAACACACCCAAAGATTTTGCAGTGATCCAGAGATGGTCTCTTACCATGCCAAGCCTCATAGGGTGTCATTCCATCAAGTGTCTTTGATGGCAACCTGTTAATTAGATATGTGGCAGTAGATACACTCTCTGCCCATAAGTAATTTGGCAACTTCTTTTCATTAAGCATAGACCTTGCTGTTTCTACAATGAGTCTATTCCTTCTTTCAGCTACCCCATTTTGTTCAGGTGAGTACCTTGTAGTGATCTCCCTCTTGATGCCTCTTTCCTGCAAGAAATCTTCAAAGTCATTGGAGAAGTATTCTCCTCCACCATCTGACCTTAGCTTCTTCAAGTTTCTTCCTGTTTGGTTTTCAACCAGTGCAAGATATTTTTTGAAACAATTAAACACTTCATCTTTATGTTTCATGTAGTATAAGACAGTCCACCTGCTATAGTCATCAATGAAGGACACATAATACCTCGATCCAGATATGGATGGCTCCTTGCTAGGTCCCCAAACATCTGTATGCACTAATTCTAGATAATCTTTATGCATGAAACCTTTCTTGGTATAAGGCAACCTGTGTGACTTACCGAATTGACAAGCCCCACACTTGTATATCATGTGTTGCTTGGATATATTAGGTATCCCAAGCACACATTGATCCCTGCACATTTGCTTTAAGGTCCTTTCACCAATGTGTCCTAACCTCTTGTGCCAAATCTCCAATTCCGATAGCGTTTGATCCTTATAGTTGTACAAAGCAATACTCTTAGTGTCTTCAAGTTCAAAGGTAAACAATCTACCTGATTTTTCTCCCTTTGCTATTCTTCTGAATCCATGTCTTGGACCCTCCACATATGCACCATGTTGAGTGAACCTGACCTGTAGACCTTTTTCCACAATCTGACCTACACTCATCAGATTCTTGGTGATTGTTGGAACATACAACACTCTGCTTAATAAATTCTGATTACCATCACTTGTTTTGACATTGCCTACTTTAACAACTGAATGCTTAGTGTCATCACCTGTCTGCACTTGATGTTTGCCCGTGGGTTCTTCCAAATCAGAAAGTAATGCAACATTTCCAGCTACATGGTTAGAGCAACCTGAATCAATATATAATAAGTGATCATCATTAATACCTGTCTTAGATGTCATGTTCATGATCAACAGGGAATCATCTTGCTCCTCTGCATAATTGTTGTAGTCTTTCCTATTTCTGTATCCACCTTGATAATTGCTATTGTGATTGTAGTTGTTGTTATAATTATTGTTGTAGCCATGGTAGCCTTGAGATTGGTTGAATCTGCCTCTGCCTTGAGAGTATCCTCCTCTTTGGTGACCTCTTCCTCTTTGGTTCTTGTAATTTTTGTAGCATTCATCTGTAGTATGATTAGACAAGCCACAGATATTGCATGGAGATTGATTGTAGGGTCTCCCCCTACCTGACTTACCTCCTCTGCCCCTACCTCTAGATGATCTACCTCTCCCTGCATAGTTTGCTTGGGAGGTAGAACCTTCTTCATCAACCTTCTTGTTTTTACCTTTATCTTTAACCTTTTTATCAGTGTATAAGGCAGAGGAGTTGTTACCTTTTGATTGTTCTCCATTCTTTGTAAGCTTTGCTTCATGTGTGAAGAGTTGACCAATCAGGGTTGTTAGATCAGGTGCTTGGATGTCCATGTATAAGTCCATTGCTGTGGTAAAGCTCTCCCACTTGTCATCTGCCTTTAGTCCATTGATCACTTGTCTGACTATTTGCTCTTCCTCAATTTCTTCTCCAACACTTGCAAGTTGATCTGCAATGTCTTTGACTTTGGTGACAAAATCTGAGACACATTGTTTTGATTGCTTCCTAAGAGTTGTAAACTCAATCCATAGCTGATTCTTTCTGGCCCTTGTGCTTGATGAAAAATATGTAGACAAGGTTTCCCAAGTCTCTTGGGAAGTCTTACAATTCCTTACATGAGGTAAAAGAAAGTCAGATATAGAGTTTAGAAGGTAAGACCTTGCCAAAGCATCTTTTGCACACCATTGGTTGAGCCTCTCATGTTCATCCTTTGTAGGTAGTCCTCTGGTTTTGAATGAGGGCAATTCCTCATCTCCTGATATGTATCCAAATAAGCTCCTTCCTTGTAGATAGGTCTTCATTCTCAATGACCAAGCCTGATAATTGTTTCTGTCCAATTTGTCAATGAATGAAGGAAAACCATCACCCATGATTACCTTATTTGCTCTGATACCACTGTTGGAAGTGATGGTTGGATGCACTCAGAAGATTGAGTTGGTACTGCTAATCCTGCTTTGCACCCGCCCTCTTTGATCTTTTTCTTTGTTTCTACTCCTTGATGATGCGATGAGGATTGAGCCTTGTGGAAAATATAAGACAGTGCTCTAACTTTTCTGGGAAAAATGTCACCGAAATTTCACTGGACCGAAATTTCACCAGACTGCCACTGTACTATTACCGTAATTGTACAGGAATTGTACCGGAATGAACTATAATTTTGTTTATAATTACTTCAAGTGAACATACATGAAGTAAGGAAGTGACACATGAACTCTCTTAACTAACAGAACTTTTTCTGAAGTTTAAGAAAAAACTTCTCTAGTTCAGACAGCCTCTTTTCGGTCAGACTTTGTACAGTGTATAGATATCTTTTCCACCGGAAAGATTGATCAACTAAAAGTAGAGATGTCTAGCTATAAAGTGAGCTATCTCTCATACGAAGCTTCGCATTACTTTGCAAGATCTACTTCGTTCTTCTACCGAAAAATTACTCGTTTACCGTAAGAACTGCAACAGTGAACACTTTGACTGTAATTTCTTGAAATTGACTGAATCAAGATGCTTCAAACTTTGTGTGTTTGTGATATGCTTAGAGCTGAATCTATCAAGCTTTGAATCACTTGATGTGGTTCAGTAGATCCTGAGATATACTTCTTCAGGGTTGACAGACTTGAAGATAATGACTCAGAGAATCACAGAGTAAATGAATGTAAGTATTTGTATTAGATCATGTAAATGTACATTCCCACTGGCATGATAAACATAGCTCAATGGTACTCAGAGGTGTAGGCTATAGAGTAGACCTCACAACCTCAGCGATTGATACAGTAATGCTTCGGGGTTATTGGAGCGCCTATCGCGACATTTTCCATTGTAGCTTTTATAGGAATTGAGTGATGACTTGAATTAGAATTCAAATCAATCTCCTAAAAATTCTCACCTAAAGAATTGATTGAGATATTCTCTCAATCAATCAACAACCGTTTCCGCGACTTTCAATCAATTAGGCGTGATTACATAAGATGTTACGTCACTAAGACTTTTACGATAGAAAATAAGAACCTATAAACATAAGTTCCTATGACTCATCCAAATGAGTAATCTTCCAAGAAATGTTCCAAGCTCCAAAAAATTGAACTTTTCTTCATTCTTTTATCTTCTAACTCTGTATTAACAGAACCCTGTAAGACTGATCATTTCTGGTAACATTCCGGTAACTTTATAGTGATGTTCCGGTACTGTTCTGGTGACCTTTTAAGAAAATTTTTTATGAAGTCTTCAAGGTTGATATCCAAGCCAAGTGTTAAGGCTTGAATTACACCAACACCTATGTTGACCCTCAAAGAAGAGATATTAACTTTGAGGTAGGAGAGCAAGTCTATCTTAGAGTTCCATCTAGGTCTGAAACCATGAAGACGGGACCTTGTCCAAAATTATCTCCTAGGTATTGTGGACCTTTCCAAATACTTAAGAGAATAGGAAAGATGGCTTACCAGCTCCAACTTCCAGAGAATAGTCAAATCCATCCAGTTTTTCATGTTAGCCGGCTTAAGAAAAGGCTGGGTGAATCTTACAACCTCATTCCAGATAGTGAGGTAGTAGAGCCTATTTCTGTTCAATCTATTCCACATGAGCCAGAGAGCATACTACGCACTCGAGAGAAACGGACGAGGAGTCACTTGTATAAAGAGTGCCTAGTAAAATGGAAAGATAATTCAGAAGATAGTGCCACATGGTGGCGGGTTAGCACCCTACAGAGACGGTTTCCCAGTTTCAGTTTACCTTCCCAAGAGTTTTCTTAAGGGGAAGGATATGGGGAAACAACACGGAGACAGGACCATGTATTTATATACATGGGGATATAGTGGGAGTACCATCCTCTTGATTTCTAGACCTTCCAATACCATTTTTGAGGACAAAAATGGAGTTAAGGGGAAGGAAATGTTGTGAAGGGATTCCCTATAGAAGAGATGGTGTGAACCATCTCTTGGGGCTCCACTAGAAGGCACACACATGAGTGCCATGTGGCACTCATGTGAGATGCCACAAGTCACTCCAATTAAGGAGTATGAAATTGAGAGAGGTACGCGGCTGGGCGGCTATTCGAAATTATTGATCTCCGTGCTTGCGCTCGTCTCAGAAAGGCTTCCTCGAATTCTGTGCTGTAGGCCCCCAAAAGTGAGGGGACTCCTCGAGACACCTGAGATAGGACCCTACAATGTAATACTCGACAACATCTATGGCTATGTGATGTTCTTGAATGTGAAATCCTTGAGCCAAATCTATCATGAGCTTATCCCAATCTACTAGGCATGGAATGTCCGGATGTGGCAAGCATAACTGATTGGCATGTATGGCTTGTTCCACCGCAAAGAGATGTAACAAATGTGTTGTTCTAGGAATGAAAATTTCATAATGATATTCCCACAACCCGGTAGAGAACATTTCCTCAAAGGTCTACTTGTAACAAGCAGGTAAATAATTTATGCATGCATGCCAAGCATAGATTATGTTGATGGAGGGGGTCTAGTTCATGTCATAGAATACATCTCTATTACCTTCAGAAAATCCGGGTGCCAAAATCTATGGTGCCTATACCTTGCAAAAGGTCTTGAATATGATGGTCATTAGCTCAAAGATTTTCATACACATTGTTGTGACGATGTCTAGTACATTCTTTAAGCGTGCATACCAATGATGTATTGTATATATCATGTATGCGAAGATGTTTGTTGCTCTAGGTGGAGCAAAATATGGATAATTAACCCAATCTGAGCATCCTTGATTATTGCAGACTTTTATGGCAAAAGCTTTCCATGATCTGCGATGAACTACTAGACAAGAACATGTGTTATATTTAATATATAATGGCATTGTGACCCATGTGCACATCATTTCAAGATAGTCTGTGAGTAGTCGCTCACACCAGTTGGGTTGAAAAATCGAGCCTCTAAGTGCATCTGCTGGTAGATCATCAGGTTCAAACTGGGTGGCAAATGTAGGCTCTTTTCCTGTATGCCTTTTAATCTTTGTGTAATAGTCAGCTAATAAGACAAAGTAGGTTTTATACTTTGTTTTGGATGTGGTAATTAGGCATTGATGTGAGAGGTTCCAAAAATAAGCGGACCTGAGAACTATTTCTTCTAAATTGGAAAGGGACCTGATCTGCACGGCCACTCTATCATCATGTGTTTGACTAATTTGTTTGACTCTCTTGAGTCAGTCTAGGACTTCGATATCAAATGTGTCTCGTCCCTCTTCTATGACACATCCACCAGGTATTAGCATTGGGTCATAAGGCTCTTCAAAAATCTCTTGGTCTTCATTCCTTATCATGACCGTGGGTGCTCTTATATAGGTAGACTTCACTTCCCATGGGCCTGTAAAATGGGGTAGTTCCTACAAGGAATTAGACATGAGGTCTGATCGCTCACTAGATTGGGATTCCTCCTATTCTCCATAGATGGAAGGAATGTCTTGTGGGAATTGGTCATGTAAGTCATCCACAAGCTGAATGGGAGGAGGATTTTCACTTTCTTTGGCCCATTTTTCTTCTTGAATTTCTTTTAGAAATTCTGGTGAGTATCGATTCATGGAAGAAGAAGTGTCTGGTTCAATGGAATTAGGCACATAAGCTTCCTTGGGAGGGATGCTCATTATTTCACTTGTCTTGTCCTTACCTTGGGGGTGGTTTTCGTTCCGGATTTTGCAATCAAACTCTCCTATCTTTCTAGCAGTCCATCAAAATGGAACTGTGTTTTAGCTGAACTAGAGTAGTTGAAGACACGTTTGGCTTCAAACATGGTTTGAGCCAACTCCACCATCTTAGCACAAAGCTTGGTTCATTCAATCTCTAGATCAGCTCTGGGCTAACACTTTTCATGATCTGTCACATTTGACCCTTCTTGTAGTCTGGTATGATATGCTTTAAGCATCATGTCTAGGTTCTCGAGAGTGGGATCTGCTAAGACTGATCCTACTCTAGGAGATCATGGGGTTACATGTGGTGGATAAGAGGTGGTGGATTGGAAGGTGATCAGGATGGTGGTGGTGGTGGTGATGTGTGAGAGTGTGTTTGAGAGGCGAGTTCAACTATCTTTGCCTATGTTTCTCCTAGGCTTTCCTCAAGTTCACTCATCTTTCTCGACCATTGTCTTTTCATTCTCTCTTGGCTATCTTTCCATGTTCTTGTCCTTTTCTTTGGTAGACTCTCAATCTCACTGACGTCCAAACTCTTTCCCTAACCTAAGCTTTGAATTTGTTGTAATGCATGAGCTCTAGTGACCACTTGCACTAGGGCAATGGAAGTTACACTACCAATAGAATCTATTACTAACCCAATCACATTAATGGGAGTGATCTTTGGTGTATTGTGTGGGTTCTTTGGACAGTCTCTTAAGAGGTGCTCTTTCCCACAATCTTGACAAAAGCCTTGAATTGTCACTGATTGGGGTTGCATAGGTGCAGACATAGGACAATCACGTATGAAGTGATCTCCTTGGCATCTGTAGCATGGTCCTCTAGGTGTTGGGGTTCTCATTTGTCTCGGTTGGGGCCTAGAATCAGGATTTGCATACATGACATTAGCATATTTTGGCTCCCCACTAGATTCACTAGGGTCTTCGTGATAGTATGTTTCATTATGCTCAGGTGACTGCATATAGTAAGCCTGTGGGCTTTCAACATGAGTCGAGTCAAAACTGTGATCATTTGGATCACTTTTTCAAAGAAATGGGGATACTGGCACTAAGGCTCTATTCAGGTTTTCTTCAGGAGCTACATACTTCATTGGGATCACATTGGCTAGAGTTGGAGGTTGCTAAGCTAAGACAAGTTGAGGCCTTTGTTGGGTCTGGTAGGGTTGCTAATAAGGTTGGTGGGGCCTACCATACTACTGTGGGTACTCGTTCTGGTATCTTCCTTGTTGTGGATATGGTTGTGGATAATTTTGTCTAAGGGCTTGCTTATTATATTGGCAATCTTGTGCAGTGTTGTTGGTATACCTCCTTTCTATGGTGAAATATTAGTTGTTAGGGTTCACTTGGGGTTGTGCCATAATTGGACACACATTATCCATATGGTCTCCTTCGTAGGTGTAGCATCTTTTCATTGGGGCAAATCGTGGATTGTTTGGAAGTGAGGCTAGTAGAGCTATATGAATCTTTGTAGCTTTTTGAAAGCTCTAATTCCTCCCCTAGATTATCCTCAATGTCGATGCACATGTGTACACACTCTTCTATGGATCTAGGGTCCTTCAAGTACACATAGGATCTCAATTTGGTACTCAACAATCCATCTAGGAATAAAGCCACTTGTTTGGCAGGAGTAGGTAATTCTGGCACTGGGCATCTCTCTAGGTATTGTCTTAACCTTCTTCCTACAAGTCTAACCATTTCTTGAGGTATTTGTTTGAAGATATGTATCAGCGAGGAAGTATTATGTCTAATGCCACTTTTGGAGAATTCTGTAATGAAGGCTTCTAGCAGTTGGTCTATGTTTCTAAATTGCCTCTCATGTAGTGGTTGAAACCATGTAAGATCAGTGTTCTTGAGTGTTAGACCAAAAGTGTTGTATTGTGGGAATAGGTCATCAACTTGCTCAGCTCTCAAGATTTGCCTAAATTCTACCACATGATCGTAAGGGTCTTCCATACCATCGAAATAATTCTTCATAGACTTGACTAGTAGTGTAGGCCTTAAGGTCCTTGAGTGTTCTCTAGGTCTTGGTAGAGAGAATTCGTCTGTGTTTCTTTGATTTCATGGGTCTCTATGTCTCTTGTTTTCCATCCATTCTATCTCTATTCTCGTTCTTTCTCTTCCTATTGGGTTATCAAAGATTACCTCGAGTCTACCTCTACTTTTGTCCCCTTGAGTTCCATGAACTTGGGATGTTCCAGCTCCTTCATGACCGTAAGAGACATTGGATCTTGGTTGGGGAAAAACAAATTCACCCTTCCAAGTGTAGGCATGCCTACCATGCTCTATGACCACAAAGAGCCTCTCTGAAGTATTGTCTAAGTAGGTCACTTTGCATGGGGTATCAGGATCTTTGAATTCATATATTGTAAGCATTCTCACTTCATTAGGCTATTCAGGTTTATACCTCCAAAAAGCCTCATTAGTCTCTTGGTTTAGGAGAAAATATATGCTCTTATTGTCTTGGGGAACCCACTCTAGAGTAATTGTTCTAGTCAGGGCTGATTTTTCTCTAGGGTCTTTGGCTCTCTTCCTAAGTTTCCTTGCTCTATGTCACATATTTCAGCCTCTGAGATTATATTGCCGAATTCATATGTCCTATCTGGTTGGGTGGTGACCACATATATTGTTCCTTATTTATTTATGTATTCACCATTCTCAAATTTGACTACTGGATGTTCTATTCCAATGGGTTGATCCAGGTTTTTGATCTAGACAATAGATCTTCTCAGACCGTCCTCATAGATGTGAGCACCTAATTGGTTGGTCCTGATGTATTCTAGTTGAGTCTTGTAAGGTCCTTCTAGCCTTGGTGGTTATCCCACTTGTTCTGGTTCAACCTCATTGTAGAGTTCGTTTGTGTTAATCACTTATTCATTTCACTTCATTTAGGCTGTCACTTCTTGTCTAATAATCTTCGTCATGAGGAACACTTGAGTTTTATCACACTTGAAGTTTGATCGCTCACATTATTTCCTTTCACCTTAGAGTTTATTGCAAGACCAAGTTATTGATGCTTGCACTTGAGAAATTAGGGTCTTGTACTTGATCGTGCTTAACATCACCCTAATTAATCAAAACCTCTATCTGTACTTAGCCTATGCTAAGAATTGATAGAGGGGGTCGAGAATGATCCAACCTCAAGTTCCTTATCCCTTGCTCATGCTTGAGCACTCAAGACACTTGTTCTCAAGCTTGCAACATGCTCTTGATCTGGATGCCTTTGGATGCTCTCAGTGGACGTGTAAAAGTCCCAAAGTTGGCTCAAGATTTAAATTGAATTTTCACAACAAACCATGTCCATTCATGTAATTCACAGACCCAATTTTTCTTTGTTTTTATGGAAATTCCCTTAGAGATCCTAGAGGCATTGATCAAAGCGCTTGAACACTCCTATAGTTTCTTGCTTGAAGACTCATTCAAGAGTTTTATGAGGGAGGACCCATAGAACCTCCCCCCAAATCTACCCCCTACCACCCATCATGGGGCTGGCCAAAGTAGGTGGCCAGAAGCCTACATGACCAATGCCATCTGAATGAGCCAGACAACAACACAGCCGATGGTCTCCTTCTTGGAGATGTGAGAAAGAATAAGAGGATTCTCCTCTTATACCCCCTTCAGAGGCTTTTCCCATCATATATGGGATAAAGCATAGTCATTCGAAAGCCTGTGAGTAGATTCATGCTTCTCTGCAACTCAAAGTTCAAATTTCTTTTGGTCTTTTCTTTTGGTCTCTATAACAAGAAGTCATCACATACTTGTGAGCCGAATTCAAGAATGAAGAAGTCCATTTGAAGAACCATATCAAAGGTCATCTTGATGCTACTTTTTCCAAAAGCTACGATCAAAGAGAGAGCATTAATCAAAGTATGAGTGGACACTCCTTCCATAAGGACTTTCAAACAAGGATCAATTCACTTGGTGCCTAATCTTTTTCTCAACAAAAAGAGTGTGAAGAATTGGAGCATTGGTGGATGAAGGAAGGGCCATAACACTTCAACCTTGACCATGAAGAAACAAGAGGAATAGCGAATCCTCTAAGGCGGCCCAAGCCGACCTACAACTAGAAGGAATTTTCATAAATAATCAAGGGAATTACTCTGTTTATTTCCATCTATTTTTTCTCTGATATTAAGAATGTCACTTTTCATTTTTAGTTGATTTCGAGAGTATTCAATGGGAGATTCTTATGCTGGCAACATATTGTTAGACATACTTAGACAAGAAGTAGATTATGCACCACAGGGAGGGGGTAGACAGGTAGAATATATTATGGTGTCACTCTAGCACAATGGCAAGTACCAACGTGAGGAGATCCACCTCATAATTGTCAATCCGTGGAGAGGTGAGGACTAGTATGAGAACTATGAGCAAGCGATGGCACAATTGCGTGAGTGAGAAGCACACAAGCATGCACACACATATGCACACACGTTCACACAAGGCAAGAGCAAAGAGAGGAACAATGGAGTTCTTTGTATTACTAAAAAATTCTCTTACAATAGCTCAAAACTCTAAAAAGCTAGCTTCAAAAATGAGCTCTCTAGCTTTTTTTGTAGTTTTCTACTAGCTTTTGGCCCTGTCCAGACCTAGTGTCCATCCTTGTTGAAATCTAGGTTCCAGGGCTTATTTGAGGGCTCAAACGAAGTCTAAAAATTATGAAAATTAGTATGTAGCTAATTCTAATACTCCTCATGGATTGGATGAGACTTTGAATGATATCCAAGTAGATATGTTCATCATTAAGGAGATCCAAGCCGAGATGGGGACCCTTCGTACTTTGATTAATGAAGTAAAAGTGAAGATGGAACAAATTTTAAATACACTTTGTCCAACTTTACCCCTACCTACCCAAATGGGTTCCTTCTCCATTCGACCAAGGAACCCATCCTCTAGTAAAGGACGAGATGCTCCTTTACCAATCCATTGAAACTTATCTTTAAAAACTAAGACTGTTGAAGTAACTATAAATCCTCCTAATGCTTCCATTAGGTCTAGGAGTCTTTCAATCGCAAAAGACTTAAAACCACCTCGATTCTCAAAGGAATATAAAGACCAAAACAATGATACAATCGTGACATTTTTGGAAAAAGGGCAAGAGTTACATGAGTCAAAAACACCTATGAAGCCTATCAAGTCTTAGAAACAAGTTCATCACTTGGACCTAAAGCTTATAAATGATGAATGAGCTTAAAAGAGGCTCAGAGAATCCTTGAAACTTGCATCATGCTAAAACTGGAACACAGCCACTTCATCTTGTCAGGGAAAATAAAACCTTCAGAAGAGGTAAAAGAAAGTTAGGAACTTTCAAAAAAGAAAACTTTAAGACTCCTAGACTTTCACGGCCAAGACTTGACCCTGAGGTTTGGGAGAAAGCAAAAAATGAAAACCTTTGCTTTAACTGCCTAAACCTAGGACATCTTAGTAAGAATTGTACTACAAGGGGGCAACAAAAAGCCACTCATGAGTAGAAAGGGAAAGATAAGGGAGGACTCCACTGAGTCCAACCTTTGAATCTTGAATATATCAATTTTTGGAAAAAAGTTGGAGGTCATTCATGAAGATAGCATGCAACAATGTTGTTTGTCTAATTTAATGTGGGTCCAAAATCAATTTGGACCTCATGACTTAGTCAAACTTCATGCCTACATAAGAGGGGAAAAGGTGAGATTCATGGTAGATGACTTGGCTACCAATAATTTCCTAAACTACTCATTGATGAAGGAATTAAAGTTACCCCAGTAGAAGTCACAACATCAGTATATATATCCATGATGCAATGTCAAGATAAGAAGGTCTGGGATACTATGATTTGTGATATGGAAATATAATTTCAAGGTTATAAAGATGAAGTCACTACAAGGATTATGGGGGCATAGCAATGATTAATGTGACACATTTTCATCGCTATGTGATCGTGCATTTCATCAGAGTGGACATCAAGTGCACACGGTCATCTAAATGATGTTAATCTTGATGTTATTTCCCATGTTTTGATGCTTGTAGCGATGTTCACAAAAGCGTTGCTATGTCAGCATCACTTATGCAACTTAGAAGGGAGCATCACATATGAGATTCTTAATTGCATCGCTTATGCGATGCAGTTGAACATCACTATTGCGACGCTTTGAATGATCACATACACGACACTTTAAAATCACTTATGCAATGGTAGTGTTTGATAAAGATTAAAAAAAATATTGGATCACTCTTCAATCTTTATGTTAAGTGCAACTAATCAAAGATCTCTCCAATGTTTAGATCTGCACTGTGTTTACGAGCTTCACTAATCTCTTTTTGAATCTATCTCTTTTATAATCTGTCTCTTATTGTCTCTCTCTCCTTTCTACCTCTTTCTCTTTCAACTTCTCTCTCTCTCTCTCTCTCTCTCTCTCTCTCTCTCTCTCTCTCTCTCTCCCTCTCTCTCTCTCTCTCTCTCCTTCTTTCTACCTTTTTTCTTTCAATTTCTCTCTCTCTCTCTCTCTCTCTCTCTCTCTCTCTTTCTCCCTCTCTCTCTGCCTCTCTCTTTTGATCTCTCTCTTCCTCTCTCTCTCTCTCTCTATATTAGGTTATTCAAGAAGTTCACCAAGCATAAAATATGGCTAATTATTGTAAGTACAATTTTCATTGTTTTTATATCATTTAAATTGTTTTATTTTCATTAATTAACATACTCACACTTACACATTCATATGCACATATACACATATACATGAACATGCATGCTCACAAATATACACACACATACATATGCACACACACATATACACACACAAACACATACACATGCACATGCACATACACTTACACATACACATACACACACATACACATATGCAAATGCACAAACATATCCACAAACACATAAAAGGACATACATGCATGCATTATTGCATATACTCATACACACATTAACACATAAAATACACATGCATATGCACATTCACATGCATGCACATAGACATGGATGCAAATGGAGATGCATGCTCATACATGCATATATATATATATATATATATATATATACCTATATAGATATATATAGATAGATACACATATGTATGTGTATGTGTGTGTATGTATATATATATATACCTACACATACACATACATATGCACATACATACATATACACACACATACAAATGCACATACATATACACACATATGCACATACATACATTTGTTGGTGCAACACAAGCCTTCACATTTGGCTTGGATATCTATTTTGAAGACTATATATGACGCGAAGACCATAGGAACTTATGCCTATGATTTCTTACCAGGTTATCTATTGTAAAAATATAAATGACCTGGCGCATCATTATGCAATCACGCCGAATTGATTGGAAGTCGTGAAAAGGCGGTTGATTGATCGAGAGAATATCTCAATCAATTTTTTAGGTGAGAAATTTTAGGAGATTGATTTGAATTCTAATTCAAGTCATCACTCAATTCCTATAAAAGCTACGAGGAAAAAATGTCGCGTGTGGCGCTCCAATAACCCCGAAGCATTTCTGTATCAATCACTGAGGTTGTGAGATCTACTCTATAGCCTACACCTCTGAGTACCATTGAGCTATGTTTATGATGCCAGTGGGAATGTACATTTACATGATCTAATACAAATACTTACATTCATTTACTCTGTGATTCTCTGAGTCATTATCTTCAAGTCTGTCAACCTTGAAGAAGTATATCTTAGGATCTACTGAACCAAATCAAGTAATTCAAAGCTTGATAGATTCAGCTCAAAGCATACCACAAACATACAAAGTTTGAAGCAACTTGATTCAGTCAATTTCAAGAAATCAAGAAATTACAATCAAAGTGCTCACAGTTGCAGTTCTTACGGTAAACGAGTAATTTTCCGGTAGAAGAACAAAATAGATCTTGCAGAGTAATGCGAAGCTTTGTATGAGAGATAGCTCACTTTATAGCTAGACATCTCTACTTTTAGCTTATCAATTTTTTCGGTGAAAAAGACATCTATATACTGTACAAAGTCTGACCGAAAAGAGACTGTCTGAACTAGTGAAGTTTTTTTCTTAAACTTCAGAAAAAGTTCTGTTAGTTAAGAGAGTTCATGTGTCACTTCCTTACTTCATGTATGTTCACTTGAAGTAATTATAAACAGAATTGAAGTTCATTCCGGTACAATTCCGGTACAATTACGGTGACAGTACCGTGGCAGTCTGGTGAAATTTCGGTCCAGTGAAATTTCGGTGAATTTTTTAGAAAAGTTAGAGCACAGTCTTATGTTTTCCGCAAGGCTCAATCCTCATCGCATCATCAAGGAGTAGAAACAAAGAAAAAGATCAAAGAGGGCTGGTGCAAAGCAGGATTAGCAGTACCAACTCAATCTTCTGAGTGCTTCCAACCATCACTTCCAACAGTGGTATCAGAGCAAATAAGGTAATCATGGGTGATGGTTTTCCTTCATTCATTGACAAATTGGACAGGAACAATTATCAAGCTTGGTCTCTAAGGATGAAGACCTATCTACAAGGAAGGAGTTTATTTGGATACATATCAGGAGATGAGGAATTGCCCTCATTCAAGACCAGAGGTCTACCTACAAAGGATGAGCATGAGAGACTTAATCAATGGTGTGCTAAAGATGCTTTGGCAAGGTCATATCTTCTAAACTCTATCTCTGATTTTCTTCTACCTCATGTTAGGAACTGTAAGACTTCCCAAGAGACTTGGGAAACCTTGTCAACATACTTTTCATCAAGCACAAGGGCCAGAAAGAATCAGCTATGGATTGAGTTTACAACTCTTAGGAAGCAATCAAAGCAATCAGTTTCAGATTTTGTCACTAGGATCAAAGACATTGCAGATCAACTTGCAAGTGTTGGAGAAGAAATTGAGGAAGAGCAAATAGTCAGACAAGTGATCAATGGACTAAAGGCAGATGACAAGTGGGAGAGCTTTACCACAGCAATGGACTTATACATGGACATCCAAGCACCTGATCTAACAACCCTGATTGGTCAACTCTTCACACATGAAGCAAAGCTTACAAAGAATGGAGAACAATCAAAAGGTAACAACTCCTCTGCCTTATACACTGATAAAAAGGTTAAAGATAAAGGTAAAAACAAGAAGGTTGATGAAGAAGGTTCTACCTCCCAAGCAAACTATGCAGGGAGAGGTAGATCATCTAGAGGTAGGGGCAGAGGAGGCAAGTCAGGTAGGGGGAGACCCTACAATCAATCTCCATGCAATATCTGTGGCTTGTCTAATCATACTACAGATGAATGCTACAAAAATTACAAGAACCAAAGAGGAAGAGGTCACCAAAGAGGAGGATACTCTCAAGGCAGAGGCAGATTCAACCAATCTCAAGGCTACCATGGCTACAACAATAATTATAACAACAACTACAATCACAATGGCAACTATCAAGGTGGATACAGAAATAGGAAAGACTACAACAATTATGCAGAGGAGCAAGATGATTCCCTGTTGATCATGAACATGACATCTAAGTCAGGTATCAATGATGATCACTTATTCTATATTGATTCAGGTTGCTCTAATCATGTAGCTAGAAATGTTGCCTTACTTTCTGATTTGGAAGAACCTAAAGGCAAGCACCAAGTGCAGACAAGTGATGACACTAAGCATTCAGTGGTTAAAGTAGGTAATGTCAAAACAAGTGATGGTAATCAGAATTTGCTAAGCAGAGTATTGTATGTTCCAACAATCACCAAGAACCTAATGAGTGTAGGTCAGATTGTGGAAAAAGGTTTGCAGGTCAGATTCACTCAACATGGTGCATATGTGGAGGATCCAAGACATGGATTCAGAAGGATAGCCAAGGGAGAGAAATCAGGTAGATTGTTTACCTTTGAACTTGAAGACACTAAGAGTATTGCTTTGTACAACTATAAGGATCAAACGCTATCGGAATTGGAAATATGGCACAAGAGGTTAGGTCACATTGGTGAAAGAACCTTAAAGCAAATGTGCAGGGATCAATGTGTACTTGGGATACCTAATATATCCAAGCAACACATGATATACAAGTGTGGGGCTTGTCAATTCGGTAAGTCACACAGGTTGCCTTATACCAAGAAAGGTTTCATGCATAAAGATTATCTAGAATTAGTGCATACAGATGTTTGGGGACCTAGCAAGGAACCATCCATATCTGGATCGAGGTACTATGTGTCCTTCATTGATGACTATAGCAGGTGGACTGTCTTATACTACATGAAACATAAAGATGAAGTGTTTAATTGTTTCAAAAAGTATCTTGCACTGGTTGAAAACCAAACAGGAAGAAACTTGAAGAAGCTAAGGTCAGATGGAGGAGGAGAATACTTCTCAAACGAGTTTGAAGACTTCTTGCAGGAAAGAGGCATCAAAAGGGAGATTACTACAAGGTACTCACCTGAACAAAATGGGGTAGCTGAAAGAAGGAATAGACTCATTGTAGAAACAGCGAGGTCTATGCTTAATGAAAAGAAGTTGCCAAATTATCTTTGGGCAGAGAGTGTATCTACTGCCACGTATTTAATTAACAGGTTGCCATCAAAGACACTTGATGGGATGACACCCTATGAGGCTTGGCATGGTAAGAGACCATCTCTGGATCATTGCAAAATCTTTGGGTGTGTTGCATATGTGCATATTCCCTCACAGGTAAGGGGAAAGCTAGACCCTAAAGCTGAAAAATGTATTTTCATCGGTTATGACTTGAACCAGAAAGGGTACAGATTCTACAACCCTTCAAACAAAGGTTTCAAGGTAAGCAGAGATGTTATCTTTGATGAGAATGACTCATGGTATGAGAATGAGTGCAGGAAGGTTAGTCTACCTTATGACATAGAAGAAGACTTCCCAAAACCTACCAAGGAGGAACCAGTCCAGAAAGAAGACTCAAGTTCAGATGATGATGTTACAATAGATCTTGAGGAGTTCAAGGCTTGGAAATCCAAAGGGAAGATGAAGATGAAGAAGCTAGAGAATATACCAGAATCCTCAACTCAAGCAATGAGGAGATCTCAGAGAGATAGTAAGAAGCCTATCAGATATGGGTATGATACTTCTCTTGTAACTAAGCATTCTGTATACCTTGCAAAGGATCTATTGAATGAAGAACCAGGTTCATTTGAAGAAGCAATCACTAAACCAGAATGGAAGGAAGCAATGGATGAAGAAATGCAGGCTCTCAAAGAGAGTGATACTTGGGACTTGGTACCCAAGAAGGACTCCATAAAGGTGATAGGATCCAGATGGATCTACAAACTCAAAAGGAATTCAGATGGTACAATAAACAGGTATAAAGCTAGGTTGGTAGCCAAGGGTTTTGCACAAACCCAAGGCGTTGATTATGAGGAGACATTTTCTCCGGTGGCTAAGATGCCAACTATCAGAGTTATGGTGAGTGTAGTTGCATCCAAGAACTGGAACATGTACCAATTGGATGTAAAGAATGCATTCTTGAATGGATGGATATCTGAAGAAGTCTACATGTCACAACCACCTGGCTATGAAGAACCTAATAAGGTAAATCATGTTTGTAAGTTGAAGAAGGCTCTGTATGGTTTAAAGCAGGCACCTAGAGCATGGAATTACAGGTTGACAACATATCTCCAAGATCAAGGATTTGTGATGAGTAAAGCTGACACTTCTCTGTTCATAAAGAGGAGTAGTACAGAAGTAATATATTTATGTGTCTATGTTGATGACATCATTATTACAGGAAATGATGTTCAGGGAATAAGACACATCAAAGGACAGATGATGAAGGAATTCAAGATCAATGATCTTGGATTATTGAAATACTTCCTAGGACTTGAATTGATCTATACAAGTTCAGATATCTATATTACTCAGAAGAAGTACATACAGGACATGGTCAAGAAGTTTAATTTGCAGGAAGCTAAAGTCTCAAGCATTCCTATGGAGGTCAACCACAAACTCAGTGCACATGAAGGAGAAGAACTCAAAGATATTACAGGTTACCAAAGTTTGGTAGGTAGTCTAAATTATGCTACCTTAACCAGGATTGATATATCATATGGTGTTAGTGTACTTAGCCAATTTATGCATAAACCAAGAATACCACATTTGGAGGCAGCAAAGAAGATAGTAAAGTACCTAAAGGGAACACAAAATCATGGTTTGTACTTTCCTTATACATCAGACATTGATATTAAAGTGTATTCAGACGCAGATTGGGCAGGTTGCAAGGATGACAGGAGGAGTACATCTGGTTACATATGTTTTGCAGGTGATAAACCAATTTCTTGGTCAGCCAAGAAACAACCCACAGTAGCTTTGTCATCTACTGAGGCAGAGTACAGAGGACTAGCAAATGCCACTCAAGAAGCTATCTGGTTGAAGCTTTTGTATACAGAGCTAGGCTTATACACAAGGCCTCCAGTTATCTTTGGAGATAATACAAGTTCTCTTCACCTTGCAGCTAATCCAATATATCATGCTAGAACTAAACACATAGAGGTTCACTACCACTATGTGAGGGAGAAGTTACTTAGCAAAGAAATTCAATTATCATATGTGTCTACTAATATACAATGTGCAGATTTGCTTACTAAAGCTCTGGATGGAAGCAAGCTATGCAGATTTAAATCCATGATTGGATTGCAGGAAATAATTGAAGACTAAAGATGAAAACTTGAGCCAAAGTGTTTGGCTTGAGGGGGAGCTGTTGGTGCAACACAAGCCTTCACATTTGGCTTGGATATCTATTTTGAAGACTATATATGACGCGAAGACCATAGGAACGTATGCCTATGATTTCTTACCAGGTTATCTATTGTAAAAATATAAATGACCTGGCGCATCATTATGCAATCACGCCGAATTGATTGGAAGTCGTGAAAAGGCGGTTGATTGATCGAGAGAATATCTCAATCAATTTTTTAGGTGAGAAATTTTAGGAGATTGATTTGAATTCTAATTCAAGTCATCACTCAATTCCTATAAAAGCTACGAGGAAAAAATGTCGCGTGTGGCGCTCCAATAACCCCGAAGCATTTCTGTATCAATCACTGAGGTTGTGAGATCTACTCTATAGCCTACACCTCTGAGTACCATTGAGCTATGTTTATGATGCCAGTGGGAATGTACATTTACATGATCTAATACAAATACTTACATTCATTTACTCTGTGATTCTCTGAGTCATTATCTTCAAGTCTGTCAACCTTGAAGAAGTATATCTTAGGATCTACTGAACCAAATCAAGTAATTCAAAGCTTGATAGATTCAGCTCAAAGCATACCGCAAACATAGAAAGTTTGAAGCAACTTGATTCAGTCAATTTCAAGAAATCAAGAAATTACAGTCAAAGTGCTCACAGTTGCAGTTCTTACGGTAAACGAGTAATTTTCCGGTAGAAGAACAAAATAGATCTTGCAGAGTAATGCGAAGCTTTGTATGAGAGATAGCTCACTTTATAGCTAGACATCTCTACTTTTAGCTTATCAATTTTTTCGGTGAAAAAGACATCTATATACTGTACAAAGTCTGACCGAAAAGAGACTGTCTGAACTAGTGAAGTTTTTTTCTTAAACTTCAGAAAAAGTTCTGTTAGTTAAGAGAGTTCATGTGTCACTTCCTTACTTCATGTATGTTCACTTGAAGTAGTTATAAACAGAATTGAAGTTCATTCCGGTACAATTCCGGTACAATTACGGTGACAGTACAGTGGCAGTCTGGTGAAATTTCGGTCCAGTGAAATTTCGGTGAATTTTTTAGAAAAGTTAGAGCACAGTCTTATGTTTTCCGCAAGGCTCAATCCTCATCGCATCATCAAGGAGTAGAAACAAAGAAAAAGATCAAAGAGGGCTGGTGCAAAGCAGGATTAGCAGTACCAACTCAATCTTCTGAGTGCTTCCAACCATCACTTCCAACAACATTTACACACACACACATACACACATACACACATACACACATACACACATACACACATACACATACACTTACACATACACATGCACATACATATACACACACATACACATGCACATATACACACATATGCACATACACTTACACACACATGCACATACATACATATACACACTCATACACATAGACACACATACACATGCATATATACCTACACATACACATACACACACATACATACACATACACATTCAAAACATAACTAAAATGAGAAAATATATAGATATAAAAATAATATGTATATCAATGTAGAATATATATCAATGCAATATATCAGTCATCATGATCATCCTCATCCACATCATCCTGTAGTACTCATCATCATGATCCATCATCATGATCATCCTCATCATCATGAATCTGCATGATCTGATGCATTTGTAGTATCATCATGGGTAGAATTGTGAGCACTCTGTGACGATCAAGATCATCCCACCTATGTGTGTCTCTCCACCTCATCCATATCTACCTCTCCATAATACTCTTATATTACATATAACAAACATAAATAACTAAAACATAAAAGACATCAATAAAAATAAAATAATTATATGAAACTTAATAATACTCACAAAAGCATTTGATGATCTTGTATGTACTCACTCAGATGTCGCTATCCATTATGTGTAGCAAAATTGATTTCCTTTTTCGTATGATATCAACCATAATCCTTTCATTGCATTGAAACAAATAGAAAAGATTAATGATTAGTGTTTTAACTAAAAAAAAATTAGTTTCAATAATACATATACTTACACATGTCCCCACACATATAGATACACACACATACATAATAATTACATGCACACATACACATACACACACATACACCCACATATACATACATACATAGGAAAGTCATCCATTTATAGTTTTGTATGTGTGTTGTGAATGTGTATTTTTGTATATGTGAATATGTGTGTATGTGTAAATGTGTACATGTGAATATGTATGTATGTAAATAATTAGATTATTAATATCTAGTACCTTTATTTTCTACACAATTAGATTTTGATCAATCAAAGGGAACTCCACCACTATCTCCTAATCATGCAAGGACTACTTATTGTAAGTATATCAAACTTTTAATTCTAATATTTGATAGATATATACATGATTGATATATGTTTTTTTATTGTTATATTATAATTAGATTCTGATCAATCAAAGGGTACTCCACCAACTCCTATCCATGCAATGACTTCACATATGTCCTCCAATAGGAATTATGATGATTTTTACTACCAAGAGCATATTATATGTTGGTGTAATTTTTGCTATGGCACATATCAAAGACCACGATTGGAATGCATTGAACTTGAGGTATAGTATGGTAGTTTAGACCATGCATCACTACCTGATCAAACAAGATCGAGCTTGGGTATGCATTGATTCTATAAATTAATGTCATTATTTTATTTGAAATCATATACAAAATCAAATTATACTTAATATACATGAATATTTGCTCGATGATGATGATGATTCTCCTACTAAAATGCTAATATACCTTGTACATGTCACCGACTTGCCATTCATCAATTACAAGCACAGGTTTCTTGAAATCCTCTACCTCTTGGTTTATTGACTGAAATGCCTGAAGATTATCCATTTCCAACTCGTGATGTACAAACATATGGTAGAAGAAGATATGGAGGATGGAATAGAGGACCACTTCCTTTAGATGGAGAGTTTTTTAACTTTTGGGGTAATCGGTATATGATTGCTCCCTCCATTATTACTGGTACTAGTCATGGTTTCTTTATTGTAGAGGATTTGTAAGTGCAACCAAACTCTGAAATCACTTTTATGTCATTTTGTGGTCCTATATACGGATGGGAAAATTGGCATTGACTTACAGGTTATGTTCAGAACATGACTACTTATGGATTATGTATGAATGCAACTTCTCTTGCTAGTAGAGGGATTATGCATGCACAAAATGAAAGATTATATACTGATGGAAGATGCATGGAAATATAGCAAGTTTAATAAATAGTAGTCGAGAGCATAATAGTTCAATGACTAATACATGAGTAGAAATGTAGGAAAAACACATAGTTGTCAATGCTATTACTTCAATACATGTTGGTGATGAATTATTAGTAAATATGGAAGGTGTAGACCTACAAGAGCACCTTTTAGCTAGAGAGCAATGAAAAATTTCTGTCCACCTATCTTGTGTTGCATTGAAAACTCTAACTAATTGAAACCTTTTCAAATTAGCTTACATATTTAACTTTATGTTTAAAGTTTACTTTTCATTCATTTATGGAATACTAATGATTTTTCTTCATGTGTGTAGATCCCAATGTATGATATTGATGATCTTCCACCACACCATTTAGAGTTGCCTTTAAGACCTCATTTATCAGAAGCATCCATAAATATGCAAGCTTGAAAGACCTATATTCAAAAGAAGACAAAGTACAAGATTTTTGCAATAATGATGAAGATGATGGCATGGAAAATTTTATTGAGGATTGGTATCAAAATGACAGTGAAAGCATTGATATTTCTAAAAATGAGAAATATCTTCGAGAAGAATGTCTAAAGCATATATATGAAGGAAGTCGCTCGACATGACTAAGTGCAAGCTTACCTATTCTCCATCTTCAAAATCATTTTGGATGTATTAATCTATCTGTTTTGGCACTAATAAGGTATAATTTTTAAAATTATATATATATATATATATATATATATATATATATATATATATATATATATATATATATATATATATATATATATATATATATATATATATATATATATATATATGTGTGTGTGTGTGTGTATAGCTTACTTATTTATTTATTTATTTTTTTCATCATATCACCCTTTTTCATAAACTTATGGGTTACTATTTGAAAAGTTTTTACCAAGCAAGAATATTCTTTCTACATCCCATGATGAAATGAAGAAGATAATCAACAATCTTGATATAGATTATCAGTGTATACATGTATGTTCTAATGATTCTCTTTTATATAGAGGTGAATATGCAGACTCTTTGACATGTCCAAAATGTCAATCTGCTCAATATAAAGGTGAAGAGGTTAAAATCCCAAAAAGGGTACATTTTCCATTGGCTCCACGAATTAAACATATGTTTCAAAGCCATGAATTATCAAAGCTTTTGACATGGGGATTTGATCATAAAAGTACTGATGAAGTAATGAGAATTCCAAGAGATAGTGCATCTTTTCAACATATTGATTCCAGATGGCTTGTTTTGCACAAGAGCCACACAATCTAAAGTTAGGATTTGCATGAGATGGGGCTAATCCGTTTTCGATGAAATCTAGTAAGTGGTCAACGTGGCTAGTGGTAGTCATCAACTACAATCTCCTACCATATGTTAGCATTAAAAAGGAAAATTTAATGCTTTCACTTTTGATCCTAGGAAAAAGACAAGTTAAGGACATTAATATATATCTTGCTCCTCTCATTCACGACCTCCAAGAGTTATGTAGAGGTATTGATGTCATTGATGTACCAAAAAGCATTAATCAAAGATACATTATGGTTCATGGAATTGTGGTTTGGAGTAAACAGGATTTTCCAAGATATGGTGTCTGTTCAGGTAATGATGCAATTTTTTTATTTAATATTTATACAATTGTATGTGAGTTAATCTAATTATATTTTATAGTTTTCATGATGCAAGAATATCTACTAATGGATATAAGGCTTGTCCTTATTGTGGTGATTGGTTGAAATCACTTTATAGTAAGAATCTCAATAAAAATATTTATCTTCAACATTGATGGTTCTTGCTTGTATGATCATCAATTAAGATGCAAAAGAGAAGCGATACATTTTAATGGAAAGATTGAAACAGGTTAGTGTCCAAAATCAATAACACCTATGGATTGGTATCCGAAATGGGAATATGGGCCTCTTATAGATTCACAATCTAAAATCTTCAGTGATAATGAAGATTATGAGAATGTGAAGATTAGAGCTAAAGAAAAATTGGTGCTAGCAGAGAATATGTCAATATGGTATTCTTTGGAGTATTGGAGAGAGTTAAAGCTTTGTCATCTTCTTAATCCTATGCATATATTCAAGAATATTGGTTATTCATTATGGCAACATCTTCTTGGATTAAAAGACACAATAGCATCAAGAAATGATTTAAAGGATCAAAACTCAAAACCAAATTTATGACCAATTTTTTATAGAAATTGATAGGAAGCAACTTATGCACCTTTTTGATAGTAATGAGAATACAAATATATCTTCTTTCACAGATTGGATATATACTTGTATGCAATGAGCCAATGCAAATAATGAATGAATCTCAGATGAACAGAGGGATTTAATGATAGGTTGTGAAAGAAAGGTAATTTTATTTCAATAATATTCTATTTTTTCACATATATGTATATTAGTTTCTCTTTAATAATTTGATTTTTATTGCAAACTTGAATGTTCACTAATATGTGGGCTTTTGGATAGTATATTAGAATTGAAATGATTGATTCTTTATGCAAAGCAAAGGATTCTAGCATCGTTGCTTCTTTCAAGTAACTATCACGTGCTAGCTCAAAGGATACGAACCTTATAGATAGCAAACTCAGCTACGTAGGAACCATTGTTGGTATCTACGAAATATAGTTTCATATATTCAAACAAGTAAAAAAAAATAAAAAAAATATGATATAGTTTATATTTAATTTTATATTTGGATAGGTTATTTTGAAGACTGATTGGCTTTGAGCTGAGTATAATGTTAGTAATTCCACATTGAGAAGGGAATTATCTGGGTTTGAGCAATTGATTATTTGAAAAAAAAATATTTAACCAGAAAACCATATATTCTTCCTAGGCATATTGAATAAGCATTTTTTTTATAAAAACCGTGATGCTCGTCCTTAGTGGCAAGTCATTCATGTTCAACCTAGAGGTCAATCATTGTTTGAAGAGTTCATTGTGACAAAGATTGAAGAAATTCATGTTGATGATTCATCATCAGATATTGATATATTGGCATCTCAAAGAGAAATTAGAATCGTTGTACATGACAATGATAACAATCTACTTGATGAAAATGATAATACTCTATGTGCTGATTCTATTGATGATGAAGAGAAATTACCAAAAATTGATATTATTCCATCAATAGATGATGTCATCTATGAGAACACACATTTAACAATAGAAGAAATAATAGAAATCAATAAGGATAATGAAGATGAGATTATATTGATGTCTTATCAAAATGATGGTAATAATGAGAACACATGAGTAGATGAGATAGTAGATCCTACTCTAGTTATCGATCCTTAACTTGAATCATTTGAATGGGTATAAAACAATAGGTTTTCCTTTACTCAACTAGAATATAGATTAATCCCACCACAGAGATGAAAACATGTTCTTTTAAATTAGAACATGAAGCTCGTGGGTATGCCTAAAATTTTCTATATAGCTTTGTTTTCGAGGATGAAATTTCTCTCATGTATATATGCAAATGTGTGTGTATATATATGTGTGTGTATTCATGTGTGTTATATCTATACATGTGTTAGTATGCACATATGTGTGTTTCATGTGTATGTATGTGTGTGCATGTGTGTGACATATGTATGCATATGTTAGTATGCACACGTGTATGTATGTATGCATGTGCATTTGTGTGATATATGCAAGTGTGTTTATAATTGTGTATGCATATATATGTATACATGTGTGCATCTAGGCATGTATGTGTGATGTGTATGTATCTACATGTATGTTTTATATATATGTATGTGTATGTACATGATGTGTATGTATCATTATATATAGTATGGTCCTCGTTGATTCAAGTAGCTATATATGGAGGCATAAGGTTGGGAGGAGAGACATCTCTCTAGTATGTGGTGGGAGGACAAGATGCAATGTGTATATATACTTCAACCATATGGAAAACACATAAGATTACGAAAGTACAAAAAATGTATGGTTGAAAATACCATACGTGCATGTGTGTGCGTGTAAGGTTGGTTCTTGACCCATTGGGAACCCCCTTTCTTGACCTTACGTAACTATACTTGACCACCACGTCAGATAAAATTTCTTGACTATGCTTTTTTTTTCAAGGCTCAAGTCGATTTATTGTGTATATATATATATATATCTGTGTGCTTATATATATATACACACACATATATATATATATATATATATATATATATATATATATATATATATATATATATATATATATATATATATATACATATATATATATATATATATATATATATGTATATATATATATGTATATATATATATATATATATATATATATATATATATATATATATATATATATATGTGTGTGTGTATATATATGTGTGTGTGTGTGTGTAAATATGTGTGTAAATATATATATATATATATATATATATATATATATATATATATATATATATATATATATATATATATATATATATATATATATATATATATGTGTGTGTGTGTGTGTGTGTGTGTGTGTGTGTGTGTGTGTGTGCACGTGTGTATGTATGTATGTATATATGCACATAAATATAACAAATAAAAGCAATGCATACCGTGCATTATCATGACGATGAGCCATAAGTATTCACATCTCTTTCAAACGCCACTTATGAGACCACCCAATGCCAAATTATGTCTCCAATGAACTAAGTACATAATTTTTATCTCTCTCATCAAACTCACTACAAAAGAAAAAAAGATCATATAAGTAAAACATAAAATATTTATCTCAATTTATATATAAAACTTATATTTTCTTCCATTTCAAGTGAACGAAACGCAAAAGGAGTCACATAAAGCTCTCATTCTTCTTTTAAACTTCAACCCATGCCTTATGTATAATATACTCCCCTCAAGGTCTATGTCACACTCTAGCCCTAGGCTAACTATGCATGTCCTCATAAGCACCTCTACTATGCTCTCACAAGCTAGAGGTGGTATAGTGTCATGATAATAAATAGATAAAAATGAATAAAAACATGTGTTACAATATCATTAAAAATATTAACTTATGAAAACAAACATACCTATGGCCAAATAAGTCTCTTCCTGCAAATGGAGCTACAAAGGAGCCTTCCTCTGGCCACTGGGTAAGCACTCTATGGCAAAGTCTAATTCCTCGTCAGACATGTGTGCATACTCATGCATGAAAGCCCCTAAGGAATCAGGAAAAACTTTCACTCTCATAAGATTCTTTATGAGAGTAAGTTTCACCTTTCTCTATCTACTGTGATCCATAATATTTGTACATATAAAACAAAATGGATATATATATATATATATATATATATATATATATATATATATATATATATATTTGTGTGTGTGTGTATGCATGTATATATATATATATATATATATATATATATATATATATATATATATATATATATATATATATATATGTGTGTGTGTGTGTGTGTGTGTGTGTGCATGTGTGTGTGTGTGTATGTACATGTATGTGTGTATGTATGTATATGTGTATGCATATGTATGTGTATATGCATGTGTATGTGTGTATGTATGTGTATGTGAATTTTTATTTAACGGCATGTAGACAGACTCTTCTTGATATAACCATTGCTTACTCTTTGCTTTTGGAGATCGAAGTTTCTTGCTATCATTTCATGAAAAGCTCCATGCTGCATCGTTTCATGATTATGCTTGGGGTTAACTGGAGAAAATACGTGAGCACTCAAGGGCTTTGTGTGCAGAACAAGAGGAGGAAGGAGGAGATGGAGGGAGAGAGAAGAGAGGAGAGAGGTGCACATATGCGTGGGAGCCTCGAAACCCACATAATGATCTCTCTTGAGGCAATTCTCTATATATGATGTATAGATATGAATATGGGGTAAGGTCACATGACCCTTACATCCCCAACAATCTCCCACTTAAGGGTCAATATGACCATAAGTGGTAAAATATATAAAGAATGATGTAGGACTATACACTAGTGTACAAGAAGAGTCCGGATCTCAACCCATACGGATCAACCTATACCAACTGCCTCAAACAAGGTGTATCCATGCACCTCAAACTGCTCTAGACTCATATCGATAAGAGTCGAGCTCACATCTGACTGATGCAAGAACTGATGAAGCTCCTGCAAAGCTCCCACTTGCTCTATGCCTGTGTCAATCATCGAAGGACTGACAACTCCAAGTGCAAATGCTCCAATAGCAACTGCAATTTCTGGTCTCGAGCATAAGAACTCCTACATCAGACTCCCAAATGCTGATGAAACATGTGCTATCCTAGCTAACCTAAGTATGTTAGCCATGCCTATATCCAAGGCATCCAAAGCACCATCATCAAGACCAACATGTCCTGACATATCTGTGTCAACATCTGGCATGAGCGAATCCAAGAATGACTGCATGATCACTGACTCATCAACATCTAAATCAATCATCCTATCAACCAAGGATGTCTTGATTTGTGCATCCTGAGAGCTAGTATGCTCTAGCATACACTGTGTATCATAAGAGCTATCCTGCTCTACCACACCAAGTGTATCATCATGCTCCACATGAGCTAACTGCACAACATCAACACCAAGGTCAAAGTGATGATCACACTCTAAATAAGTACCATCACAATGCTCTACATGAGCATCCCAATCATGCTCTAAAGCATCCAAGTGATCATCCAAAGTGTGCTCTATAAGAGCATCCATATGATCAATAAAAGAATGTTGTATATAAGCATCATGAGCATCCAAAACATGCTCTACATGTGCATCCATCTGAGCATCTGAATCCTGCCATACATGTGCATCATGAATGTCAATAGACCTATGTGTAGGTAGAAAAAATGAGACATGACAAGTCTCACATCGCACATAAGGCTGAACTCCCACTTAGACGAGACTATCTCTCACATGAACTACCTGTAGTGGATACCTGTGCCCAATCCTAGCATCTCTGATAAGCGTAAGCTGTCCCAACTGCAACTAAAAATCATGCTTACCAAGGAATGCATAACATCTTCTCTCCTGTAACTGTGTAACTGAAATCAAGCTCATAGGGAATGAAGGCACATAGTGTACATGTCTGAGTATAAGTGATGCTCCACTAGGTAGCATAAGGCATACGTCTCCTACACCCTCAATGTCATATGTCCTACCATCAGGCAAGTGCACACATCCATGACTCTCACTTGAGAATCGACAAAACCACTCACGATGTGTTGTAACATGAAAACTGGCTAATGCATCAAGCAACCAAGCCATATGTGTGCTATTCAATGAACAAGACGAATCTTGAGATGAACCATAGAAGAAAGGTATATCACCATCACTGGCATAATGAACTGCCATAGACTCTCAAAACCATAGAGTTTTTGAGGTTTGCACTTTGATTTCATCCTAAGGAGTGATGAAAATCAGAGAAGTGATTAAAACCTTAGCATCACTTGAACTTTGATATTCAATAGATGGATGTTAGGTTTTAGAGGATTAGAGAGTTATTCTTGATTTTGTAAGCTAATTGTAGCTTAATAAGAAACCTTAGTCAAAGTAATCTTTAGGAATTGGGATACTTCTTAAACATATGCCAATAAAGGAAATAGTCTGGTTAACTATTTCAGTGGTTAAAAAGGAATATCTTTTGGACAAGCTATTTTTAAAGCTTTGACTCCTGTCGAAAAGTCAAGAATTTCTTTTAAAGATCATTTCAGTAAAACAAAAGATTCCAAGATGAATTATTTGCTTAGTATTACTTGATTCCTTGGAAGGAATTGAAAGTTCTTGAAAGAAAAAAAATCTCCCTAGATGTGAGGATGGAATCTTTCAAGTAAATAACAAGTAGTTTCCTAGAAGTTCCAAACCGTCGATAGTGGTACTTAAGTCCAAAGATTGATATAACCTAAAGGTATATCAAAGATTCTTAGCTTTGGAATATGAGAAGCATTAGCAATCTCTAAAATCCCATGGGTAAGCAAACAAGCTTTTGATAGTTGAAAGAGATCTTAATAATAAAGACTAAGTCTTTATTCTTGTCGCAAGGTCAACTATACTGATCAAGCTTGGCTATGATTGTCCAAAAAACTTGCGATTGGAACTACTCTTATGGTTTCCCAAGTACTAGTAATAAAATTGTTTTTGGGAATTATTCACTCAGGTTCCATTTATCCAATGGAAAAGTGTGAAAAGAGTAAGTTGTTCCAAGTCTGAGCAGAGTGAAGAAATTCCAAGAATGTAGTCTGTAACCATGAAGATGGTACTTAAGTCTATGGAAGGTAAAACAAAATGTTTGCCTATCTTAAAAGGGATTTTGGTACAATCCAAAAAGCATGAGCGGATGCTTAGACTTAAGTAGTAGAGAGATTCCTATAAAGTCCCGGCCAAGGTAGGTACCTAAAGCATCAGTAAGAAAGTTATCTAAAGATAAGAAGTCGATAGCTCTTATCACTACAAATTGGTCAAGAATAAACCAATTGAACTTGAATCTGTGAAAATTCAAGTACTTGGAATTTTGATTGATTTTCATTTGAAAACCCTAGCAAAGGACAATGGATATTCTATCAAGAAGTTTTCAAGTTTCCAAGGCAAAGCACATGATTGTAAGATGATCATGTGAAGGAATTAAAACCTAGAATATCAAGTTAGAGTTAATGCCTAAAAATTCAAAATTCTTTTAAAGAATTGAAGGGAGAAGGTACTCTATCAAGGTATGTTTTGACTTTAGGATAAGTAATCACTCACACATCAATGTGAATATAAAATAGGGTGACATGGGACACTAGATTTTATACTCAGATTGATGTAGGAAAGATGGTATTGGACATCGGACCATGGATGATAATTATCTTTTAGTCATAGAATGAATCTTCAAGTTATATTTGATCCTCAAGGGAATTAAAAACTTCAAGGAAGAAGTTTAAGTTCAAGGAGGATAATAAAATGATCTCAAGATACTTCAAGATCAAGGAAGAGGAAGACATGAAGTAAGTAACTTCCAAGATCTTCCTTTTCAAATAAAGCACATACTTGTTCTTATTTGAATTATGGAGCACTTCAAGACAAAGTGTTAATTGTTACCATTAGTGTCCATGTGAAAGGCCAAATGGCCACTGGACACTTCTTTGTATATGTTCTTTAATAAAACATATAGTGCCCTGGTCAGCCATAGACTGTGAGTTCGACCGCATTTGTAAAACCTAAGAAGTCTCTCTTCGTGCTCCCTGTGTACTGTGTTTTCTGCGTATTCTGTAGTCTCTATGTGAAGTACCGTCTGCGGTCGTAGGAGCTCAAATTTCCACTCTGAGGATATTGGTGTGGATCTTGCGAGAAGGAGAGTGCATTGTGGTGCATTGCCAATGAAATACTTCACTGGTATCAGAGCAGTTCGACGCAAAAGCCCTGTTCCTTTTGTGCAAGCGAAGCGAGCACCCCCCCCTCGGCTTTCTCCAAGGCTTACGACTAAGGCGGCGATCAAGGCATAGACCTTGGCATAGCTTGTCATCTGACTCACCAAAGTCACCATTGGCACCATTGCCTATGTGCAAGGGAGAACCTCAAAGATCAAGGAATATAGAGGTTCCCGGTACTTCCCAGGAGGTCACCCATCCCAGTACTGTTCCCCCCAGAGCTCGCTTAACCATGGCAATCTCTTTCCACTAAGGTACACTCTTTTGGTGTCCGAAGAAGGGGAAAGACTAACGTTGACATTACCTTGAACATGTTTTGGTCCCCAAAGCTTCATTCTTTGCTTTCAAAGCCTATTTTTGAAGCATTTTTGGGGTGTCTTTTGGATCTATTTTGGAGTACTTCCGCACATAGTTCTCTTCACACAAGTCCAAGAACATCAAGAAGAGTATTCTATGTACTTCTTCGACAATAAATATCAACCTTTGGGGCTCTATTTTCAGCCACACTCGTAAACTACAGGTTTCTTGAAAGGTTTCAATTTTGGTGGGAGCAGTTGCTACAAATTTATGCAGGTTTTTTTAGCCTAAAATATCATAGTTGACAGACACTTGTAGGTGTTATTGGCTAGTTTTTGGGCTCTGCATTCAGCCTTTTAGTGTCATTTTACTGCATATATTGAGCACATACACACCATGTATGCTTCTGTGGATACTGCTTATGTAAGCCCATGTGGTCATTGATATAGCGGTTACGTTCTTTGCATAAAGCCTTTTACGTTTGATAAAGGGGGTCATGGTGAGATTTTCTTAACTAGAAGACACCCAGATGTCGAGGTCTCTTTGGTGATGCAAGTGGAAGACTTACCCAGCCTCGCCATAGGAGATGTATGATAGTTGTTCATAAGTGCTCGATAAGCCTAGTTGGCTTCTATTGGGTAGATTATATGCAGTGGAGTCAGTCATTCACTATGTAGGAAAACATGTCAATACTTGCACTTTTATGATATTCTGACACTAGTCATACCCTCATTTTGCGAAGGATTCTTTCACAACATTTTTCCAGATTTTTGGTTTTGTCAACTATCTAGTGGTCGATTCACTCCTTGATACACTTATTCATTGGTGTTCAAACTTTTCTAGCTCCATTATCATTCTATTCAGTTCTCTACCATCATGGCGTCAGAGGTCTCAGGCACATCCGGTGGATCAGGGTCTAGTGCTAGTGTTCTGAGGATGAGCTATAACTTGCAGGGCAAAGACCATTTTGAGATCCGAAAATTTGATGGCACAAACTTTGCTCTATGGAAGAATCAAATTAAAGATGTGATGATTCAAAGGAGGCAATGGAAGCCAGTAAATGGAATTTCAAAGAAGCGTGCTGACATGGATGAAGATAATTGGCATGAGTTAGATGAAATGGCCAGGTCTACCATTCGCTAGCACCTGGCAGATAATGTTTGCTTTATAGTATTAGACTATGAAAGTGCAGGGGAGCTTTGGAAGAAGTTATGCAATACATATGAAAAAGAGACGGCATCAAATAAAGTCTATCTGATGAGAACATTATATGAACTTCATATGAAGGACACAGATAGTGTTGCTACTCATCTAAATGAGTTTGATACTATATTCTCTCAGTTACAGGCTCCAAAATGGATATGGATAATAAAATGAAAGCAGTATTGCTGTTATGCACCTTGCCATCATCATGGGATACATTTTGCACAGCTATTAGCAATAGTGCACCTGGTGGTAAACTCGTCTATGATGACATATGTGGAGCACTCTTTAGTGAGGAGATTCGTAGAAAATCTATGGTTGGCACTCAGAGGAGATGCATATAATGTTTGTGATTCTTACCAAGGAAAGAATCAACAATGTGGCAAGAGCAAGAACAAGGAAAAGAATGGTCAACTGAATAAGAGTAGAAGTAAATCAAGGAAGAGGGATATCAAATGCCATTATTGTCATAAGAAAGGACACGTGAAGAAAGATTGTTATGCATTAAAGAATGCTAAAGGTAACGGACAGAATGTTGATGGGCATGTTAAATAGTTACCTGCACCATCTACTTTGACTGTGAAGATTCAAGAAATTAATGCTATTTCTCATGATGCCGATGTGTTGACACTTGATAGTACTATGCCAACTGAGGCTCTTATGGCTGATTCTCTTTCCCACACCTGGCTACTAGATTCTGGTGCTTCTTTCCATGTGATACCACACAGAGAATGGTTCTCTAATTATGCAGCAAAGTCTCTTGGTACCTTGAGACTTGGTGACTCTTACCAGTGTCATGTTGTGGGGATTGGAGATGTGGTTGTGCAGTTCATTGATGCTTCAACATTTGCTATGCATAATGTATGCCATGTACCTCACTTATCACATAGTTTGATGTCAGTTGGTCAACTTGATGACCTTGGTTACAAGGTGGTCTTCTATGCTCAGTCCTTTTGCATAACAAAGGGCAATATGGTTATTGCAAAAGGAAGCAAAGTTGGCTCACTTTATCCTTTATTTCTATCATAGAAAGAACATTTGTTAGTTGTTATTGAATAGCCTATGGCTTGTATTTGGCATGGTCGTTTGGGCCATATATCTTGTAGTGGAATTGAAAATATTTCTCGTTCTTGCTACTTACCTATGTTATCTTTCTCTGATTTTTCATTTTGTGAGCATTGTCAATATGGAAAGCAAACTAGAAATGTGCATAGAACGCACATTGACTCTTCAATTCAGCTTGTAGATCTTTTTCATACAGATGTGTGTGGTCCTATGCCGACTAGGGACCTAGGTGGTTCTCTTTACTTTGTCACTTTCATAGATGATGCTCCTAGAAAATTTTGGGTATATCCTATCAAATCGAAGGATGAGGTATTCCCTACTTTCAAAAAATGGCTTGCTTCAGTTGAGAATAAAAAAGGAACTAAGCTTAAGGCTTTACGTTCAGATAACGGAGGTGAGTATACCTCACATGAATTCAACCTTTTTTGTCAGTCTAGAGAGATTCGTAGAGAGTTTACAGCTCCTTATACCCCAGTACAGAATGGTGTAGCTGCAAGGATGAATAGAACTATTCAAGATAGAGTAGTCTCTATGTTGCATCATGCAAACCTCTCACAAGGTTTTTGGGCAGAAGCAGTATTGACTGCAGTTCATGTGATTAACCTTTCACCTAGTACTGCCAAAGGTTTGAAAGTGGCACAAGAGTTATGGATAGGGAAGCCACCATATTATGATCATCTTCGAGTTTTTGGGTGTGAAGCATATGTTCATATACCCAAGAATCTTAGACAAAAGTTGGACCATAAGTCAAAGAAATGCATTTTTCTTAGATATGGTCCAGAAGGACAATTTGGATATCGCTTATGGGATCCTGAAACATGGTCAGTGATCAGAAGTAGTGATGTCATTTTCAATTAGTTTAAGATGCATAAATAGTCCATTAAGGAGGTTGAAGTGAGAAGAGTGGTGTTTGAGGATACTAGTCCTCTAGTTAGCATGCATAAAAATGTTGCACATAGGGATGTTCAAGAGAATGTCTGTGCAGATCAGTCTACACATATTCCTGTTCAACAACCATTGAGACATTCTGCACATGTCTCACATCCGCTTGATAGATATGTTCCAGGTTTAGATTTTGTTATGCTAACAGATGCTGGTGAGCCTTCTTGCTACAAAGAGGCTATGCAGAGAGAGGATCATGTCAAGTGGGAGCATGCCATGAAGAGTGAGTTCGATTCTATTCACAAGAATGGTACTTGGGATTTAGTACCTTTGCCAAAGGGCAGGAAATCTTTACCATGTAAATGGGTATACAAGCTGAAATTCAGATCAGATAGTGCTTCTCCAAAGTATAAAGCATGACTTGTTGCAAAGGGTTCTAAGCAACAACATGGTGTTGATTTTGAGGAAATCTTTTCTCCAGTGGTCAAAATGACTACCTTGCACATGTTGCTTGGATTCGTTGCAATGGAGAACATAGAGCTAGTCCAATGGATGTGAAAACTTCTTTCTTGCATGGAGATCTTACAGATGAGATCTATATGGAACAACCAGAGGGTTATGTAGCTCCTGGCAAGGAAAGTCTAGTTTGTAAGCTTAAGAAGAGCTTCTATGGACTTAAACAATCCCCTAGACAATGGTATCAAAAGTTCGATGCTTTTATGAAGTCTCAAGGCTATTCTTGAAGCAATGAGGATCATTCTCTCTACACAAAGAGATGCTCAGATGGAAGCTTGATATGCTTGATACTTTATGTCAATGATATGCTGATTGCTAGGAAGCCCTCTTATGATTTGTCAATTCTCAAAAAGAAGCTGAGTCAGACATTTGATATGAAGGATTTGGGGGATGCCAAACATATTCTTGGCATGTGCATTACTCGTGATAGGAGCAAAAGATGCATATACTTGTCTCAAAGTGATTACATATCCAAAGTACTTCATAGGTTCAATATGCAAGGTGGAAACGCATTGAGTACACCTTTACCCACATATGTGAAATTGAGCAAGGATGATTGCCCCAAATCAGATGAGGACATGGGTTTACCTCAGCATGTACCTTGTTTTCTCAGTGATAGTTAGAGTGCCATTGCTTTGGCTAAGAATCCGGTCTATCATGCAAAGACCAAGCACATTGAGGTGAGGTATCACTTCATTAGCGATTTCTTAGCCATTGAGCGCATTATTCTTGAGAAGGTTCACACTTGAGATAATGATGCAGATGCTTTGACTAAAGCTCTACCAGAGGATAGCTTTCAACACTGTTGTCACTTGATGGGGGTTACTTGATTCATGATCTTACATGGTCACTTGTATATTGTCAAACATGCCCATCAGGTGGGAGGTATAGTTTGTATACCTACACTCAGGTATTTTTTATCATTCTTTATTTTTCTCCCATAGTTACTTTGGACATATTGGCCTTTAGTGGGAGATTGTTACTGTTAGTGTCCATGTGAAAGGCCAAATGGCCACTGGACACTTCTTTGTATATGTTCTTTAATAAAACATATACTGGCCTGGTCAGCCACAGACCGTGAGTTTGACCGCATTTGTAAGACCTAAGAAGTCTATCTTCGTGCTCCCTATGTACTGTGTTTTCTGCGTATTCTGCAGTCTCTGTGTGAAGTATGGCGTGCGGCTGTAGGAGCTTGAATTTCCACTCCAAGGATATCGGCGTGGAGCTTGCAAGAAGGAGAGTGCATTGTGATGCATCGCCAACAAAATACTTCATTAATGATTCAGAAATATATAATAAATTTCTGAAAAGGTAGGACTTTGACATTGAAATGATCCTTTCAACTAAGGAATAGACTGACTAAGTTAACCAACAAGTTCCAAGTGTAACTTGGTAAATTCATTCTTCTGACAAATGCACAAGAATTGCATTCCTAGTAAGCATTCATGAACATTGAATATCAACAGAAACTTAGTCTCAAGTGATGCATTATTTTAGTAAAAAACCATCAATAAAATATGAGTGTCTTGACATAGAGATGTTAGATAGCACCCTAGTATCTTGTGGTTAGATGATTTTTTAAATTTTCTCAGAATCTTTTTGAGAATCCAGTTTATTTCTCTTAAAGTTAGGAAAAATGTTTCATAACTTGTTGAAATAGATCTTTGTGAAGTTAAAGTCTTGGGTCATCTAGAACTTGACTTGTAGAAAGTATACATATCCATGAAGTTTGAATTGGTTGTACAAAGTTTTAGTTCTTTCTTTCCACTTTCTGAATCTTTTGAAGTTGAATCAGATATGATATCTGTTTCTTTTTCCAAAAGTCTAGAGTTAATTAAACTAAATAACTAACTAGATAACTAAATTAAATATCCCAGATAGATGTTTGTACAAGAACCTTTTCAACATTCAAAAGATGATAAGTCTAAGTTGACTTATTTATTTGAGTTTGCTTCAAGTTATAGCATAAATGATTCTCTAGGGTTCAATCCACTCTAGAAAAAAGAAGTTAAGAATTGCTCATAAGGTTGACAATTCCCAAGAACTTAAAGCTAAAGATGTTTTGAGAACAGTATCCTAAGTTGGATAATTTTCATTTTTGGATTTGACTTGGTCAAGCTACAATACGGTTGATCGCAAGTAAATGATAAATTGGAACAACCAAACTTCAAAGTTCTCCAAATCAAATTCAAGTGAATCAAGAGTTCTCAAAGTCTTGTGAGGGATAAGAATCCCACCTTAATTACTAAGTCCATGCACAAGTGATGCCAAGAAATGAGCTAGTACTTAGAATCCATCCATTTCACATGTTTATGCCTAGATAGCACATCGAGAAACAGTGAATTGGCCAAGGATGTTTTTAGATCCACCCTTATTATTCATTCACTACTTTGTACTTTGACCAGTTTATCAAAGTACAAAGCCAGATGGTGTTTTGAATCATTTGGGCAAGGATCCCACCATAGAGATGAGACATGTTATTCTAGTTTTAGAACATGACCATGTTCTTCCAATTTTAGAACATGAGGCTTGAGGGTTGCTTGCACTAGTTATATAGCTCTATTTCTTAGGATGAAAATATTTTTCCAAGGGTGGAAGAATGTAATAAAGTAATTTTATGATCTAAGGGTTCGATCGGTTCAGATGGATCTGAAATCGGACACCGTTTGGTCACCCATGTGTATGAGCAAAGATCTCGAGTCTAGACTTATTAGGAGGTCATGTGCTCTTGTAAAAAAGTGATCCACTTATGTTAGTGGTTAAGTCTCAAGGGTGTGAAGGAGAAGGTCTTGGGTTCAATCCCCATGGGGTACATGGGGAGATTATTTTGCCCAAAGAGATATAAAGCCTTCTAGAAGCATCCACTAGAGTTAACTCAAGTTAACTAGGACACTTGGGCACATGTAGTTTCATGGCTGACACATGGATGGTTAGTATCCACGTGCCCAAGAAGGAAATCCCTTGGAGAGCTATATATATAGAGGCATTTGGTTGGGAGGAGAGCCATCTCTCTAGCACGTGATGGTCATAATTCTTAGTTTCTTGCAGTATATGTGTATGTATGTATTGTGTGTATATGTGTCTATGTATGTGTGTATATGTGTGTGTGTATATGTGTGTATGTATATGTGTATGTGTGTATGTTTGTGTATATGTGTGTATGTATGTGTGTTTATATGTGTATATATATATGTGTGTATATGTGTATGTATGTGTGTATGCATATGTGTGTATGTATGTGCATGTGTGTGTACCTTTGCTCAGTCGCCCTCTCCTTTGCTCACTTGTTTGCTTGTTCTCTCTCACTTGATCCTGGCACATTTGTGCCTGGAGACATCAGCTTTTTTCAATTACTTTAGCATCACTTATGTGATGCTAAAGCATCACTTATGTGATGCTAAAGCATCACTTATGTGATGCTAAAGCATCACGGCAAGTTTGCCATCATCTCTACAAGCATTGCTCCCTTCGATGCTTGTGGAATTGGTGATTATGAGCATCGTATAAGCGATGCTAGACATTGCTTATGCAATGCTCTCGGTTTATATTTTCATTCTTTTTTTTTGGGCATTGCTTATGTGATAGTTTTTAACAAAAGCATGATAGTCCCCACTTTTTTTTCAATTGGGGACGTCGCTATGCCCCATTATTCTTGTAGTGAATTGACTTCTAGCACATGGAAAGAACTGATGTGGTTTTGGGTAGGGAGTGGCTTTGCGGCTTAGGAAAAACACTTCAAAGAAGTTATCAGTTGAATACTTTGGAATTTGATAAGAATGGAATCCGTTACTTAATTCGAGGAGAGCATGATGTGCCAAGTACCCGCTTGGAAGATGCAATGGCCAAGAAAAAAGCAATCAGCCAAATTGTGGGAAATCAGAAGAAGAGGAAGAGTGAAGTGCTAGAGGGTCTCCCACTAACAGAAGTGAAACGGAAAAGGAGTAGGTCATCTTCCAAGAGAGGTGGTTGTCGAATGCAGGTTTTGCTATCCTTTCCAGGGGGAAACAAGGAATTAGTTTTGTCCAAAAGTGCAGGAGAGCTGCCTCAGTTCAAAAAGTCAACTGTCCTCTCTTGGCTGATGGACAAGGGAGTTTTAAAGGAGAATGAACGTGTCGCTTACATCAATAAGAAAGATGGTCATGTGATGAAGAATGGGCATGTCACTCATGAGGGGGTGGTTTGTAATTGTTGCAATTAAGTGTTTACCTTGTCTAATTTTGAAGCACATGCAGGAAGTAAGCTTCATAGGCCAAGTGCCAATATATTCTTGGATGATGGGAGATCAATATCAGATTGCCAACTTGAAGCTTGTGCTCTTCAGGATGCTAAAGAGAAAGAAGTTCCTATGGAAATTAATGATGATACATATGGGATTTGTGGAGATGGTGGAGAGATAGTTTTATGTGACCATTGTCCATCAACATTCCATGCCAATTGCATTGGCTTGGATATTATTCTTGAGGGTGACTGGTATTGTCCTCGATGTTGTTGTGGAATATGTGGAAGTAACCGGCTTTCTGCCCATGACATTGACAGTTCAATGCATCGGTGTGAACAATGTGAATTGGAATATCATCTCATTTGCGCACAGGGGCATGACTCTATTCCAACCCCTCGCTTGGAAACATCACCGTGGTTTTGTGATAGTACATGCAAAGAGATATTTATAGCTTTGCGTGCTTTGGCTGGTTTATCAAATCTCGTGGAGGGTGGATAGTGTCAGACGTTTTTTGTCTATGAAAAGGACAATGTCGTTCGTGTCCCTCCATCACTTCGGGCCTGTCGTGCCCTCCCCACATGCAAGGGGGGATAGGCAGAGGTGGTCAGGGGGGATGTATCTCCGTTCCTCCCATGCTTCTTTCTGAGCAGGCATGGAAGGAAGAACTACAGCTTCAAAAAAGGGGATGAAGCAGTCAGAGGCAAAGGGTCCTCGGATGAGGTATACCATGTTAGGTGGCGATCATGGTTGCGAAAACTGAGACGTTTGCATTTTGGGTAGAGATTAATCAACTTCTGAGTCTCATTATCAACACCTTCTACAGTAACAAGGAGATCTTTCTCCAGGATTTGATCAGAACGCATTTGATGCACTCGATAAGATTCGTTTCGAGAGCTTGACATACAAGAGCAAGTTTGATGCACATCCTGAGCTTTTCATTCACATCATTCCGGACAAGTCGACAAATACTCTCACAATCATTGACATTGGTATTGGTATGACTAAAGTTGACCTAGTAAACAACCTCGGTACAATCACCTGTTCTGGCACTAAGGAGTTTATGAAGCCATTGGCTACTAGTGCTGATGTCAGTATGATCAGGCAATTCAAAGTCGGATTTTACTCGGCATATTTAGTGGCTGAGAAGGTTGTGGTAATTACCAAGCACAATGACGACGAGCAATATATTTGGGGGTCTCAAGCGGGAAGGATTGCATGGGGGAGGGAAGGGTGAGTCGCATGGTCTGCATAATGTGGAAGATGGCAGAAGGACCTCTAAAGAAGAAGCTCAGACACCACAGATAGTCCCTGACAGCTCCGATGCAGCTCTAGAGATTGCACTTGACGGCTCACAGCTTCTCAATCATGCAGTTGGGATTGAATGCCTTCAGCGTTCAATTAGTTTCGTGAGGAACCCCGGAACAGAAAGTCAGTAGAATGAGTTCGCAGACCAAATAGATGGTGTCGAGCTCAGGATAAGCTTGGATGGGGCACAACCATTGGAGGTAGAAGTGGTGTTTGCCCATTCAGTGTGGTTTGGCATTAAACACAATGACACCTCGTCTTGGTTTCAAAAGCCAGTTTCGTGTACCACTCGATGACACGATAGCTTGCACCGGGACCATAAATACCCCTGAAGAGGTTCTATCCCATAACACACCTGAAGACTGTTGGCTGATTATACATGGAAAGGTTCATGACGTTACATCTTGGGTTCCCCATCATCCCGGTGGCTCCCTCATATATGTCAATGCACGAAAGGATTCTACACAACTTTTTGATTCTTATCATCCTCTCCATGTCAGGAAATTACTTGAGAAATATTGTATAGGCTCCTTAAAAGTGGGAGAGAATCCATATGCAGATGTTTTCTCTGTCCAATACAAAAATTCAGGACGAGAAGATTTTTATCTTACACTTAAAAGCCGTGTGGAAAATTATTTTAGAATGATGAAGGTGAATTCAAGGGTGCATCCTCACATGTTTACGAAATCAATACTATTATTGGCTATCTACATGACGGGCTATTGATGTAGAGCAGGAGATAGTGAGTCAGCTGCTCATTGCCGATGCAATCCAGGAATATGTTGCAAGCAATTCAATGTGTTGGGGAATAACATTTTTTTGGCACACCTTGTTGTTGCCCTGAGCACCCAACAGATGCGAGCAGTATGTTGAACAAAAGATCTACTTATGCATCCTCAGGATCATGAGGATGTACTTTAAAACCCACTAGCAAAAAACTTTTTGTTCGAAGAATTCCAATCCGGGATGTTTCTGCTGATGAGGTTCGAGCTTACTTTGGCAAGTTTGGCACTTTACTGGGTATTTATCCTCCTAAGGATAAAGATAAGACAACACATCAAGGCTTTGGTTCTGTCACTTTTGCCGAAGAGAGTTCAGTTGAGCAGGGTGTTGCCCGAACACATGAGATTTATGGCCATATGTTGGCTATTGATCAAGTTGCACTAATGGGTGAAGCGCCTAGTATGGGGTCTTCCTATATTCCAATTTGAGCAGTTACATCGACTCCTGGAGCAGGTGGTCCAGGCCCTGTAAGGGGTGGAAGAGATCTTCTTTCCTCGACTCCCCCAAGCATTTCAAGGCATCAGGCAAATTGGGGTTATTGGTTGGGGTTCTCAGGCCCATGTTTGAGCCCAGATCTGGCATGATTCTCTGGGTCAAGCCAAGTCAGATATCAATGTGAAGATTGGCTTGCAGAAAGAATCCAAGTCAATTATGGAGGCTAGAAAAGCTGGCTTTATGAAGGAGTTTGATACTTTGAGAGATGTTTTTGAAACCACTGCAGAGAGTGATTCGGTGCTTCTGTTGATTTCTGATGCATCACAGGCAGATAACTACAAACATATTTTTGCTGCCATGAAGCCAAAGGCTTACCTAGGGTTATTTCACAGCTTTTTACTTGAACATCTACAATCGATGGGTGAAGAGTTCAAAAGGAACATTAGTGTGATTGTAGTGTGTCCCAAAGGTATGGGTCCTCTATGAGAAGACTGTATGTGCAAGGAAAGAAAATAAATGGAGCAGGGATAAATTCCAGTTTTGTGTACATCAGGATGTTGATGGACGAACCACAGATGTTGCCTTGGGCTGTTCTATTGCCGTTTGGTCACTAGTCACGATTGCCACAACATTGGAAGATGAATATAGAAGTGATAGTTATGGTGAAAGAAGAATTCTGCTTGGTGTTGTACATGGATCAGTCGAGGCATTATTCAGAGGATGCACTGAGGCAGGAATATCTGACCATGATGCCTATCGTAGTACTGTCGAATGCATCACTGGTGTCATTTCAAAGAGCATATCCATAGAAAGAATGTTAGCAGTTTACAATGCACTCGATGAGCAGGGAAAAAAGGATTTTGAGGCTGCATACAGTACATCATATTATCCATTCATGGACATTCTTTATGAATGCTATGAGGATGTTGCTTCAGGAAATGAAATATGCAATGTTGTCTTGGCTGGGCGTCGCTCCCAGGAAAAGGAGGGGCTTCCTGCATTTCTAATGAGGAGGATGGATAGGACAAGGATGTGGAAGGTGGGAGAGCAAGTGCATGCAGCACTGCCACAGGGTGACCTGGGCCCTTTGCATGGCTTTACAACTGGAATATATGTATCACCAATGATGGCACAAATTTAGGTCCTGAGTAAAAAGGGCCACTCTTATTCCGAGATGGTCAATGAGAGTGTCATTGAAGATGTTGATTCATTGAATCCATTCATGCATACCTGAGGTGTGGCCTTTATGGTGGACAATTGCTCAACTACTGCATGCCTGGGGTCAAGAAAATGGGCTCCTTGCTTTGGTTATATTATGCAGCAGGCTTTTACAAGCAATGGTAGATGCCATTTCTAGTGATGGATGACTGAATCCTGCCCTTGCAACAATGGAAATAAGTCAAATGGTCACCTAAGGGTTATGGGAGAATGATTCGGTATAGCTTCAACTACCTCATTTCACTAAAAAGCTGGGCATATCCTAGATTTTAGGAACTTGTCACCCGTCAGTTACTTTTGACTAGCATTCTCTCTCCCCTCTGCCCTGACTTGTTAGACCTTGTACCTTCCCAGTCCCTCCACTCCTCTACCCACTCTCCCTCTACTGTGACACCCACTCCTGCAATCCCCAAATCCCCACATGCACCTCTAAGATTTTCCACCCACATGTGGTCAAAGGAGTTCTGACCCCTCCCTTCCCCACTCTATAAAGTAACACCTCCCCTTCTCAGTGGGGGTTGCTGGATTATTGAAGAATAGTGAGGGTTTTTTTTCGATTATTCTGAGAAGAAAGGAAAGTGTCAGGGTGAGTGTGAGGTTTCTGCAAGATTGAAGCAGAGGGGAGCCAATAGTAGTTCAACTGAAGAGGGAAAGAAAAGAGTTGAGGAACTACTGCAGTTAGCACATGACCACAGGACAAACACTCTTCCAGTTCTACAAAGCCTCTTATCCATCGAAAGACAAGCATATGCAGAGGCGAGAACTCCTGAAGAATCGTTGCCCTTGCTGTGACAGACCACTCAGACATGAGGATCTTTCATTCATGAATTCAATTGTATTGTGAAGCGAGCAATCAGTTCTATGCTTGCACTTACTCTCAACGTTGGCAAAAGGTAAGTTGCATAAGTTCAACTATTACACATCACGTTCATTGTGACACTCTCTTGTAATTGCGTTTAAGAACATCCCGCAACTCACTGAACTCACTAGTATATATGGTTCAGTAACAATGCTTGGGTATAGAGATCCGGTATTTCTGATGCTTAATCGTCGTGTTGCATAACTCTTGTTTCCTGTTCACGCACCTTAAAGAGCCACTAACATCAGATATGTTCAGTTAATGTGAACTGTTCTACACTGAGGTTATCAGAGATGATGGATTAAATATGTTTGCACTCTAATACGTGAAGTTTTCTTTGGTTTGATGAAAGCATAACACATATTTTCTACTTTGGCAATTGTATTTCGTGAGGATAACAGTGAACCTTGTGGTATGTTTCTTCATGAGTTTGCTTCTTTTATAATGTTATTACTGTGAAGTTCGGCTATTGAGCATTTATCAAAATTGAGGAAGAGGATAAGTAAGCGGCGGGTTTGTTTTATGGAAAAGAAGAAAGCATTTGTTTTTTTTATGACCTTCTAAAGAACAGAGACGAATGCCTTGCATATGCTTCTACTACAGATTGTGCTTGCATAACATATAATCCTTGACAGAGATCACAATCATTCCCCCCCATGCTGTCAGATCATTTCTGCAGGACAATGCCCACCATGGCTAAGAGGATGCATAAAAGGAGCATGTGAATTCGATTGGGTCTCTCACAATGCTGTGATGCAAAGCTTTAAATTAGTATAAGTGGTATCATTTCAAAGCATAGTGAGTAAGCATATTGCAAGGTGTTTAGGCCAAGACCGAATCCAGATTCTAGTGATCATTCATCATATCATGCAGAGAATCTACAATAACTCTTTGGAGGGAAGGGATAATTACATGTGAAGGCATGCATTGTCTTGTGAATGACTAATGGAATAACTATTTGCATGCGACATGTACACTTTTTTTTAAGTGAGGAGTGGGGTTAAGAGGAGAAAGGGGAGGGAAATAGTAGAAGTGCAGGGCTATGTGTATGTGTGCATATGTGAATGTGAGAGTGTGTGTTTGAGTAGAGGTAGAAAAGAGAGAAAGGATGAAAATAAGTGTGTGTGCATGGATGGGTGTTAGTGTGTGAGAATGTAGGTGTGAATGTATAAGTGAGCATATGTGTATATGTTTAGGGTAGTAAAGGCGTATGCGAGAGAGAGAGAGAGAGAAAGAGAGAACCTTACAAGAGGGGAGAGAATTGAGAGAAACGGGGAGGAAAAGTGAAGTCTAACTCAAGTGTAAGTTTAAAAAAGCTGCAAGGATATAAGGAAACAAGGGGAAATAGTCACACATACAAGGAGAAATTGTGGCTTGAGAGTGAAATAAACTTGGCAATTTAAGGGAAATAGAACCAAGATAGCTGAATATAGGTGCAAGTATTTGCACATTTTCTGGCCTAAAGACCTTATCCATTTTGGCGATCCTACTAGGGATGATCTTGGCACGTCTCTACAAGAGAGTGCCATAGGTTCGCCTAGCAGCACAAGTTGGCTGAGCTCTCTGACCCAGTGACTAGTACATGAGCGAAGAAAGTTCTTCCTCAAGAAGAACTAGAATTGAGAGAGAAGAGCGAGCCACTCAAAGGGCTGAAGCTCGAGAAAGGCATAGGCAGGAATCATACGAGAGATCTTCAAGTAGTCGAAAGGAATTAGAGGAAAGAACGTATTATCGGAGAAGAGTAGCCGCTCAGGTAAGGAGACTCGAGGGAGTCTTGAAACCAAGTGTAGCTCAGTGATGAGTAGCACCTCCTTTAATGTCAATCCGGGAAGACGTGAGAATGGTATGAAGACCTCGAGCAAGTGGCGGCACAAGTGCGTGAGTGAGAAGCACACAAACATGCACACACATACACACACACGCGCACACACGGCAAGACAAAGAGAGAGAATCAATGGAGTTCTTTAGATTACTTTCAAAAGCTCTAACAAGTTCGTTTCAATTACAATCTCCTCAAAAATGAGCTCTCTAGCTCTTTTCATAGTTTTTGACTAGTTTTGGCCCTGTCCAGACCTAGTGTCCGGCCTAGTTAAAAATTAGGTTCCAGGGCTTATTTGAGGGCTCAAACGAAGTCTAAAAATTATGAAAATTGGTACGATGGTACTTCTAATACTCCTCAAGCTCGAGGACTCCTCGGCTTGCACAAAATGGAGTCTATTCTACCAAAAACGGGATTTACAATGTTTGTGTAGTGATTAAAATCACTTGAGTTGAGAGCCTGGTTGAAAAGCCCTAGCAAAGATGTCATGGAGGGATTGTAGAAATGGAGAGAGGGATATCGGGGGTTGGGGTCGTAAATTTGAGAAGGGTTGAAAGGGTTGCGTGGTAGCAGGGAAGCCCATGAATGTGGATCTAGGGTCAGGGTGACCCGTGGCTGAAGGCATTGGGGATGGTTGCCCTAGGGCAGGCTCTGGAAGGGGTTCGGTGGATTGTGTAGTGATGGGGTTTGCTTCAAAGGTCGGGTTATCAGTGGTAGAGAATAAGTTGGCACTAGAGATGGGAGTGCGGAAGATGAAGGTGGGGTCAGTGGGTTGAGTAGTCGATGTGGTTTCCTCTGTTTCTCTTCTAGGAGGTGATGGTGGGGGAGTGGTGGGTAGTGGTTCGGTGGACTCCTCATGGGTGGCGGGGTGCTGTTGGCTAGCTGTTTGGGAGGTTGGTGTAGTAGTTGGCTCTTCTGCAACTGTAACGGGAATTTGGATATTTTTACCTGAGCGAGGTCGTGTCTGGAACCTTCGTGGGTCATATTGAACTGGAGGCCTCTGAATGGCAGTGCGCACTGCTTCTACTACTCCATATGTTTCTGCCATCAATAAGAGACCTTCCCTGTATTCTGAGTCAACTCCCGCTTCTTCCAACAACTGAGTCATAAGTACTCTGCTGCTCTGTTCAGTGAGTAGTTGCTGCGATCGCACTCTTTCCATAATCTGATACAGCCTTCGGAGTTCTGCTATATAGGCTGGGGCTTCAGTGGTCTCTTCTTCATACGCTTCTTCTTCTTCCGGGTGTCCGTGTTGTTGACTTTACTGAGCGTCACTCCAATGTACATGTCGACCGTCTGTAGACTTTCTTCTTCTACGTGAGGATGTGCCCTGCTCCTCTGCTTCTGAATAAAACTCCACATCAGAGAATTGTGTGTTCTGTAGGAATGCTTCGAAATCCTGGGGGTCCAGTCCTTCAGCCTCTCCAGTGGCAGCAAATTCGAATTCAGGTGTAACAGGAGGAGCCGATGGGGTGGGTTGTGTCGTAGTGTCAGATTCCGACCTGGGTATCCTAATGGTAAAGGGAGGTACAGTGCCCTCTCTTAGTGGTGATGCCTCCGGAGTAGTCAGGACTTCCCTTGTCTGGACACAAGGGATCGCGCCCCTCATGCGCTTGGACTGATGTGTGGACGTCTTGAGCCTTTTAAACATTTGTAATTGTACCCAAGTTAAGGCACGTTCAATGGGGACATCATATGCCAAGCATCGGTAAATGATGCGTGTGATTGCACAGCATCCGTTCACCACTAATTTCCTAGATGCCCGTTTGTTTGCTTCATACAACTGATCTATAATCCATACTGGGAGCTTAATGGGCAACGCACCTGCTTCCGCTAAATAGAGAGCGAACCAGATCTTCTTGTGTGGTTGCGTGAATCGGTCTTGGCCGGGGAAGGCGAAATGTTGCATGCACATGCGGAGAGGGATGGACACATTTGGGGTGAGTGCTGCCATGTCTTTCAGCTTCAATAGTTTCCTGTCCTTCATGTTGGTGGGAACAAGAGCATCCTTTTCTGAGGGCACATGCGTGCCATGCATATTTAAAGCGTCGCTTACCAACTCCACAGTAAGTTCAAACCTCTTCAACTCGTTGTTGCCCAGCAATGAGGGGAGAACAAATGATCCGGGTTGGTCCTTATCTTCATTAGCTTGTAATGTGGAGACCAAATAGTAACATCGGAGGAGATCGGGTTTAGGTAGTGGGGCTTCAAAATATTCCGCCAACCCTGCTCGTTGCCATATGGTCTGGAGATCTTCGGTGTTCTGTAAAGTCTCGAACTCCTTGGAGAAAAATTGGAATCGCACCCATGATCTGTCATACTCGCATTTAGACTCCCAGATATACTTGGCCTCTCCTAATGGACCGGGCATGCCATTGAACCAATGAGAATTGGCATGGACTCTTTCCGTGATTCCTGTAGGTGGATCTGGCACCGGGAGTTGCTGAAGGTGTTGCATCTCCACTGGTCGTTCAGTCGGGGGCACATCCACGGGTAGACTATCCACATCAATTCCCGCAGTAAGTATCCCTACTTGTGAGCCCGAACCTGTCGCTTCTGCCATTTTACTTCTTGCCTTCTGATTCTGTGAGAATATAGAATCATGTGTTAACATCGTAATGGACAGAATAAAATCCGTTGTTGTCCCCGTTACAACATTAACATGAGGCAGATGATGAGTTAGTGGTTAGTAAGTGCACGAAGACAGTGAGTGTAGTTAATGTTTGTGTATTCCTAGGAGACTAATGTCGTTAGTAAGTGGGGGTGAATTTACAAATTGGGGTCGGGGGGTTTATTACAAGTCTTAGACTGCCAGATGCAGTGGATGGGCTTTGCTTTCGGTGTCGTAGTTTGGGAATGGGGTCTTTTAGGGACCCACTTATAAATGATTACATGTATGCTCTTGGTTCTTGGTGTGTTCCTAAGTGTAGAGAACGAGTGAATACAAGTTGTACTCTTAGTTGGGTTATGCTGCCTAGGTTGTGGCCTTGGCTTATCTACTTGTGCCCTCAAGCAAGCCTTAGGCACCCAAATTGGTCTTGCTTGTGGGCTTGCCTTCATTGACTTCTTGGGCACCCAAATAGATTTTACTTTAGCAGAAGAATTTCTGAAAGACTTCTTATTAGCGTCGTGTTGTTGGTTACTAATAAGAGGCTTTGCCCGTGTAGTTGACGGTGGTGCCCCCGGTCGTTCGCCTTTCCGCACCCACACCTGGTTTATTTTCTGGGACATTCTGCTGCGCAGGTACTTTTGATCTTGGACATAGGTAGTACTCTGCTTCTTCTGCTTGTGATCCGCCTTTGGTTGCTGTCTCCTTCTGGCCTTTGGAAAAGAAGGGAGTTCCGTTGCATCCCTGACTCCTTTTTTGCAAATATCATTCCTCTGCAACACAGGGTTTTGAACAAGAACAGCATGGTCATCTTCATGTGTACCCCTGGAAGGACCAGGAGTCTGTGCCTTTCCTAGTTCCTTGAGTGCTCCATTGTCTAATTCTATTGTAATTCGACTATGATTGACCCAAACCTGGAGAAGTCCACTTCTTAGGTTTAGATTGACTGCTTGGTCATAGATCCAATCTTGACCCAAGACGACAGGTTCAGTGAGATCCTCATCTTGACACACCAGTACTTTAACTGTCATTGTCTCATCATGAATGTAGAGGGGGAGTTCCACCTCACCTATGCAAGGGGTTTCCACGCCTCCCAGTCCTATGAGATATGCTTCCACAGGATTGACAGTCAATTGTAATTCTTGGCAGTAAGACACTCTAACAGCACTAGTGGCTGCGCCTGAGTCAATCAAGGCTCTTACGTTCCGTGCACTCTTTCCTTGTCCTATATCTAGGGTTATGAAAGGACGTCTATCAATTATCCTATGCGAGCTTGTTCCTGCAACTTCACACATGGCCATAGGAAATCCTTGATCTGCATAGTCATTCGCTCTAGGCTGATTTCTACCTTGCCTTCGTAATTTCATCCTTCTGATGCGTTCTAAAGCTTCTGCTTGAGCTTCTTCTCTAATTCTCTTTTCTTCCTCTTTGCGTTTCTTAGCAGTGTTGAGTCGGCTGAGCATTTCCTCCGTGAGGGGTTCCTGATACAACTTGACTCTGCATCCGCTAATATAGTTAGGGAGAACATCACCCTCTAATGTGGCTAATTGTACTGCTCCACTCGTGGAGATCCTATTGATAATCATAGGTCCGTAGACTCTCTTTTCTAGCTTCCTCGCGTGTTGTTTCAGTGTATAGACTAGGACTAGATCTCCGGCTTTCAAGCCTTTATCCTTCACATGGGCATCGAAGTATGCCTTCTGCCTCTTTTTAGCTGCATATATTCCAGCAGCGGCTCTCAGTCTTGTTTCTCCTAATCGTTCAAGGTCAAAGATCCTAGAGGAGAGCTCATGACCTGTCCATTCATGCTCTTGTGCTACTCTCAATGTAGGGATCAAGAAGTCCAAGGGTAACACAGCGTTTTGGCCGAATACCATCTGAAAGGGGGTGGCTTGGAGTACTGTTTTGTAGGCAACTCGGTATGCCCAAACAGCATGGTGTAGCTGTTTGTCCCAATCAGAGTGTTTAGTGTTCACTAATTTCGTCAGTACATTGCATAAAATCTTATTAGTGCTCTTAGCTTGTCCATTAGCTTGAGGATGATAGGGGGCAGACTTCTTGTGTATTACCAAGAATTCTTGGAGTAGATTTTCAATCACTTCGTTCAAGAAATGAGTGCCTCTATCACTTACAAGCTCTATAGGTAGCCCATATCTCGTGAATACATTCTCAAACAAGAATTTGGCAGTTGTTTGAGCATCGTTCTTTGTCGTAGCCTTTACCTCTACCCACTTGGTGAGATAATCTGTCGCAACAATGATGTATTCTGCATGAGAACCCTTGGCTGGGGGATTAATAGGACCTACGAAGTCTATTCCCCACTTGGAAAATGCACGTCCACCCATCATAGGTTTCAGTGGCATCTCATCTTTGCGTATAGGATACTGAGTCCTCTGACAGACATCACACCGTTTCACATAGGTATGTGCATCCATGTGAAGGGTAGGCCACCAAAAGCCCGCAAATAGGACTGCCTTGATCACCCGATCCGGTCCAAAGTGTCCTCCTGCTACACCTTGGTGAGCAGTTTCTAAGATCTTAAGATACTCACTTTCATGGACACATAGCCTCAGGTAACCATCTTTACCACGCTTATATAGATTATCACCAATGAATGAATAATCCTGGGCTTCTTGTTCTAAACTCCTTTTCCTAGCTAGAGTCATGTCTGGAGGGAATGTGTTTGTCCTCAAGAATGATACTAGAGGTTCACTCCAATCTGGCACAATGGAGACTTGATAGAGAGTGGCATGTTCCACAGGTGGTTTAGTGCAACAGATTGGGCATTCCTTGCACAACTTTTGGACATCAGCTTCCATAGTTGGCCAATGTACTCCGAGTCTCTTTAGGGTCTGTAAAGTTCGTTGCTTTGAATGGTGTTGCTCTAACGCACCTACATGTGCTAATTGCAACCATTTAGCGTACTCATCCTCTTCTACGCAACAAGCCAAGATCCCTTGATCTGTGTGCTTGTACATACTTCCGGCCATGATGTGATACTTTTGGGCTTTTACGATCTCTCTATTCCGTGTGTTTACCACTGGATGGTTGGGCCCGTATGTCAATACTGGCACCAATGGCTTAGCCCACTGCGGTATAACTTCCAAATTAAACAAGTAAGCATCAGGAAGGTCATCTGACACTCCTTGTGGGGCTTCTCTTGATGTGAGCCTAGAGAGGTGATCTGCTCTCAAGTGAGTCCTACCTTTTCTTACCACAACCTCAAAGTCATATTCCATTAGCAAGAGAAACCATCTCACTAATCTTCCTGTATTGCATGGCTTGTTTACGAGATATAACAATGCCTGATGATCAGTAAAAAATTTAAACTTATTTGCAAGCAAATAGTGTCTAAATTTCTTAACTGCATATACCATGCCTAATCCTTCTCTCTCCGTAGTGGTGTAATTCCGTTCAGCCGCATTCAATTGTCTACTGGCATAGGCAATTGGAAGATCCATATTACCTTCACCAGTAGGTTGTGCAAGCACACATCCAATGGCATAATTGGATGCATCCACATGAACATGGAATGGCTTATTCCAATCTGGTGTGGTCAAGATTGGTGCTGAACATAATCTTCGTTTAAGCTCTTGGAAGGAATTCTCACATTCATCCGTCCACTCAAAGTTTGTCAGAAGTCCGTACATGGGCTTTGCAATGACAGCATACATGTGTATAAATCGTCGGTAATAGCTACAATGCCCCATGAAAGCTTGTACTTCCTTAACATTCTTTGGCCTAGGTAGCTCTGCTATGGCTCTCACTTTTTCTTCGTCGGTAGATATGCCATTCTTTGACACTATGTGTCCTAGAATCTTGCCTTGCCTGACCATAAAAACGCACTTTTCTGGGTTCAGGCTGACTTGATATTCTCTACATTTGTCAAAGATTTGTCTGAGTTCAGGAATATGGGTTTGTCTAACATTGGAATGAGCACAAAGATCATCAACATAGACTTCTAAACTCTTCCTCAGGAACTCCTTAAACACATGGCACATCAGCCTCTGGAAGGTAGCTGGTGCATTGGTGAGCCCAAATGGCATTACTCTAAAAGCAAAAATGCCCCACTCTGTGGCAAAGGCTGTCTTATGCTGATCCTCTGGAGCTATGGCTACTTGATTGTAGCCCGAAAATCCATCAAGGAAGCTGTACACTTCCTTGCCTGCCACTCTTTCTAAGAGATGTTCTGTGATGGGAAGCGGATAGTTATCTCGGATTGTGGCTGCGTTAACCTTCTTCAAGTTAATGCACACACGCAGTTTGCCATTCTTCTTGGGCACCACTACGATGGGGGATACCCATTCAGTGTGCTCAATTTCATAGATAAATCCAGCTTCGACCAGTCTATCTATCTCTTCCTTGATTTTAGCAGCGTAATTATCGTTATATGTATAAGGCTTTTGCTTAGAGGGTTTGGCATCTGAGGTCATGGGGATAGTGTGTGAGCATATGTCAGGGTCAACACCTTTCAAGTCCTTGTAACTCCAAGCGAATACATCTCTGTATTCTCTTAGCAAGGCAATCAATTCGTACTCTTCTTCTTCTGTCAGGTCATGGCCTATGTACGTGCATCTCTCCTCTCCTTCTTCTATGGCCACAACTATTTTCTTGGTAGTTTCTTTGTTATCATAGGCCTCTCCTGATTGTGCCTCTCGTTTAGGCATTCTTATCATGACTCTCCTGTCATCTATCTCATACCTCTTAAAATTTTCTGGGACCTCAAACAAAGATTCTTCCTCTTCTGGTGAGGTTTCTCTTTTTTTCCGTTTCTTTCCTTCTTCCTTCGGGGTCACATGTGTTGCTAATCTTACATCATTTGTAACTTCTCCATGCCTCTGGGGTTGAAATTCTACTTCATAGAAGTATTCTTCATCTGATGCAAATGGTGGGTCCATAATGATAGACTCGAGATCGGAGTCACTTGCATCCTCAAATGCATCAGGGCTAGGTTCGCATTCTTCTAAAACTGCCTCTCCCATGATCGGCTCTATGGAGAAGACTGAAATGTCATAGCCATCCTCATCACAGTGAGGTGTCCATTGTTCTTCATTGATGGCTACGTCCATGGTTGCTAAAATTTCTGCCCAACCGTGAGGTTCAAATTCTTCGTCTGGAAAAACTACAGGTGCATAGGCTGGGTCTTGGATTGATCTATGGGTTTCTTTCGCACCTACCTCTCTGGCTTTCTCTCTCTTCTCTTCTTCTACTGCTACCTTGCACATCCATAAGTGAGTGTCTTCATGCATCCATGAGGATCCAGACCCTATGGAATGCACCGATTCTGTATCATCTTTGGCTCTATGGATGGGATTCCATTGGATAGGAGGGACATCTCTATGAGAATAGTCCTTGAGATTGACTTTGGTCGTAACGCCCAAGTGTTGCAAATACAAGGAGTTGGTTCCCCAATCCTGTACCACTTGCAACTGTCGCATAAATGGTCTTCCCAAAATCATCTCATAGGCATGATTTTTGCTGAAGTCACATATAGCAAAGCTATGCTCAAACTCAACACCACAAGTGGAGAGAGTTATGCCTTCTAGCAATCCTAGGGGTTTCTCTATGTGACCATCGGCCATCTGCAATTTCATCCTCGTTGGCCTGAGTGCTGGCTTGCCCCAACGCTTCCATAAGGAGGTGGTGGCAATTGCAACTCCTGCACCTGAGTCCAAAATTGCCTTGGTGGTGTACTCCTGGTAGGTGATGGGAAGATAGGTGTTCCCTTCTTCACCTTCACACATATCTCCTATCTTATCCAAGGGAATTTCTGGCACTGTCCTATGGGATCCTGCCCGGGAACGAGGTTTTGCGACTTCAGTGACTCGACTGGCTGCATATTTCCGCGCATTTGGTCTATCCTCAGGTAGTTCTTTCAAAATGAGATCGCGTTGCACCTTGGTGTTCGTTACTACCTCCGTGTTCCTTGGTATGACTGAGTCGTCGTTCCTTACCATGACTGTGGGTGCTCTCATACATGTGGACTTTGCTTCCCATGGGCCTGTGAAGTGGGGTAGCTCTTGTATGGAATTAGACTCAAAGTCTAATCTCTCGTGAGACTGAACACTCTCATGCTCCCCGTAAATAGATGGGATGTCTTGTGGGAATTGGTCGTGTGCATCGTCCACAAGTTCAAAAGGAGGGGCGACCTCGCTTTCGTTATCCCATTTGTCTTCTTGAATCTCTCGTAGGAAGTCTGGTGCAAACCGATTCATAGAAGAAGAAGTGTCTAGCTCCGTAGAATTGGGCGCATAAGCAACCTGGGAAGGAGGGCTTATTCTATCGTTGACTCTCTCCTCGTTCTCGTAAATGGCTGGAGCACAAGCTTCTTGGGGGGGATTACTTATTCTATTACTTTTCCGAGCAGGCTCATACACTCCCTGAGAAGGAATGTAGGCAGACTGTGGAGGTACGTGAGCTTCCGAGGGAGGCTCATCTGCCTTTTGGGGGGGAAGATAAGCTTCTTGAGGAGGTACATGGGCTTCCTGAAGATGCTTACTTATCTGTTCTCTCGCCCTTTCCTTTCTTTGAGGGGTAGGTTCCTTTTCTGACTGTGCTATTAGCCTCTCTATTCTTTCTAAGGAGGGGAAGTTGTCCGGTTTAGGGGAATTGGCCACATACACTTCGGATGGGGAAGGATCCATGTTTTTGCTTGCCTTCTCTCTCTCTTGATTTTTTTCGTCCTTGGCAGATCTTGCAATTATTCTCTCTAATTTCTCTAGGAATCCATCCAAGTGTAATTGCGTTTTGGTTGAGCCCGAGTAATTGAAAAGGCGACTGGCTTCAAACATAGTCTGAGCCAGTGCGACCATTTTCGCGCACAGTTTGGTTCTTTCTATCTCTAGGTCAGCTCTAGGATAGCACTTGTCATGATCCGTGACGTTTGGCCCTTCTTGGATTCTGGCCTGATACGCCTTAAGCATCATGTCTATGTCTTCGGGAGTGGGATCAGCTAATACTGATCCTGTTTGGGGTGGTGGGTGGGTTACGTGGGGTGTCTTAGAGGGTGGAGGGATGGAGAGTGATGGGGATGGTAGCGGTGGGACTGTGTGAGAGTGCGGTTGAGATGTGATCTCTATGATTTTAGCCTTGGTTTCTCGTAGACTTTCCTCAAGTTCACTCATCTTCTTTGCCCATTGCCTTTTCATGCGTTCGCGGCTATCTCTCCAAGCTCTTGTTCTCTTTTTACTTTGGCTCTCAGTATCGCTAGCATCTGGGCTCTTTTCCTGGCCTACCCCTTGGTTTTGGTGCAATGCTTGAGCTCGAGTGACTACCTGTACGGGAGCAGTGGAAGTGACACTTCCCGTGGAATCTACCACTAACCCAACAACGTTGATGGGAGTGATTTTTGGCATGTGATTGGGGTTTTTTGGGCAATCTCGTAAGAGATGCTCTTTTCCACAGTCTTGGCAAAAGCCTTGGATGGTCACGGACTGATTTTGTGTAGGTGGAGGTAAGGGACAATCACGAATGAAGTGATCTCCCTGACATCGGTAGCATGGTCCTCTAGGAAATGGTGGTCGTACCTGCCTAGGTTGAGGCCTAGGGTTGGGGTTTGCATACATGACGTTCGTGTAATCTGACTCCCAACTAGGTTCACTTGGTTCTTCACTATAGTAGGACTCACCATGTTCTGGAGACTGCATGTAGTAAGCCTGGGGACTATCAACATGTGTAGAATCAAAGCTATGGTCACTCGGATCACTTTCTGAGATCAATGGGGTTACTGGTACTATGGCCCTATTCAGGTTTTCTTCTGCAACAGCATACTTTACTGGAATCACGTTAGCGGGGTTTGGAGGCTGTTGAGCTAGCACCGGTTGGGGTCTCTGCTGGGCCTGATATTGTGGTTGATAGGATTGTTGGGGTCTAGCATATTGTGGTGGTGGTGGGTACTGGTTCTGGTATCTGCCTTGTTGGTAGGGCTGAGGGTAGGGTTGCCTAACTGCCTGCTTGTTGTATGGGCAATCTTGCGCAGTGTGGTTTGTGTACTTCCGTTCTATGGTGCAGTACTGGCTACTAGGATTAACTTGGGGTTGAGCCATAATGGGACAGACGTTCGCCATATGGTCACCACCGCATGTATAGCACCTTTTCACAGGGGCAAACCTTGGAATTTGTTTGCTAGTTACACCTAATTTCTGGGCCACTTTCTCTGCAAGTTCCTCAATTGATGTGGCTTGTGTGGAAGATTGACTAGATGCACTATCTGAATCTTTGTAAATTTTGGACAGCTCTAGCTCTTCTCCTAGGTTATCTTCAATGTCAATGCACATACGTACACACTCTTCTATAGTCCTAGGGTCTTTCAGATACACGTAGGATCTCAATTTTGGACTCAGCAGTCCGTCAAGGAATAAGGCTACTTGTTTGGCAGATGTGGGTAGCTCCGAAATGGGACATCTTTCGAGGTATTGCCTAAATCTTCTCCCGGCCAATCTGACAGTCTCCTGGGGGGTCTGTTTGAAGCTGTGAATCAATGAGGAGGTATTGTGTCTTATGCCACTCTTGGAGAACTCAATAATAAATGCTTCTAGGAGTTGGTCTATGCTCCTGAACTGGCGCTCATCCAATGGCTGAAACCATGTAAGTGCCGTATTCCTAAGGGTTAGACCGAAGGCATTGTACTGCGTGAATAGATCCTCAACTTGTTCAGCTCTCAAGACTTGCTTGAACTCCGCCACATGATCATAGGGATCTCCTGTGCCGTCAAAGTAATTCTTCATGGACTTAACTAGCTGGGTGGGTCTCAAAGTTCTTGTGTGCTCTCTAGGCCTCGGCAGAGGGAATCCATCTACATTTCTTTGGTTCCTGTGGGCTCTAAGCATCTCAGGTTCTACCCTATTCGTCTCCGTTCTCGTTCTTTCTCTGCCCACTGGATTGGCAAAACTTACTTCTGGTCTATCTTTACTTCTGTCTCTTTGCATACCATGAGCCTGGGATGTTCCAGCTCCAGGGTGACCATAGGATACATTTGATCTTGGTTGGGGGAAAATAAATTCACCCTTCCAAGTGTAAGCATGCCTATCATTTTCTGTCACCACAAAGATCCGTTCCGAAGTGTGATCTAAGTAGGTCACTCTACCTGGGCTATCTGGATCCTTAAACTCATAGATCATGATATTTCCTATATCAGTTGGCTGATTGGATTTATACCTCCAAAAGGCTTCATCAGTTTCTCGATGGATAAGCAACTCTATGCTCTTGTTGTCTTGGGGTACCCACTCAGGCGTGATAATCCTAGTGAGAACTGATTTACCTCGAGGGGTTCTAGGTTCCGCACCCATGTTCCCTTGTTCCAGGTCACCTAAGTCCGCTTCTGAGATTACATTCCCAAAGTCATCTGTTCTATCCGGGTGACTAGTGACTACATATATAGTTCCTTCTTTGTCCAGGTATGCACCATTTTCAAACTTGACAGCTGGGTGCTCTAGTCCAATGGATTGGTCAGGATTTTTAATCTGGACCACAGAACTTCCAAGGCCGTCCTCATAGATGCTAGCACCTAATCGGTTGGTCCTAAGGTACTCCAACTGTGTTTTGTAAGGGCCTTCCACCCTGTACAAGTAAGGCACACCTGAACTTCCCGTAGGTCTGTCCATGCCTTGAGACATCTCTGACTCACTGGTCTCCGAGCTAGGGTAGTGAGAGTGGTGGCTCAACTGCTGGGCCCAGGACCTAGCAGTGTGGTTAACACTAGCCTCTGAAGATCTAAGGCTTTGCCTCTCCCTTGCTAGATGTCGTCCTGATCTAAGGTTCATATGCCTATCTAAGTAGCACAGTTCTTTGCCCAGAGTACAACCTCGTTGCCGATCAATTGGTACCAGTCACTTGATTCTTTTTAGTTATTCCTCGTGTTTAAAGTCTTGTCTGTTATTACGTCGTCAGGAATACTTGAATGTTCTTCGTACTTTCAGGTTGATCGTTCCACGTTAGGTTCTTTCCTTTATGTTGTCGACAGTACAGAGATTAAGTTTTTAGCTTGAACTTAAGTTTTTAGGTAGTCTTCAACTTGATGGTGGCCTATCGTCGCCCTGACTTACTCCTACTTCTAATCGTTCTTAGCCTAAGCTAGGAATTGACGAAGAGAAGTTGAGAATATTCCGACCTTTCTTGCCGAACCTTGCTCTTTAGTGCTCGAGAAGTTGATTCTCAAGCGTGCGCAACACCCTTGCTTGGATACTCTCAATTGCTTCTCAATAGGCCTGCATAAATCCCAAGATTAGCTCCAAGTAGACCTTTCAATTGACAGACAATTTATTTCAGACACTTTTTTAATGACCCTTGTTCCCCCTTTTGTATTGCTAGAAATTTCCTCTAGAGCTCCCTTGGTGTTTCTACCCTTCTGTGTGTCACTTCCAATTATCCTATCTGAAATTCAACGCGTTATTCTTATAAAAAACAGTTGAGCGTGTATAGTATACGTCACGAGCTTTCCGACAAGCCCTAGAGCTCAAGAAATGGATTTCGTATGCAAAAGTTATGACCGTTCAGGGTTTAGGGGGTTACTAGACAGACAGAACCTTTCGGGGGTTTTAATGCATTTTCTAAGGCCTTAGTAAGTATATGAGTACATGAAAGTGCAAATATGCCCAAAATTTAGCCTAAATTTCCAAAAATTCACTCCTTAATTTTTTGCCGAAAATGCCTGTCTATCGCGATAGACGGTGTCTGTCGCGATAGACACAATCTGTCGTGAAATTCTGTCTGTCGCGATAGACGGGTCTGTCGCGATAGACGGTATCTGTCGCGGATTTCTGTCTGTCGCGATAGACGGTGTCTGTCGCGATAGACGCTATCTGTCGTGAAATTCTGTCTGTCGCGATAGACGGTGTCTGTCGCGATAGACGGTATCTGTCGCGGATTTCTGTCTGTCGCGATAGACGGTGTCTGTCGCGGATTTCTGTCTGTCGCGATAGACAGTGTCTGTCGCGATAGACGGTGTCTGTCGCGATAGACGGTATCTGTCGCGATAGACGGTGTCTGTCGCGATAGACTGAAAAAACGCAAATTTTTGAAAAACTTTTAGTGATCTAGAGTGCCCTCAAGGTGTAGGTTACAGTGCTAATCATGCATTCACAAAATGTTAAGATTTTCTGTCTGTCGCGATAGACAGTGTCTGTCGCGATAGACAGAGGTTGTCGTCCCGGGACCTGTGCAGAGCCTGTCGTACCTGCGCACACTGCTGGGGATGATGGTACAGCAAAAAACCTGCAAAATAGCTCAAGAAACACGCAAAAAACAGCGCATGCAAATTCGCTCTCTCGCTCTCTCTCACAAGTGAAATGAGGGGAATGAGGTGGAGATGGGGATATAGTAAAAAAACTGAAGTTTTCGCAATAACGGAGATGAAGGTGGGAGATGGTGATGATGATGATGGTGATGAAAGTAAAAGAAAATGGATGAGAGTGAAGAAAATACCTACAACTCCAACGCGTCAACTCTATGTCTTACCATCACACGCTCGTCCTCAAAGCTCGATCCCCGGCAACGGCGCCAAAATTTGGTGTAGCTCAGTGATGAGTAGCACCTCCTTTAATGTCAATCCGGGAAGACGTGAGAATGGTATGAAGACCTCGAGCAAGTGGCGGCACAAGTGCGTGAGTGAGAAGCACACAAACATGCACACACATACACACACACGCGCACACACGGCAAGACAAAGAGAGAGAATCAATGGAGTTCTTTAGATTACTTTCAAAAGCTCTAACAAGTTCGTTTCAATTACAATCTCCTCAAAAATGAGCTCTCTAGCTCTTTTTATAGTTTTTGACTAGTTTTGGCCCTGTCCAGACCTAGTGTCCGGCCTAGTTAAAAATTAGGTTCCAGGGCTTATTTGAGGGCTCAAACGAAGTCTAAAAATTATGAAAATTGGTACGATGGTACTTCTAATACTCCTCAAGCTCGAGGACTCCTCGGCTTGCACAAAATGGAGTCTATTCTACCAAAAACGGGATTTACAATGTTTGTGTAGTGATTAAAATCACTTGAGTTGTACATAATTTATGGGAAAAAATAATCTGGCCTTGTTGCCGTATTGTGCATGACTCCTTTGTTGCTTTGTATGCCAACACCAAGGTGTTGGGTTGCAGGGTATGCACATACCCACAATTGTGCATAGAAACCCTCCCTAGACCAAAATAATATCTCTTTTTGTATCTATTTAGGATTTCACATAAGAACCCTCCCTTAGACACTTTTTAATATTTCTCATAAACTAAAGCTTTGGAACCTTGTTGTAAATGGTCACCTTTTTCAAGGAGTCTAGAAATCCCCACGTGCACGTATTCTCCTTCATCTTGAGATTTGAAATTTGAAAAAAGATCTTTTTGGAGATATGTTAGTTAGGCATGTGCTCCTTTTTGACTAGTCAAAAGGAGCACATGGGGAATTACACTGAGCCTATAAATAGATGCTATTTCTTGTAAAGAAGAGGTCCCTTGGCCTCCATGCTAATGGAAAGAAGGTTCATTTGGCTTCCACATTTCTCTTTGTGTGCTAGGCGTTGATCCTTGTGTGTGGGTTTGGCATTAGGGGTTGTGGTGTGTGAGCATTGCCCTCCCTTGTTCCTTATGACGTTGGCCATGGTGCCATTGTTCATGGACGTGGGTGTGTGTGCATTGCTTACACTTCTTGAAACTCCTCTTGGAAGAGCCTCTCACTTCCATGTGATGCGGTTAGGGTCTGTTGCTCCCCTTTTCTCAACAATTTGGTGCCGTTGCCGGGGACGTCGGCCTTTAGCCGTTGGGTTTTTTCAAGCTTGCCGTGCCTACACTTTGTGGATGCACCTCACACTTGGAATGAGTTGTGGATCCGTGTGGCCTTCGATTGGCCTAGGGTACCTCTCGTCCTTTAATTTTTTAGTAGTTTTAGTTCATTTTTTGTTTATTGCACAAGAACACCTCCCTAACCCCCTTTATCTCTCTCACTCTCACATACACACACCTCCACACGCTCTGGCATCACCCCCCATCTCTTTCCTTTCTTGAAGTGGGTGTTTGTCGTGGGTAGAAGGAGGGATAAATTTCATCTTCGTTGTCCTTCTTTCTTCTCATTTTCCAAAAAAAAAAAAACCAAAAAAGAAAAAGAGATAGCAGCATCCTTGTGATTACGCATTTGAAATTCTGTTTTATGTCTTCAAATTTTTGCATTCATGAATGTTCAATGCACCTTCTCATTTTCCAAAAAATGAGAAGGTGCATTGAGATAGCAGCATCCTTGTGATTACGCGTTTGAAATTCTGTTTTATGTCTTCAAATTTTTGCATTCATGAATGTTCAATGCATTCTTCTCATTTTCCAAAAAAAAAAACCCAAAAAAGAAAAAGAGATAGCAGCATCCTTGTGATTACGCGTTTGAAATTCTGTCTTATGTCTTCAAATTTTTGCATTCATGAATGTTCAATACGTGGTTGTGCGGGTCCATCACACCATTACTTTAGTAGACGTGTGTTGGAACTGAAGGACTCACTAGGCAAGGAAGCTTAAGAAGGGAGTCAGAGAGAAGAGAAAGTACAAGCAGACAGAGCAGTCAACGACGATCTGGCAAGTAGGCCATCTAAATTTTTCAGACATCAAGGAGTGGAGCACACAAGAAGAAAGAGCAAGTAGGGAGCTCAAAGATGTGTACGACAAATCAATAGAGAAAATCCCTACACAAATAGTGATTTTAATCACTAAAAACCATTGTAAATACCATTTCGTATTTTTGTAGCTCCATTTTGTGCAAGCCAAGGAGTCCTTGAGCTTGAGGAGCCTTAGAAGTGCCTACATATCAATTTTCATAATTTTTAGATCTCGTTTGAGCCCTCAAAAGATCCCTGGAACCTAATTTTTAACTAGGCCGGACACTATGTCTGGACAGGGCCAAAGCTAGTCAAAAACTATAAATAGAGCTAGAGAGCTCATTTTTGAGGTTAGATTGTAATTGAAATGAACTTGTAAGAGCTTTTTGAAAGGAATCTAAGAACTCCATTGCTTCTCACTCTTTGTCTTGCCGTGTGTGCGCGTGTGCGTGTATGTGTGTGCATGCTTGTGTGCTTCTCACTCACGCACTTGTGCCTCCACTTGCTCGTGGTCTTCATACCATCCTCACGTCTTCCCTGATTGACATTAAAGAAGGTGCTACTCATCACTGAGCTACACCAAATTTTGGTGCCGTTGCCGGGGATCGAGCTTTGAGGACGAGCGTGTGATGGTAAGACGTAGATGTGAGACGTTGGCGTGTAGGTAAATTCTTCACTTTTCTTATTTTTCTCCTTCTTACCTCATCACCATCATCGTCATCACCATCTCCCACCTCCATCTCCATCATCACGGAAATTTTCAGTTTTTTATCATATCACCTTCCCCACCTCATTTCCCTCATTCCACTTGTGAGAGAGAGCGAGAGAGCTATATTGCGTGTGTTGTTTTTGCATGTTCTAGAGCATTTTTGCAGGTTCTTGCTGTATCATCATCCCCAACACTCTGCGCAGGTACGGAAACGTGCGGTCCTGTCTCTGTGTCGCCGACCTCTGTCGATCGCGATCGACAGAAAATTCGATCATTTGGTAAAACAAAGTTCACCACAAGCACAAGCATGATGAGCACATTCTAAATCACTAAAAACAGTTGGAAAATTCCATGTTTCTCTGTCAATCGCGATCGACACCATCGATCGCGATTGACAGCCACGACCGACAGACCCTGTCAATCGCGACCGACGGACCTGTCGATCGCGACCGACAGACCCCACGACCGACTGACTGCCACGTAGGACCCTGTCAATCGCGACCGGCAGACCCTGTCAATCGCGACCGACAGACCCTGTCAATCGCGATTGACACTATCGATCGCGACCGACAGAATTTCAACGATTGATTGACTTTTACGCGTAGCCACGTGTCCATCGCGACGGACACATCCCCGATTGACTGAAATCACGGCGAAAAACCCGAAAAAAGTGTCGATCGCGATTGACACCATCAATCGCGATTGACAGAACTCACGACCGACTCTGTCGATCGCGATTGACACTATCAATCGTGACTGACGTGTCGATCGTGACCGACAGGCCCCGACGGACACCTCTGTCAATCGCGATTGACAGACCTGTCGATCGCGATTGACAGGCTTTTCGGCCAAAAAATTAGGTTTTTTATTCTAAGCCTTGGGGATAGTTTTTGGGCATATTGGTCTAGCAATTAGTGATTTGTGAGGTCCCTACACATGTATTTTTGAGAAAAATCATGTGACATGTTAGCCTGTTGAACCCTGTTTTAGCACCAAAACCCTGAACTGACATAACTTTCTCATACGAAATCCGTTTGCTGTGATTCTTGTTTTGTTGGAAAGCTCGTGGGGAGTACAACCAAAACTTCCACTGGTTATGTGAAAATTAATATCAGGATAATTAGATAGGGTATTTTGAAGTTGACCATCCCCTAGGGTAGGAAAGCTGAAGGGTCCTTGGGATTGTTTTCCATAAAGGCAAAGGGGATTTTGCCTGTGAATTACATGCATGAAAGTGACCTGTCTGTCATTTGAATTTAAGTCTTGAGCTAATTTTGGGACTTTTACAGGTCCATTGAGAGCAATTGAGAGCATACAAAGCAAGGGTTTCTTTGCAAGCTTGAGACTCGGGTTCTTGAGCATCATAAAGCAAGGGATCAACAAGAAAGGTCGGAATATTCTCAACTCCCTTTGTCAATTCCTAGCTTAGGCTAAGAACGACTAGTGATAGGAGTAGGCAAGGACGGCGATAGGCATCAATCAAGTTGAAGACTACCTATGCACTCAAGTTCAAGATTAAACATAATCTCTTCGTGATGTGATAACCTTAAAGGAAAGAATCTAACGAGGAACGATCAACGTACAGTGCAGAAATACACTCAAGTATACCTGACGACGTGATATCAGACAAGATTATAAACGCGGTAATCCACCAAAAAGAGAATCAAGTGACTGATACAAAAGAACTCAGCAACGAGGTTGTACTTGGGCAAAATTGGGCTATTCAATTAGGCTTATGAACCTTAGATCAGGGCGACATCTAGGGAGAGATTGACAAAGTCTTAGGTCTTCAGAGGCTAGTATCAACCACACTGTTAAGTCTTGGGCCCAGCAGTTGAGCCACCACTCATACTAACCCAGCTTTGAGACTAGTGAATCAGAGATGTCTCAAGGCATGGATAGACCTACGGGAAGTTCAGGAGTGCCATACTTGCACAGGGTAGAAGGCCCGTACAAGACGCAGCTGGAATACCTTAGGACCAACCGATTAGGTGCTAGCATCTATGAGGATGGTCTAGGAAGATCCGTGGTCCAGATTAAAAACCCTGACCAATCTATTGGACTAGAGCACCCAGCTGTCAAGTTCGAAAACGGAGCGTACTTAGACAAGGAAGGGACAATATATGTAGTCACTAGTCACCCAGATAGGACAGATGAAGTCGGGAATGTAGTCCCAGAATCGGACATAGATGACCTAGAACAAGGGAACGTAGGAGGGGAGCCCAGGACCCCTCGAGGGAAATCTGTTCTTACTAGAATCCTCACACCGGAGTGGGTTCCCCAAGACAACAAGAGCATAGATCTGCTTCTGAACCGAGAGACTGACGAAGCCTTTTGGAGGTATAAATCTGATCGGCCAATTGATATAGGAACAATCATGATCTATGAGTTTAAGGATCCTGATAGCCCAGGTAGAGTGACCTACTTAGATCACGCTTCAGAGAGGATCTTTGTGGTTACAGAACATGATAGACATGCTTACACTTGGAAGGGTGAATTCGTTTTCCCCCAACCAAGATTGAATGTATCCTATGGTCACCCTGGAGCTGGAACATCCCAAGCTCATGGAATTCAAAGAGACAGAGGTAGAGATAGGCCAGAAGTAAGCTTTGCCAACCTAGGGGGCAGAGAAAGAACGAGGACGGAAACTAATAGAGTAGAACCTGAGGGTCATAGAGCCCCAGGAAACCGAAGAAATGCCGAGGATTTTCCTTTGCCACGACCTAGAGAGCACACAAGGACTTTGAGACGGACTCAGCTAGTTAAGTCCATGAAAAACTACTTCGATGGCACTGGAGATCCCTACGATCATGTGGCTGAGTTCAGGCAAGTCTTGAGAGCTGAACAAGTGGAGGATCTATTCACACAGTACAATGCCTTTGGTCTAACCCTTAGGAACACTGCCCTGACATGGTTTCAACCACTAAACGAGAGGCAGTTCAGGAGCATAGACCAACTCCTAGAGGCTTTCATTATTGAATTCTCTAAGAGTGGCATAAGACATAATAGCTCCTCGCTGATTCACAACTTCAAGCGAACCCCTCAAGAGACCGTGAGACTTGCAGGAAGAAGATTTAGGCAATATCTTGAAAGATGCCCTAATTCGGAGCTACCCACACCAGCTAAGCAAGTGGCTCTATTCTTGGACGGATTACTAAGCACCAAATTGAGATCTTATGTGTACTTGAAGGACCCTAGGACTATAGAAGAGTGTGTACGCATGTGCATTGACATCGAGGATAACCTAGGGGAGGAGTTAGAGCTTTCCAAGATATACAAAGATTCAGATAGTGCCTCTAGCCTCTCTTCCACGCAATCCACATCAATTGAGGAACTTGCAGAGAAAGTAGCTCAGAAATTAGGTGTCACTAGCAAACAGATCCCAAGGTATGCCCCTGTGAAAAGATGCTATACTTGTGGTGGTGACCACATGGCGAATGTCTGTCCCATTATGGCTCAACCCCAAGTTAATCCTAGTAGCCAGTACTGCACCATAGAATGAAGGTACACCAATCACACCGCGCAAGACTGCCCATACAATAAGCAAGCGGTTAGGCAACCCTACCCTCAGCCATACCCTCAACAAGGCAGATACCAGAGTCAATACCCACCACAACAGTATACTAGGCCTCAACAAAATTATCAACCACAATATCAAGCCCAACAAAGGCCTCAGCCCGTGTTAGCACAACAAACCCCTGCCCCAGCTAATGTAATTCCGGTAAAGTATGCAGCGGCAGAAGAAAATTTGAATAGAGCTATAGTCCCGGTAACCCAATTGCTTTCTGAAAGTGACCCGAGTGACCATAGTTTCGATTCTACACATGTTGATAGCCCCCAGGCCTACTACATGCAGTCTCCTGAACATGAGGAGCCCTATTATAGTGACGAGCCAAATGAACCTAGTTGGGAGTCAGATTACACAAACGTCATGTATGCAAACCCCTACCCTAGACCTCAACCTAGACAAGTAAGACCCCCATTCCCTAGAGGACCATGCTACAGATGTCAGGGGGATCACCTCATTCGTGATTGCCCCATGCCTGCACCTACCCAAACCCAATCAGTGACAATCCAGGGCTATTGCCAGGAGTGTGGAAAGGAGCATCTCTTACGAGATTGCCCAAAGAACCCCAATAATATGCCAAAAATCACTCTTATCAACGTTATTGGGTTAGTTGTAGACTCCACAGGGAGTGTGACTTCCACTGCACCAGTACAAGTAATCACTAGAGCCCAAGCCTTGCAACAGAACCAAAGCGTAGGCCAGGAAAAGAGCCCAGATGTTAGTGAAACGGAGAGCATGACAAAGAAGAGGACTAGAGCTTAGAGAGATAGTCGTGAAAGAATGAAAAGACAATGGGCAAAAAAGATGAGTGAACTCGAGGAAAGCCTGAGAGAAACAAAGGCCAGGATAACTGAACTCACAGCTCAAACTCCCTCTCACACTGCCCCACCTCCATCACCTCCACCATTCCCAACTCCATCTGACCCGCCACCTTCCAACCCGCCTCACCTAAACCCGCCACCCCCAAGAGTAGGATCAGTCCTAGCAGATCCCACTCCCGAGAACCTAAACATGATGCTTAAAGCATATCAGGCCAGAATCCAAGAAGGGCCAAACGTAACTGATCATGAAAAGTGTTACCCTAGAGCAGAACTAGAGCTAGAACGAACCAAAATTTGTGCTAAGATGGTGGAATTGGCTCAGACCATGTTTGAAGCCAGTCGCCTATTTAACATCTCTAGTTCAGCGAAGAGACAGTTGCCGGCAAGTGGAAGAGTAAGCATTCCTGCTCAGGAAGCCTATGTGCCGGAAGCCTATGTGCCTAACTCTACGGAGCCAGACACATCATCTTCTATGAATTGGTTCACACCAGAATTCCTACGCGAGATTCAAGAAGACAAATGGGCTAAAGAGAGTGAAGTCCCATCTCCTATTGAACTTGTGGATGATGCACACGACCAATTCCCACAAGACATCCCATCCATTTATGAGAAGCAGGAGAGCACCCAATCTCAGGAAAGACTAGACTTTGACTCTAATTCTTTGCAAGAATTACCCCACTTCACAGGCCCATGGGAAGCTAAGTCTACTTGTATGAGAGCACCCACGGTCATGGTAAGAAACGAAGACTCAGTCATACCTAGGAACACAGAGGTAGTAAAAAACACTAAAGTACAATGCAACCTCACCTTAGAAGAGCTACTCAAAGTAAGGCCAGAGCTATGGAAACATGTGGCCAAACAAGTACCAGAGATAACAAAACCTCGTTCCCAGGTAGGATCCCAGAGAACAGTGCCAGAAATACCATTGGACAAGATAGGAGACATGAGTGAGGGCGAAGAGGGAAACACATATCTTCCTATCACCCATCAAGGATACACCACCAAGGCCATTCTAGACTCAGGTGCAGGTGTTGCAATTGCTACCACTTCCCTATGGAAGCGTTGGGGCAAGCCAGCACTCAGGCCCACGAGGATGAAATTGCAAATGGCCGATGGTCACATAGAGTGACCCTTAGGGCTGTTAGAAGGAATAACTCTCACCACATGTGGTGTTGAGTTCAAACACACATTTGCTATATGTGATTTTAGCAAGAACCATGCCTATGAGATGATTTTGGGAAGACCATTTATGCGACAGGTGCAAGTGGTACAGGACTGGGGAACCAACTCCTTGTACCTACAACACTTAGGTGTTACGAGCAAAGTGAATCTCAAAGATTACTCTCATAGAGATGTCCCTCCCATCCAATGGAATCCCATCCATAGAGCCAAAGATGATACAGAATCGGTGCATTCCATAGGGTCAGGATCCTCATGGATGCATGAAGACACCCACTTATGGATGTGCAAAGTAGCAGTAGAAGAAGAGAAGAGAGAAAAAGCTAGAGAGGTAGGTGCAAAAGAAACACATAGACCCATTCAAGACCCAGCCTATGCACCTGTAGTATTTCCTGACAAAGAATTTGAACCCCACGGCTGGGCAGAAATCCTAGCAACAATGGATGTAGCCATCAATGAAGAACAATGGACACCTCACTGTGATGAAGATGGCTATGACATTTCACTCTTCTCCATAGAGCCAATCATGGGAGAGGCAGTTCTAGAAGAATGCGAACCTAGCCCTGATGCATTTGAGGACGCAAATGACTCTGATCTAGAGTCAATCATTATGGATCCACCTTTTGCATCAAATGAAGAATACTTCCATGAAGTAGAATTTCAACCCCAGAGGTATGGAGAGCTTACAAGCGATGTAAGATTAGCCACACATGTGACCCCGAAGGAAGAAGGAAAGAAAGGAAAGAAGAGAGAATTCTCACCAGAAGAGGAGGAGTCTTTGTTTGAGGTCCCAGAAAATTTTAAGAAGTATGAGATAGATGACAGGAGAGTCATGATCAGAATGCCTAAACGAGAGGCGCAATCAGGAGAGGCCTATGATAACAAAGAAACCACAAAGAAAATTGTGGTAGCCATGGAAGAAGGAGAAGAGAGATGCACTTACATAGGACATGACCTGACAGAAGAGGAAGAACAAGAGCTAATAGCCTTGCTGAGAGAATACAGGGATGTATTCGCTTGGAGTTACAAGGATTTGAAAGGTGTGGACCCTGACATATGCTCACACACCATCCCCATGACCTCAGATGCCAAACCCTCTAAGCAAAAGCCATATACATACAATGATAATTACGCTGCCAAGATCAAAGAGGAGATAGATAGACTGGTTGAAGCTGGATTTATCTATGAAATTGAGCACACTGAATGGGTATCCCCCATTGTAGTGGTGCCCAAAAAGAATGGTAAATTACGTGTATGCATTAACTTAAAGAAGGTCAATGTAGCCACAATCCGAGATAACTATCCGCTCCCCATCACAAAACATCTCTTAGAAAGAGTGGTAGGCAAGGAAGTGTATAGCTTCCTTGATGGATTTTCGGGCTACAATCAAGTAGCCATAGCTCCAGAGGATCAGCATAAGACAGCTTTTGCCACAGAATGGGGCATATTCGCCTTTCGGGTAATGCCATTTGGGCTTACCAATGCACCAGCAACCTTCCAGAGGCTGATGTGCCATGTATTTAAGGAGTTCCTGAGGAAGAACTTAGAAGTCTATGTTGATGATCTTTGTGCTCATTCCAACATCAAACAAACCCATATTCCTGAACTCAGACAAATCTTTGACAAATGTAGAGAATATCAAGTCTGCCTAAACCCAGAAAAGTGCGTTTTCATGGTCAGGCAAGGTAAGATTTTAGGACACATAGTGTCAAAGAATGGCATATCCACCGATGAAGAGAAAGTAAGAGCCATAGCCGAGTTACCTAGGCCAAAGAACGTCAAGGAAGTACAGGCCTTCATGGGGCATTGTGGTTACTACCGCCGGTTCATTCACATGTATGCTGTCATTGCAAAGCCCATGTATGGACTTCTGACTAACTTTGAGTGGACTGATGAATGTGAGAATTCCTTCAATGAGCTTAAACGGCGATTATGTTCAGCATCGATCTTGACCACACCAGATTGGAATAAGCCTTTCCATGTTCATGTTGATGCATCCAATTATGCTATTGGGTGTGTACTCGCGCAGCCTACCGGTGAAGGTAATATGGATCTTCCAATTGCCTATGCTAGTAGACAATTGAATGCAGCTGAACGAAATTATACCACTACGGAGAGAGAAGGACTAGGCATGGTGTATGCCGTTAAAAAGTTTAGACATTATTTGCTTGCAAATAAGTTTAAATTTTTTACTGATCATCAGGCATTGCTATACCTCGTAAACAAGCCATGCAATACTGGCAGATTAGTAAGATGGTTTCTCTTACTAATGGAATATGACTTTGAGGTAGTAGTGAGGAAAGGCAGGACTCATTTGAGAGCAGACCATCTCTCTAGGCTCACATCTGGAGAAGCCCCACAAGGAGTATCAGATGACCTTCCTGATGCTTACTTGTTTAATTTGGAAGTGGTGCCGCAGTGGGCTAAGCCATTAGTGCCAGTATTGACGTATGAGCCTAACCACCCAGTAATAGCCACATAGGATAGACAGGTAGTAAAAGCCCAAAAGTACCACATAATGGCAGGTAGTATGTACAAGCACACAGATCAAGGGATCTTGGCTTGTTGTGTGGAAGAGGATGAGTACGCTAAATGGTTGCATTTAGCACATGTAGGTGCATTAG